>VWYO01009029.1:62256-97718 GCA_013400275.1 Rhadina sibilatrix
TGGATATATTTACAATTCAGTATGAAGCAGGGATTTAAACTCCTAAAATTCATATATGTTACAGAGTATATGCTTCTTCATAAAGTATTTATTTTTGCACCCACCCACTCACAAATCAGAAGAGTTCTCCATCAAATAAAAGAGATTTCTGTTCACAGTTAGCCCTGAGCCTTTTTTTAGTTCTTTGCAAATAGATACCATACTCTTTTTCAACATTGTCTCAACAAGTCACACTGACCAGTATTAAAAAAAAAATCCACCATATTATATTAGAGAACTAGGAAAAATCCATGCAACAATATTTTGCTACATGTTCGTACAGGAGAAAATGAAACTAAGAATGTAGGAACCCAAATCAAGACCATGGCTTCATATGTGGCACAGTATTTTACTTGTTGCTATACTTGCCTGTAGCAGGGGAAATAATATTGTATTTGCTGCAAATGCTCAGGGATATTATAAAATATTCTATTCAGTGCTATCACTGAACTTCTGCTGGAAGATGTGGTGTTCTCTTCAGTGTCACAGAAATGTTGCAAATATAAAAATTTCACTTTGAGAGAACCAGTCACATGTGATCTTAGTTTGTCAGAGATGACATTTCTCCTGGGCAAAATAAACAATCATTTATTAGATTTAACTGTGTTCCTTGACTAATAAATAGATAAATAAATGCACAATTTTAAAAGGGGGTTTTTTTGGATGTCGGTGGAACCACCTACAGTAGCCACATTAGAAAATGTATTTTACATTATTAATGTCACCATGAGTTTAGCAGTATTTCTGATTAGCACTTAGTTTCCATTAAATGGCTAGCAATGGCAATAAAAAAGGACAAGCTAAGTGGTAGACATTTCAGTGTGTGTAATTCTCACAACACAGGATTTCTCGTAATCTTATATCTGACTTTTTCTGTTAATTAATTCTTCCTCAAGTAATACTTGTTAAGGACAAACTGTTTCCTTCCTTCTACAATTCCATTTATCCTCTCACATTTTTCTGTATGTGTTTACCACAATATTTGGAAGTTTATGACCTTAATGTGCAACCCACTGAAGTGAGTATGCATTTCTCCACTGGCATAAGGGAACATTGATTAATTCATAAGGAGGATAGTTCAGAAAAGCCCAATGATAACCTAATCCTTTGAAATATTGGGCATTTTTTTTTTCTTATTAAGAGAAATGTTATACTCTGATTAGCACCTAGGTAGATCTACCTACAGTTTTGTTTCTCGTTATTTAGATAAGCACTCTAGGTTTATCTGAAGAGGCAGTGCTGAAAACATTTCAACTACTCTATTAGCAGCAGCCTGGTACACTTCCAGCATTCATGTTTGAAAATGTTCAAACTCTTGAAAGGCTTCATTCAACAATGATAAGAGTGAAAAGGGGTCGGGGGGTGGGGGAGGGAATCAACAGTGCCATTGAAATTCAGGTCCAGAAATAGGGTACCATGCCCATGCCCAAAGCTTAAAAAAAAAAGGCAGAGTGGGGCGGGGAGAAGGAGGGAAACCCAAACAAAAACCCAATCAAAAAAACCCCAATTGTTTTCAAAAATTTAACTCAGAAATTAGCAAGAAAAGCAACTGTGGATCGGAGTAGAATTCTACTCCAGCTTGCACTTTTATCAAATAACGTGTTCCATAAATTTCCACCTGATCAGATATCAGGCTCTGAAATGAGATTAAAACCCATGAATCTAAGAAATAAACTCAGGTGATCCTCTTCAAGATTACTGGAATATTCTGAAGACCTGACTTGTCTTGCCTTTGTACATAAAAATGTTTCTAAGCAATGGAGACAGAGCGTGGTTAACTAGTGGAAGAAAAAGCCTTGAAAAGACAAGCTTCTTGAGAAATGTTACTTCTGTCAAAAGCCAGGACTTGCTCCATTTAGTTTGAGGTACCTGAGAGCTGAAGTCCTCTTTTCTACAACCATTTTACAACCAGCTACAGACTGATATTGAAAAATCTTAATTGAAGTGGAGAATCAGAATCCTCAAACTAAATCTTGTATTTATTTGACAAGAATTTTCTAACTTTCAAATCTTTTAAATCATGAAAAGCCCACAATTGTTTTAAAGCCTTCAAACCAGACTCATCATACAAAATAATTTAGTTCTTCCTCACATAATGCTTTTCCTTGTGCTGCTATGTTTCCTCTCACTTTGGTCTTGATTCATGGAACTCATCTCTACTCATTTACATATTACAGTCAAATCAAAGCTTTGGAGCAAGCAGAGATTTGACAAAAAAAAAAAGGACTATTGGTCTAGTTCTTCAATTCTGTAACTACACACACCTGTTAAGAAGGCATGCCTTCTCCCTGATCATCAGTATTAATAGTTTCAAAGACAAATACAGTAACAATGCAACTCAGAGGTAGTTAGATCTTTTCATATTTACCGACAAGTGTATGAACCTCCAGTGGCAAGTATATATGCATACTCAGTGGCTAACTTTCAAAAAAATATATATTTCTTCTGGAAAATACACCATAAATATACTTCAGAAGTGTGAAGTATACTCAGCAAGACTTCTTAGCATTTCTTATCAAAGTATGTCAATTTTTTTATTGATATCTATTGTGACCAGCTTATTGAACTGGGGAAAACAAACAAACAAGCAAAAATTCCAAGCAGCTCTATTAGATGGTCATATATTCAGTTGGCCATCTAATCCTTTCAGATATAGAATAATTCCTTGGTAAGTGAACACTGGCACGGTTACAGAGTCATTTGGTGAAGCTAGAACAAATGGAACTTGCTTACAAATTGACAGAACTTGTTTCAGATAAATTTCCCAACCATGAACTTTCTGAAGGCAGGTAATTGAAATAGGATAGAAGGATTTCCACAGATCCTAAATATCCCACTGGGACCTTGAGAATGAAACTTTCATTTAAAAAAAAAAAAACACAACTAGTAGGGACATATTCAGTTATTAGGCAGTTCACTTTAGGTACTCTAGATCTAAATGCTTATATTAAAATTCACAAGACTTCAAAGTTCAAAGCCTACAGAAGTTCTAGAATGTACAGCATTCATTTTAAGGTGGTAAAGGTGCAACTATGTTACCTGGCACATATATTACTTGCTATTAAGAAGTCTCTATTTGCAAAAATTTTTACTTCAGGATATCATCAGTCATAAGGAATTTGTACACTTTAGGGTTATTTTGGGAGCAGGAATGAGAGGATTTAGAAGAGGAAATAATTATTAGACTTTAATGTTATAATGGAAATCACAAAGGAAAAATCCATTTAATATGTTAAAAACTAACAGACTGTACAATAAAGACACTGCCAAAATGCAAGGCTATATGGACTGAAAGCCAGAATTCCTCTTTTGATCACACTCTGTCACTTAACATCTGGACTGGAAAGAAAAAAGAAAAAAACAAAACTAGTTCCAGCTTTAGTCTAGAAGAGGGTTATCCATAATCCTTAAAAGAGTCTTACTCCAAGGGTTTTGTTTGGTTCAGGTTCTTGACAATTACTGCTAACATTCTTGGCAATCTCAACACCAAAGAAAGCAAAGAGCAAGAGGAGCAAATAAAGCCACAAACCAAGAGACAAGACAAGTAGTAACTTCATTACAGTGGGACAGGCACAAAGATACGATGACGGGAACTGCTATAATAGTCAAAGCTGACATTCTGATGCAAGGTAGAAGGCTGTAATTCACAAATTTAGAGTCCCTTTACTTTAAATAGAGGGTGGAAATATGGTACGCTAACAAGATCAAAGTAGCTTCTGATATAAATATGTTTGTAGGAAAGCAGCCATTTATGAATGCAGAGATATTCACATTGAAATGAATTCAGCCTATTCTAAAGACTTCCAAGGACATTTATCTTTAATTTTTTATGCTAATATTCCAGTAAAAAGTAAGTTTTAAAGTACTTATGTCTTTGCTCATAGACAGTTACACAAAAGGGATTTTTGAGCTTAGTTTCATGGAATTAAAGAATATCTTTTTCATCATTAACATCTATAGAAGCTGTGCAGAGACCTGAATTGAATGGAAAAATTTATTTTACACACAGTGCTAATGCCTGATCAATAATTAAGCAAGACATGAAACAGGAAGATTTGACTTC
This sequence comes from Rhadina sibilatrix, assembly GCA_013400275.1. NCBI lineage: Eukaryota > Metazoa > Chordata > Aves > Passeriformes > Phylloscopidae > Rhadina > Rhadina sibilatrix. Next base: position 66,359 of record VWYO01009029.1, read on the forward strand.
CAGTTTTTAAAAAAGGAGACCATCATCTCAGGTATAACCTCAGTGACTCCAGTAATTTGCTCAATAATTAATTTAGTCCCACCCTCCTTGCCTCTCTTCTAGAATTCACTTATATAAACCCGATATTATATAAACTGAATATGCATTTATGTGGGGTGAGGTCAATGCACCGTGAAACAGTCGCGCTTTCAGCTTCCTCCTTCAAGACAAACAACACACCCAAGCCCCAGAGCCGGAGAGCAACAGAGGCGCCGGCCTCGGATGCCGGGCCGGGCCGGGAGGGGTTCGGCACCGAGGACAGCGACACGGGGCCGGGCAGCGCTGGTGGCTCCGGCGGCGGACAGCGACAGGAGGGGGCCGGCGGTTCAGCACCAGGGACAGAGCAGCCCCGAGGAGCCGGGCGGGGAGCGGGGCTTGTTGCACGTCGGGCTGGGAATTCGCTGAGGGGCAGGGAAAGAACGGGCAAGGGAATTATCCCAGCCTTGGCGGAAGCACAATGAGGTAAAGTCATGACTCTCCAGACCACTGGATACCGTGGCGATCAATATAATCTATCATTTGGCCTCTCCCCTTCCAAATAATAAAGGGAAAAAAAAAAAAAAAAGACGAAAAAAAAGATTGAAAAAAAAGGCTGAAACAAACCTCCTCAATCCACGACTATTTAATGAAGCCAAATGATAGTTGTAGAGGTTCAGAATTGGCAGAGTAACGGCCAGCAAATGTATTATGCACAAAAGCATTGGAAGATTCAACAAGATTTTTCTCTCCAGACGCTTACGGAGCCCAGCCGCCCGGGGAGAGCTTCCCTGGCTACTACCAGAGCTGTGGGGCATCCAGCCCCGTAAAACACACACACGCACACAGAAAACCAGAACGGTGTCTGCACATCTCTCCCCGCCCCGACACAGAAACTGCCCGTGCCCCAGATCGGTGCAAGGGAGGAAAGGAGGGCGCAGCCCAGTGAAACGGGGAGCGCCGCTATTATCAGAGACCGCTGTAGTGAAAAAGCCGGAGGGTGCAGGCTCCGTCCTGGTGCCCGCGCCCGTGCAGCCACCCCTTCCCTCCCCTCTCTGCCAGCAAAACGTAACGCCGGCTCCGGGTGCAGCGGGCCCAGATCGTATTGCGACTCGCCCCCCGCCCCACCGCGAGGAGACGGAGAAGGAGGAAGGGAGGAGCGGGAGAAGGGAGATTTTCCGTGCATGCCTTTGCATGGGAGGCGGCTCCGCGCCGGCGAGGTTCCCTCTGGGCAGCCCCTGCGCCCTTGACATGACAGCGGCGATCTGCCTCCTCTCCTCCTCGCTCAGCTGGCTCAGGTCCGCCTCCACCCCGGCCGGGACCAGGCTCTGCAAGGGGGCCGCGGGGCCGCCGCCATCCCCGGCTGCCGCCGCCCCTTCGGGGAAGGCGCCCAGCCCTTCGCCTCCTTCCAGGCTCGCCTCGTTGCCCATGGCCGCCGCGGCTCGCCGCCTCTCCCGTCGGGCGCAGAGCGGGCCGGGGGGCGGCTCGCAGCCCCGCTCCCCCGCGGGCACTCAGGGNCGCCCCGCGCACCCGCCGCCCCTCACGGGACCGAGCGGGGCACCCGCGGCTGTCCCTGCGGGTGCTGCCTCCCGCTCTCCTTCCCTCTGCGTCCGAGGACGGGCTCGCGAGCAGTTAAGGCTTGTAGAAGCGTCCTTTGCACAAAGCAAGAAGTAAAAGGGACTGGAAAACGCGTCTGCAGGACACCCCCACCACCCCCTCTCCTCAAAGCAACCCCTTCAGTGTAGTGTCAATGAGGTCGGATTGCTCCGAACAGCAGAGTTTTGAATGTCCGTATGGCTGGAGGTTTCACAGCTTCTCTGAGTCTGTGGTTCAGTGCCGGACTACCATCGTGATGACTGTCTCCACCATATCTCCACCCTCTGTCATTCCAGGAACGGTCAGCTCCAAGCTGGACATTGCACTCCTAATGCAGTTCCACAACTGCTGAATATGTTGAGAAGAATCACCTTCTCCAGCCTTCTAGCCACACTTGAGGTAGCAGAGGTCAGTCTGTCTCTGGCATTCTTCATCATAACCACATGCTGCTCGAATCTGTTTCAGCTGGATGTTTGTTGCAGAGCTGCTCTTGGGACAATCTGTCCTGGTGCACGGAGTTACTTCTTCCCAGACTGAGGACTCTCGCTTGCTGTTCTTCAACTTCAAGACTTTCCTGCCAGCCCATCCTCCCACCTGGATGGAGCAGAGTGTCCTTGCTCTTTAGTGTATCTACTGTTCTCCAAGCTGATTTGCAGAGAGTGTATTCCATGGCTTGCTCACATCAATAGCAGAGATGTTACAGCCATTAGTCAGAAAGACACTAATCGTAACATGCCAGCAGTTGGACGAGATGCAAATTACCACAGCTGGTTTAAGCCTGATACTCAGTCTATTTTTCATCCACTGTACAGGTCTCCCTAATTTGGCCATAAGGATGGTATAGCTGATCATGCTGGAAGCTGGATGGAGTAATTTGCCTGGGGTTACACACATGCTGTCTGTTTTTAATAGCCTTCCTGTCTTTTGTCTGCGTGGACATAGCTTCTAAGACACAGCTTCTGTAACTTTCCCAGGAAATGTACTGGCCACATTTGTTGAACTGCCTGATAGTCCTCTTGTGGATCTCCTTTTTCAAGATGGATAAAGTGCATGTTTGGGGGTTTTTTGTTTAGTTGTTTGTTTGTTTGTTTGTTTTGGGTGGTTTTTGTTTTTTGGGGGTTTGTTTTTTGTTGTTGTTATTGTTGTTGTTTTTTCCCTAGTCACTAGGAAATTTTCCCAGTGACTTTCTGAAGATGACTGACTTTGCAGTAGCATCAGCTCCCTCATCACTTTTTGATCCATCCCATTTAGTGCCATAAGGTTCTGCATATCCAACTGGTTTCAGTACTCTCTACTACAGCTACATCTCTGTCTCCACTACAGCTCATGTTTTCACTCAGAGACCTGGGAGACTATAGAACAAACCCAATCCATAAAAGTCACTAAGTGCCTTGGCCTTTCTATGTCTTTGCCACTAGTTTTCCTGCCTCATTGATCAGAGCCAAGTTTTTACCAAATCTTTCCTAGAGATCTTACTAAATTGTGGCTGCATTTTGCATATTCAAGTGTGTTTATTAAGAAACTAGATCTTCGCAAATATATTTCTTTTAGAGGAGGATGTGCCAGCATTTGGTACTCTTGCTTGTCTCCTTCTTCAGCTCCATTAATACTTTGCAAACAGACACAGCTGTGTGCAGATGAGCTCCCAAAATGACCTATATAAGGATGCTGTACAAATATTTATAGTGCTTTTGTAGTGTAGCAATCAGAGATCATTTTTTTCCAGTTCTGGTTCACAGTAAGTGATGAAACTAGTAGCAGTTAGGGGCTTTCTACTTTTCTCTTGAGGCTACAAGTTACATATTAAAGGAACAGCTCAGCAGAGAACGTGATAAAGCACAGAGGCAAAACTCTCTTAGTGAAGTAGCATGACATGAGTGTAAGTGGCTCTTCACATGGTGTTCTAGGTAAAGACATCAGAAAGGCCTGTGGAAGAGGCAACACAATGCAGTCACACCTAAAGGGAGGTGGATTCCCTTGTCATGTGAAGGAAAGACAGAGTTCAGTTAAGAGGGTTAGAAGGAAAAAAACCACACATCCCCACATCATTTTTCACAAGTGAAGGTCATAGATGTACTTATGAATAGGTGTGCAATGTGCTGCTGCATGGAAAAGGCAAGTACAAAAAAAAAAAAAAAAAAAAAAAAAAAACAAAAAAACAGGGGAAAAGGGATTTAATCAGTGAAAATATTTGGTCTTCTGATACTTAGGAATATGAGCATTCATAATAATCTCAAATATTGAATATTTTGGTATTTCTGTCCTTCAGTTGGGTAGTCTGAAAGTTTGTAATGTTCCCAAATGAAAGTTTTCTAAACAAAAACCTCTCTATATTTCTTAATTCAAAGCCAAATAAGTGACTATTTCTTCTGACTCAGACCAAGAATCAGATGGCATATGTTGAGTATAGACACAGGCAAAACAAGCAAGATCAAAACACTAAATTCATTCAATAAAACAATTAAAAGTGGGGAAACAAGAGTCCTGCTGATGCTTGCTGTTTAAAATATGATACACAGTTTCTGTTTCACTGTTAACCTGTCTTGAGATAGAAAATGGGAGGAAGAGGCATTAGGGCCTAAAGAAGTAAGATGAGCTGAAAAAGAGGCAAAGGGTGAGAAATGACCTTCAGTGGGAAGCTCATTATGATGTTCACTGGAGCCATGGATTTCACCTTAAAAATTATGTGATTTCAAATATCTTAGGGATTTTTGTGGGAACTGTCTCTTTTTACAGTTCTGTGACATTTACCTTTTCTTATGAAACAACATGAAATCAATTCCAGAAGTCCTACTGCAGGCCTATTTTCCCTACATCCTATAATTTCCACATCTTTTTCCCTATGTACTTTATAGTCTGTCCAAAAGTGATGAGAACTCTCTCATTTTAATGTTACCAATGAATCTCACAAACCAGTGAAACTCACAAACTAATGAGTCATAAGATTTTGTTGTAGCAAGGAAAGAAAAGTTACCAAATGAATCAGCTCATTTCTCAAAAATTGTAATATCTAACTTGCAAGAAACGGCTCACTGGCGCCAGGATAAAAACTCTTATTTAAAAAAATTGCTTAATCTCTAGCACAGAAAAATGTGATTAAAACCCTTTCAAAGATAAAACAGCCTTTTTTAAAGTGCATGCAAATTAGAGTTCTTTCTGCAAATTTAGAGGCAGAGATACAGAAGAAAGTTGCCTTTTCTTTGATACTAGGTAATACAAAAAGGATAATCAAGAATAGCGGCAAATCAAACTACCCTTTGAGGACCTGTTCACAGTTTTTGCAGAATCTTCATTGTATCTGTTTGAATCCAAAATAGACCAGCACAATCACAAACATTTATGCATTTTACATCGAGACCATACACGGCATCTTTATCCCTGCAAAACAAAGGCACTGCATATTTGAAGTGATGTAACTCCATTTAGACTCAACACCGTGCTTTATCAGTAATGCAGTACTTTCATCGGGGCCTGACCAGCTTGGTATGCAAACTAGATGCATCAAATCTCCAAAAGAGCCAGTCCAAGTTAGAGCTGAGTATGCAGAAGCAGCACAAGGACACTAGTTCATCTTTTGCTGGTGCTGAATCTGATCTGGGGCAAGGGAATCTCAGTTAAGAGTGTATCTGCAGCCCTAAAATGAGTGCTTGAAGTTAATTTATTGATTAACAACATTGAAGACATCCAATTTTCTCATCAGCAGGCTGCTTAGTATAGATGTGCTCTTTACATTTTCATTGAGAAAAGACCATTTAGTGCATAGAAATTGGAGAAGTAATGCTGAGATCATCAGAAGAAAGGAAGAGGTCAGTAACACCTTGGCATGAACGAGCAAAATGGGAGAAACTTTTATATCTTAATAATATGCCTGGCACAGTGCCCAGACAAAAGTGAAGAGGGTAGAATTGTGTTAATTGTTAGCTATTGCCAGAGACTGCACTGATCAGTACCACAAAAGAAGATAGAGGAAGCTAGAAGAGAAGCTAGAATTTGCATAATCATATTTATAAAACTCTACACATTAATAATTTTATATTCTAACTTGAACAAATACTTAGCTAAATGTTTTAGTGCCCTCATCACATTTTTCTAACTGATTTCAGAGACACAGAGACTATGGAGTTTAAAAGAGAAGGCTGGGATGCATCCAGCAGTTAAGTCCATCTGCTATACAGAATGAGCAATGCCTTGTAATGATAGCTCTCACCAGCAAGGCTTGTCTCACAAGTTCTAATTCTGTGTCAAAACAGCACTCATCTACATACCAACCAAAGTTTGGCTAAATACTGCACAGCAAATGTTCTTCGAGACCGTGACTACATTCCAGTCTCACCTGAATTACCAAAACAACCAGTAAATGACGATAACAAGGTACCTTGCAAAGCATTGTGTGTTTTTGTTCTTTTATTCAAATATATATGACTCTTTCCACATAGACTTCTCTATTCCATTACTTTATAAATGCAGGTTGAGAAACTAGTGGGATAGTGATCTACCCTGTTTCAAAAATTCTTCAGAATTCACATGTATAAGGGAAAACAACCCACCTAACCCAAAGCTGAATGCTGCATAAAAACTATCAGGTATTATAAAACATCCTGGGCAGAATTATTTGCAGTATTCCAGAGTACCTGAATGTCTGGGATTTTGGGATACCATGCACTCTGATATAACAGTTAAATTAAAGTTATGGCATCCTTTTTTAAGATTAAACAAATCACTTCTGGAAAGCCTCTGCTGATATTTAGCCTCATTATCATCAGTCCAAGTGAAACAGGATTAGCACATACATTGTACCCTACTGAAGAGCCAGTGCATGGACACCTGGCTAAGTTTTCCCAGCAATCTCACAACTACATTTTCTTACTTAAACAAAACAAGGTCTGGCAACTAAGTACAGCACAGGAATGCTGATATGCTCACAACATGAGCATAGCATAGATTAGTCACAATGTTAAACATTATTTGCAATCAGTGTCTCTACTACACAAATAATGATGTGCATCTTAAAGTGAGGAATGGGACAAAATAGCCACTAATCTCAAAGGCTGTGTCCTAAACAACATTGTGTTTAGGTAGATACTGAATACTCCTAAGCAATATTGTGGTTCTGTCCTGTTGTTCTCCTGTTGCTCTCTTTAATATGAGTTTATTCACCTGCAGCAGCTGAGTCCAACTAATAGTGGTACAGATACCACCACAAAGAGTTCAATTTTTATTTGCTTATGTGATAAAAGAGTCATATGTGTAATTATTGCAATTCAAGAGAAAACCCAAGGAAGAATCTCAGGAAAGATTTGAGCTATCATTAGTAGCAAGTTGTGATAACCACATTAAAAAAAAAAAAAAAAAAAATTGGGTTTGCACCAGTGAACAAAACAGTGAGACCCTCAGGATCTTTCTCTTAGGACTCTAATTGGTAATATAAGAGTGTTGAAAGTTCTAATTCCCCTAGAAGTTGTCTCTTTCATGCTGAGAACACAGTAGGAAAAACTTCATAGTCCAAACAGAGGAAAGTCTCGTTAGTGAAGTACATATTTAGATTATATGTTCAGGCCTATGCCACAGAAAATAGTTTCATTTTAAACATAATGTTACATAATTTTTCCTTCCAAATGAATCCAGGGGGGTGGGGGATGGGGTGGTAGGGGGTAGAAGGGAGTGGATATTAAGATTTGTTAGAGCTGTCAAATGTAACTCTTTTTTATTACATGGATTTTAACTAAAACCTCTAATATATTGGCCAAGGTTGCCATTTCCAAGGATAGGAGATTAAAGTTAAGCACCTGTGTCCTTCTGTAGGAGCTTAATAGTAGAATGATAACAAGAAGGCAGAGCTCACAGTTCCAGTGTGTACTGCTCATTGCTTTCCACTTCTTGAGTGACACATTGTAGACCATGTTAAAAACATTAATTAGGTTTTCTGGCATGAGTTACCAACGGTCTCTGTGATGGAATTAAAGAGAAAAATGTAAAAAATTGATCTATAGTCCTTAGAAAGGGCTCTGAATACTGCTCATTTAAAGTAAACAACTGCCTTTATCCCAGAAAGTATATCTATTCAGGAGTAAGAAAGTTTACCCTTCTCTTCAGATATGTACTTAGAGGTTTTATACTCGACTCTAGGAATAGCTCCTCGCTCATAATGACACAAAACCAGTCATATACCCCAAAGTCCTCAGTTATTTAGCCCAAAACCAATTTTAGAATGGGTAAGAAGTAACCTTTGGAGGTCACCCAGACCAACTAGTTTCTCAAAACAAGGCCACTGTATATTAGGTTGCTCAGAGCAATTTTCAGTCAAATTTACTATTTCCAAGGACAGAGATTTAACTCTCTCTGGGCAACCTTAAGTCTAATCAGAATTTCTTTCTTTACCATTTGCTCAATTACCTCTCATCCTTTCACTGTGCACCTTGGGGTGGAGTAAGTCTCTATTTTGTCTCTATCCTCCCACTAGGAACTTGAAGATGGTGATAGAATTTGTCATGAGCCTTCTTTACAAAAAAAATGAACAAACCTTTCTCTCAGCCTCTCCTCAGAGGACAGTTAGTCCAATTTCCCAACAGTCTGGGCAGCCCTTCACTGGACTTATTCCAGTTTGTCAATCTCGTTCTTATGCAGAGGAACCCAAACCTGGCTACTGCACTCCAGATGCAATATTACAAACGCTGAGTACAAAGGAATAATCAGTTCCCTCAGTTTCTTGGCTACAATACAGCCCAATATACTGTTGACCATCTAAAGTGAAGGTCTTTGCACAATTCCCTCCTGAATTTCAATGGGTTCATGTCTGCCCATTCCTCCAGTCTGTCTTCATCTCATTGGATGCCAGCCCTACCACACAGCACATTGACCTCATCTTCCAGTTTGGAATCTTGCACAAACTTGAGGGTCCTTCTCCTCTTCCAGATCACTGATAAAATTATTAAACAGGATAGGGACAATCCAACTGGCCAAAGCATGACCTACATCTTGTACATCAATACTGGATATTTTAATTCAGAACCTTCCCCGTTATTTGTCTAGAAATGGTTTACAACAGTATTCACTCCATGATTTTTCCAGGGACAACCTGGTGAGGTTGACCTACTTTTTGTTTACTGGTATCATTTTTGGTTCTTTCTGAAGATGGTTGTAGCATTTTCCTTTCCCCAGTCACCAGGGAACTCCTCCAGTCTCCACAACATTTCAAGGACACCTAAGACTTACCTCATATGACATTGGCCAAATCTCTGAGTACTCACAGATGCATCCCTTATAGTCCTGTGGATCTGTATATATTGAGATTACTCAGATCACTGACTTTATCATTTTCCACTGTTTGACCTACCTAACACCATCTGTACCTACCCAAGCAATGTTTCTAAATTCCTCCTTATCCTGCCCTCACTTCTATAAATGTACTTTTTGCACTGGACCCCAGCCAGGTCCTTGTTTAACCAAGACAGACTCCTGATATATATACTAATTTTTGTGAGTACTAGGATGGATCGTTGCTTTGTTTCAAGGAGACTGATCTTAGAGATCTACTAACTTTCATGAGCTCCTTTGCCCTTCAATACTGCTTCCCACCAGATTTCACTTCCCAGTTCTCTGACTAAGCTGAAGTTTACATTCTTGAAATTTGAGGTCTGAGTTCTGTTTCTTGCCTTTCTCAGGAATACACTCAGGATTGTGAGCTCCACGTTTTTATGGTCACTGACCAAGCCTGCCTGTTATTGACTGTCACATCCCCAGCAGGCCATGAATGTCCAGGAAAGCATCACCTCTGCTTGTCACACACAACATTTGTATTATGAAGTTGTACATGACAACCTTCAGAATTTCCTGGGGATGTGTCCTGCTCTACTGCCCTTTTGGCAGGTGTCAGGAAGGCTTAAATACCCTATGAGAAGCAGAATCTGTAACACAAAGGTTTTAGTCAACTGTATAAGACTGTCCACATCTTCCCTGACATTCAGGATGTCTGTAACACGCTCTTTCCACAGTGTCATGTTTACTGGCCTCTCCTCTGACCCTGACATGCAAGCCTCAATACACTGTTGCCTGTACCACAGAAGAGCTGCTCCTTTACATCAGTGGCAATTCCCTTTACCTTTGATCTTTCTTAAAGACATTCTTTCCATCCATCTCTGCACACCAGGCACATGAGGGACCACACTAAATCTCAGACATACCTGGGATCTTATTAAATGCACATCTACTCCTGCCCAAACCTTTCCTCTCCACCAGGAGGGTTGAGAATAAAACCTGGACTCCCGTGCTGTTCACCATTGCCCCCAGAGCCTTCTAGTCACTCTTGCTAGCCTCAGGATCTTCCCTGGCAGTGTCATTGGTACCCATGTGGATGAGCACCCAGGAATGCATAAATATATTTCTCTCATTTATCATAGTTCTAATACTCCACGGGACATCCTTCAGAGTATCCAGTACCTGAAAATATAAATTACCATTGGTTATGCAATACTTATCACTGCCATGTGCAGCTTTCATTAGCCTCTTACAGCTTCTGCAACAGTACAATTCCACATGGTGTAAACTCCATTTTAGAAAGAGAGCTTCTCTTATTAAGCATCTAGTGCCTTTGCAAAAAAAAAAAATATTTTTATGATTTGTTGCCTATATGCCAAAGTTTTACTATAATGGAATAACAGTATCTCCAAGTTTACTACATTCATTCACTTCTCTAACTCTTACAATACCACTTCTTAATGCCACTTTCTTTAGATAATTAGGAATGTTACAGTAGCTTGTATCATCAGGCAACGTAGGGATCTCTTTTTCCTCAACAAGTTGCTAAACCTAAAGATGATTCATGGCTTAAGAAACCAAGACTTCCTGTTGTTAAAGAGATTTTTTTATACCTGTAGGTAGCCACTAGAAGTTAATCACTTCTAGTGATTAACTGTACACCATTGTGTAGGGGGCTTTCTTATCTATTGTATGGAGACAGTGACACATCTTACTCTAACAGTGGTGACTAATGGTTTTAAGAATTTTAAAACTCACATACTCTAAATCTTGAAGTGCAAAAAAGTATCTCATGATTCCCTATGATGGGCAATTCACAACTTCTTCTGCTCCCCACTCAGGGAACAATTGAGTGTGCCTATTACGTGTGACACGTGTGTCTACTGATAACACCTGGCTGGCCTTGCTACTGGGTGGACTTCAAATAGGGAACCACAGCAGTTTTATCTCAAGTGGCATGGCAGGAAAACTCCCCTGGGTCCCAAGGTCCACTGCTCTTAACTTTTGCACTCTGTAAATAAGCATTCAGATTTTCAGAGACCTCATCGTCATTTTCATACTAAGCAATTGGATTCTAGAGCAGGATTTAACTAAGTTAAAAGGATGCCTACATTTAAGTACCCACAAACAAACTCTACATGTGAGCTGAGTGTTCAGACTCCCATTGCAGTTGGATAAGAGCCAGTCCATAAACCATTAAGGGGGAATCAGGTGAATAACAGATGGGATGCAATTGCATAAACATGTTATAGGCTACTTAAGACTTCAGCTGCCAGTGCAGAAAGAAAGAGATCTTTTATAAGATCTATAATTTATTTTATAAATTCTCAGTCGTATCTGCCAGCCCTACCATAAGGCACATTAAATGGCATTACATCCCTACCTGTGGGCACATAACTTATGGGAGCAGTGCATACCTCATAAAGTTAGACAGCTTTGTGGGAAGACACAGAGCCAGCTTTCTTGAAATTTAGATGTCCCCATGTCTTCAGCTGAATCTCAGTTTTAGTGTATACTGGAAAGGTAAAGTTTATAAGATTTTCTTAAGGGCTCTCTTCACAGTAAAGCCCCTGGCTGACAAATCCAGTGCAAATAACACCTGCAGTTAAGATCCAGAAGAGTTTTTAACCTCAAAGAAAAGCCTTTGTAACAGCTTGAGGCATGGAGGAAGAGGAGTATGAGAACTGTTTCAAATGCTATTTCTGAAAATTGATCAAGCCTTCTGTGGACCTGAAGAAGTACATTTTGACAGATTTGGTGGGATGTTTGCACGTTCACAGAATGGCAGATTGGCTGATGTTGGAAGGAACTTCTGGACAATCCCATTCAAATTCTCTACTCATGCAGGGCCACGTACAGCTGATTGCCCAGGAATGTGTACAGACAGCTTTTGAATACATCTAAGGGTGGAGATTCCCCTGCATTCCTCTAATTCAATAGAATACTGCTGAAAAACTTGCTGTTTTGCAATAATATAGCACCAAAGTTGCAAGTATACCTGTGATCTAATTCAACTACAGGGTTTTCCAAAGCAGCACAGCCAACAAAATACAATTTAGAGATTGTAGAACAGCAGCAAGTGTACTTTGAATGTAAATACCCAGCCCATTTCTCCTACTGTTAAATAAACTATAGTCACTAGGTAAGAAAATAATTCATAAAGAGTTTTCAATTACTATTATAAACTCATTCAGCTTAAAATAACTCCCAGCCATTTGGACTTGGTTATTTTTTTCTACTGCATCCATTGATTTTAACATCTCAGATTAACTCTCACCAGCTGAAAGAGAATTTCCACTTTAACAGAGTTCATTTATACAGCAGAGAGATACTCAGAGTTGTAGCAGATTTATTGAAGTTTCTTAACAGTTCCTGAAGTCCTTTGGACTTACACAAAGAAGTTCTGCGGACACGAAGACAGATGAGTCTACAGTTTCAGCTAAAACAAGCAAATACTCCCTCCCACATGGATCCTCTGCCTTCTTTCATCTCATCTTTCCTCTTCCCCTGCCCTGAAGTATCTTTAAGTAATCATTTTGTCTATCTACAATTCCCTTAACACCTGTTCTACATTTACAAAAATAAAAGTAAAAATAATCAGCTCTAACTCAGAAGGCACACAAAGAGAATCAAAGCACAGCTGAGCACTCCCCACGGGTTCTGATGGGAGTGGTGGGGTATGACCTAACTGAGTTCTCACCTTTGCACATCACCACAGTGTCTTTGATAATCTTAAGACTGTAGAGGTGGAAAAGAAAAATCATTAAAAGAATGGATTAAAGCAAAGATTAAGAGGAAATATGCATCTATAGCTCTGTGCTAAATAAATGGATGTTCTCTTTTCTCATTTATATTCTTTCTGTTGACCTAGAAAAGTGACTTTGAAATCTAAGATTCATCTTTGTAAAGTATGGATCTGGATGCTTTTTAGGCCTTTCACTGGTTTATGTTCTGCCGCAAAATATGGAATAAGAGTTTTATAAATTCAAGTGTTTTCCTCTGTGTTAAACAGGTAACTGTCTCCCAATATCATTTACAAACCAAAATTTCATAGAAAAATTCTAGTACAGCAATGTTTTCTATTGACTATGCTCCCTGGACCTAAAAATCCACAAAATAAAATTAAATTAAGGAAATCTACAAGCCAAAATTCCCACTCATTGAAGATATCTCCTTCCATAAACAACTTAAGGGCAACAAATCAAAGCTCTAAAAAGGCCAAGTTTTAATACCTGCCAACAGTCTCAGGTTTCAACTTACAGCTATTTCTGTATTCTTATCTTTCCATAATCTTGACTCAGTTCCTCCCTAGGGACTAGCTCCAATTTTAAATTTTATTTTATTTTTTTCAAATCCATTCCCAGTTAAGTTCCTTCCTATCTCCTCACCAGAAGTTCCTGACTCACCTACTTGCCTTTGGTAAATTTAGGAAGTGCTGAATTTTTCAGCTGGTAGAAATGTTTTTTCCTGGTACCATGAGGATCACACAAATGCTCGAGGACTACCAGCTTGCCTTATTTGTTGCATTTTTGCCCTAAATTGCCTAGGACATCATTTAAGAAGTTATTTATCCTCATAAAGAAAAAAAAATATTTAAACACAAAAGCCCAGTTGCTAAAAATCAGTATTTTTGGACAAAACCCTACAGGCATAGGTATAAAATTTCCCTGACAGCATGAACAGGCTTATGTACAACATTAAAATAAGAGTTTCAAAGTCCTGCTCAATTTTAAGCTTCTACTGTTTTCACTTGGCTTCTCTTGATCTATATTTGAGAATTATATCTACATTTAATTTTTTTCTGTAAATTATTAGTATAAAACTTTATGCCTTTAATAAATTTTTGTCAAAGCTGTATTTTTGACTCACATTTACTCCTTAAAAATTTAGTAAATGGCAAGTGGAGTATCTCTTCACCAGATATTTTTAAGACCTAGAAATTTCTAGAATTAGTAAATATCTTCAGCAATGAGGCTCACAGTACTTTCCAAAAAGATCAAAACAACTTATTTGAAACTATTTTAGGACCATTTTTCCTACTTACATGGAAGTTTAGCAATGCCAAAAAGTAGCATTTAACAATATGACTAATTTTATTGTTCCCTTCTCTGTATGCTTACAGAGTATTACTCAGCAGTTAAGACTGAAATAGTTGGATTGAAGTTGCTAATTTTCTTCAGTTTTTACTCCCATCTTTGATAATTTTTCCTTCTTTCTCTTTTCCCTTCCTCAAGGAGACATTTGAAATACAATTATTTCACTGCTCTGAACACCTCCAGGAAGTACCAGTCTCTCCATAGCGTGGAGTTGCTGTTTAACTGTTTATGGGTTGTATTCATGATGTTCTAAAGCTCATCACAGGACTCCTGACACCACTGAGAACACAGCCAGAAAAGGGTCACCCACCACCCACACAGGAACCAGAAATTTTAGCGTTGAGATCATAGTTCAGTGCTTTTCTAAAATACTAAGAAAATAAATTAGATTATCTCTCCTGTTGGGACAAAGGAGGAAGCCATACAAGTGTTGTTTAATTAGAACTTCTTATCTACTATTAACCTATTTTGTAAATAATTAATTATGATAAAAGATTATGTCATATAAGACTACATTTCCCTTTAACATAATGTATGAGTCTATGAAAATAAAAATTATTTGTGTGGATTATCTGTCTTCTAGCATGTGATTTTTATGTACCAATAGAGAGTTTTGATATTTTTCAAGGAATAAACAACTCCTAATAATACTCTAATTTTTACCACTTAGCTGGAAATACCTTTATTATCACAATTCAAAAAAAGTTGAGATCAACAGTACTATCATTCAGGAATTCAACTAAGCAGATATAAAACAAAAGGTGAGTTAGGTTCTGCTATTAACTATTAAACCAGTGATGTTCTCTATTTTTCTAAAAAAACTATAGAGCTGGTACTTAAATTCACAATTCAGTATGAAAAATCAGCTTAACATGGAAAATTGGAACTAATAAAAGAGTTGCTTACCTTGAACTTCAGCTTTCCTTATAATCTTGATTTCTTTTTGTTTGTTTTGATATCTAGTGGCTCCAGAAAGCAGCAGAATGAGAATTGCCTGTGTCCCTGCAAATGTCCAGAGCAAAGAGGTTAGTCTGTGATATATTAGTCTCTCTAATCTCCTCATATCCTCCCTGGCGCAACTGAGTATTTCGTGTAGCCCTTAATACTGAACACAGACTGCAAAATCAGTGATTCCAACTCATCATAGCAGGAGAGTAATTCAATTCCACGTACTGTTTTATAACATAACCATCTTATATAAGATTTAGTTTATCCAAGATATTTTTATTTAGAGACCCGTTACTTTCAGGGCAGGAATCTATCACTGTTGTACCTCACCTCGTTATGTGTTTTTTCAAGTTGTCCTTTTTAATTTAGAAAACTGTCAGTAATATAATTAATCAAATTATAGGCAACAGTGAACAAAAAAGATATAAACCCTAGCCAGTTCTGATCCAAAACCCATTTGCCATGTGCCCTACTCTCACACACACAAACCCAACTGTGGACAGCTGCCAGTTCACACTTACTTTTCCTGTCTGATCTGTGGTCTTATAACAGCTAACCACCATTCCCCAAGTAAACTAATGGGCAAGGTGGGATTTCTCACTTAGTTAGCAACATATTTGTGCAGACTTTTTTATCAGTGCTGTATTTCTTTTTTTTAAGAGAAGGTTTAATGGCTGTACAACTAGTAATATCTGTTTGCTTTCTTCATGATAACTTCCCCAAATTACTTGCTGATTTCTGCAAATTCTTAAGTGTATCAAAGGGGTAAAGATTTTTAATATTCTCATTTTTAATATTTCTTGCCTATTTATTCTTTCCCCTTAATTCTCAGTTAGTAGAATTGAAAAGAGCAAACCCAACACATAACTGGAATGAGCTGACCCAGCATGATTTCTGCGGGTGGACCAAAGCAGATTACATCACACAAGGATTATAGATTAAGATTTCTTTGCTGATTCTGTGAATGTCTATGAAGAGCTCAGTATTTTTTTTTTTTTTTTTTTTTACTGTAACTTTAACATTTGGGTGGGCTCATTCAGTGTCTCTTCACATGCGTAGCTTCATCTGTGCATCTGCCCTGTCATGTTTTAAGTGGAATGAAAATTAGGGTGACAGCTGTTTGTTTACTTGTACCAGCTTCCCTCGTGCACATCTGTAACAGACATGACCTGGTCTAGATGGGTCTTAGGAAGCTTCTATAGATAGAAAAACAGACAGTACCAGAATGAAAGTCCTTGAGATAAGATTCCAATGAGGTATCTTCTATTTCCACTGTGACGTAACACTGACCACATGACCAGTCCTTAATCCTTTAGACACAGCTATCCTATTGCTGAAATACCTTTAAAGTCTCACTCTGTTTATACTATGCTTCAATATACCCATATATGTGTGTACCTGTAGAAAATAAAAACTTGCACTGCAGACATGTGCAAGTAAACTAACCATTAATATATTAAAAATCCCATTTAAATATTGTAAATATTCCTATAAAAATTAGTAGTATTTCCCCTGATCTCATAATCTCGTGGTTGAAGCTTATCTTAGACCACTACGATGTTGGACTACATACTATGATGTTGGACTTCTACTTTTGGTTTGCATGAACTCCTGCAGTGACCTGGGTATTCCACAGACACATGCAAAATGAATTATGCTAAAACTTATGTATATTGGGCAAGGGAAATGTCCTTGCTATCTGCAAGCAACAGTTCTTCCAAACCATGACACTGCATTCATTATCAATGTCATGTTTTAACACAGTTCAGCAGCTGAGTAATAGTCTGAAGAAAGTTTCTGATAGTCCATCATTATTCATGCCAGGTAATTGATTAGTTGTCTCCACTGACTGAAGCTATCAACTGTGGATTGAAAAGCTGAAACTTCAGGTGACATGTTTTTACCTCAACAGTCTGCTGGCCAGTTTCTGAGTTTTATGTTGAAAGTAGTAACTTTGAATTGGTTTTCAGGATCTGCTGATTGCCTGTCACTGGAGTTTGTGTAAGGGGGTTTATGCATTTTCCTTGACTTGGGTCTGGATCAATAGTAGAGTTCAGTGTGAGGGAACTGCCACCTTGACAGTTTCTGATTCACTGTGGCAGCGATCGAGTCTGTCACACTTTGCAATTTTCTTCAAGTCTCTCTTTTCACTGTAAGGGCTGGAAGAGACTCCTAAGACAAGTAGGAAAAGAAACTCCCAAATTAAGAAACCAACTGAAAAATCAAGTTTCTGTCTTCAGCTTAGACTTTTGTTTAAAGTTTTAAATTTCCATATGCTTCTATTGCACATGAACAGTAGAAAGGTGCCATTCAGAAATGTTAATTGTGCAAATACAAAATATCCAGTATCTTCAAGTTTCTGAAGATTTTGTGTTAGCAAAATATTACAGAATCGCCATATAGTCTGTGTAATTTTTTTCAAGAACTTTAACTTCAAAATTAGCCTATCTGCTCATTAAAACGCAGCAGAAAGCAGGGCTAAACAGAAAATGCTGAATTCTGTTACTATGAAGCTTACTGTGACATAGAGTGCATCATATTTAGAGCTGTATCCTCACTTTTTAGACTATTTCCATCAGTTCTAAAAGGCTAGTTTCTTCCCCCACACCTTATAGAACTTTATTTTCCTTTAAAAATGTAACTATAGCTATAACAACTATAAATATAGCTATAACTATAAATAATATTTTTTGAGGAATTGCTTAGTTTATTTTCAATGCCATACACACCTGTGTGGGATGAAAGGCAGAAGTACAAACAGATCAGGGTCAGGCAAGGGGCACTCCAGCCCAGGGAGAGAATAATGCCAGAGCAGAAATCCTCACTGCACCCCGTGGAGGACTCAACAATGGAACCAGTGAATATTCCCTGAAGGAAGGACCTGCACTAGAATAGGCTCCTGACAAAAATTCAGCTGGTGCTGTTATTACTGCTGCCATACTGGGTACTTTCTCCTGAAGGACTTGTGAGGTTACCAGGCTGTTCATTTTATAATTATGTAAATTATAACTTGTATACATATATATATAAAATTATACATTTCAGCTCTAATATCAATGATGAAAGCAAACAGGAAGATCTGTCAAGTATCTAGTATCTGTATATAAGTTTTCTGTTACTGATACAATATGAGCAGAAATTCCCTGTGTGCAAATGTTGTTCCTCATTATCTGTGTTTGTCTTAACCTTTCTGCAAAGTAATGTGTCTGGATACAGATGGAGGGAGAATATATAATTTAAGGCAACTACTACTTTTCTGCCTCAACATTTAAAAAAAATCCTTTCCATTCCAAGATAACTATTGCTTCACCTTCACAAGAAACAGTGATTATCTTTGCACTTGAACTAAAGAAAATTTCGGTAACCACCTTCATTTCCATCTTGTTCCCTCAGTATTTTCCTACTCTTTTGTGCTAGAGGGATTTTGTAAGGAGGTGGGGGGGGGTTGTTTTTGTTTTTGGTTTTGGTTTTGGTTTTTGGTTTTGTGGGGGTTTTGTTTGTTTTGTTGGGTTTTGTTTGTTTGTTTGTTTTTGGGGTTTTTTCCTCTGAAAAGTATGGGGTCATTTAGCAGAAACAGCCTTCTAGAATAACCTTTAGTGTTATAAGGTTATCTGTGATAAAATTGTTATATTACTTCTGCAGAAAACTGCAGAAAACAGATACAAGGTCTCTTTGGCAGACCTCTGAAAAACAGAAGTTATTGTTTCTCTTAGTTATATGCATAAAAACAAAGGTCTCTTTCCACTGAGTATCTCTCCTGACCAATTCTGCTTCTTTTTGATGTTCCAAATAGCATATTAAAAAAAAAAAAAAGTATTCATTGATGACCTCTTCCAAAGATATCTCAGTTAAAAATATAGTTTAACATTTAAACTGTAGTATCTCCTTGCCAACATATGAAGCAATAAGGCTGGTTGAAACATCTCAGAATTTTGATAATCAGAACACGTGAAATAAAATTTTGCACTTCAACCACCTTAATGCCTTTAAGTGTCATATATTTTTAATCTCAATACCAATTTTCCATTTTTACTCTGAATTCAGCAAGACCGACTAACATACATCCACTGAAGCTATAAAATCTAGAAAATGAAATTATTATCCTGTTGAAATTAGTCTTTTTTATCACTTACTTATGATCATGCAGTATTTTTTCTATTGCCTCCTCATTTTAATCTTCCTTCTGCTTATTTAGAGTAGGAAGTATGTAATTATATCAGCATAATATACATGTGATTAATCTAAATTTTGGAGAACTTTTGGAAAAAAGTTATCGTATTTCATACCTTTCTAACTGGTTATTTCTATATTTCAAGCATCCATTTGGCCTATAGACATGACTTTTAGAAATAATTCAGAATTATAAAGACATAAGTATTTATCTTTAAACATCCATTTATAGTTTTATTCTTATAATATGCCTCAATACTTGAACTTAAAAATCAGAAAAATGCCAACAGATATCGCTGCATATTTGAATGGAACATACCCTGTACCACCAAATGCTTCCTAATTAATGGCAAAAATAGAAAACACAGACGCTGTATGTGCTAGCAAAATAAGGCTGATTAAACACATTCATTTCTTGTGCTCTGAATCTCTTAACAGTTAATTGGATTGACATCTTCCCCGAAGAGACAGACCAGCAGGTGGCCTTTGGATTGGACAGAGGTCTACAACAGCAAATCATTGATCAGTGAAAGATCCCACTGACTCCCTTTAGTCTTGCATCAAGACTTGCACTGTCTGAACACCATCATGATTTGCGAGCCCTGGTACAGAGCCCAGCAACCACGGACTATCCCCATGCACTCAGTCTGTGGAAGGAGTTATAATTTATAGAGTGATAAAACATCAGATAATTCTGCTACAGAGGAAACTATTGGTTTTTTGTTTGTTTTTTTTTTTTTCCTCTGAAGCACACAGGGATCTGTTCAGCAACCTTATAACCTCAGCCCTAAATGAAATTACACAATTTGCAGGAATTAGTTGTGAGGTAACTTCCACCATAGATTACAACACATTGATGTCATGGGACTGCACCAGAAGAAATGAAGCTCGAATTGAGAAGCACATTTATGCTCAGCCACAATCCTATTTCCTGCCCTCAAGCTTGAAGGTGGAACTTTGCCTTTTTATATCTCTTATAAATCATGTTTCCTTCCATTGCCTGCAAGCTTGCTAGACATTTCCAGAGGCATAAATAGAAGGAAGCCAAAACAACTGCTTATGTTGTTAGTAGTGCAAATGCTTTTCCTTACTTCAAACATTTTAACTCCTAATTAACAAACAGTTTTAAATGATTCCATTCTCTCTTCCCAAAAGTTAGAAACATGTCTATAACTTATTGTAATATAGCTTTGATGGAAGTTTTCTTATGTGGAAAAATTTTCTGTGAATGCAAGTTTATTACCTTGTTCCTAATACTTTAAGCAAGTTCTTTTACCTCTGGCTGTCAAATTCAATATGCCTTCTGTAAAAGTATACCCTGAGTTAGTCAGGATTGACTCAATTTCTTGCACAGTTCTCCTAATTTTACTATACTATAAGAAGCAAAAAATAAAAGGTTTTGTTTATCCCAAACTATGGTAAAATAAACTGAATATTCCTAGAAAGTATTCAGAGATTTTTCTGGCAAGTTCTGGAGAAAAATATTTTATTTTCTTCAGCTGTGGAGATAGAATGTTCCCAAGCTCATTACTGTTTTCTTGGGCTTATAAGTGACAAGAAAAGTAATGCTACTTCTAGGGCTATCTGTGAGAACAGCAGGTTGAGTTCCATAACACTGATGAGAGAAATAATGACAAATGTTTTTAAAAAAAGAGTTCCTTAGAGTTCTACCGTTTAGAAGGGAGTATAGATTTGACTGGGTCTCAAAAGTTCATTGTACCCAGAAGATATTTTTGTCTGCTTGATTGTTGTTACGTCCCTTTCTGTATACACTTTGCCATGTTTGTCAACCTTTCCTGCAACTGAACTGTAATTACTGGAAATATTGCTTATAGTTACACAGCTTTCTAAAAAGGACACCAGATGCACTACTGTTTTTATCAATCTGCTATATAATAAACACTGTTAGTGTGGAAGCCTTCAGGGAGCATCAAGAGGAGAAAAAAGTATTTTAAAAGCAATTTAAGTTGCCTTTTTGAAACTCCAATCAAAGGTCACAAGTATTTAACTTCAATAATCTAATGATACAAGTGTAAAATGCAGACAGAAGAAAAAATGATAAAGAAGATACATTTTTTTTTCTTTTACTGTAATAGAGTTTTTCTTGCAGGTACTTTACAGCTGTAATTAATTATTTACCTTGTCCTTTACAGTGCAGGACAAACAACCCCTGCAATTTTCATTATCTAAAGAAATTACTGAGATTACAGTCACCTTGTGCCAGGGCTTCTCCTTCTCTGATGTTGCCATGCTTTTCCCTTGAGCTGTGTTCCATTGCAGGGCACAGAAGTGCCAACTGCTGACAGAGGTCACAGCAGCTTCATTAGATAGAGAGTTTGTGCAGTTTTCACTGCAACACAACTATTAACATACTATTTCTTTATTTACTTTTACAGAGTTAAGGCATTGCATATGGTGAATGGACAGTTATGCAAAGATTCTTGAGAAAATTCTCTCAATGCTACTGTTGCTTGTTGTTGCTTTACAGGCAGACAAGTGTTTTAAGTATTCAGAAGAAAGCCCATAAGCACACAGATGTCAACATCAGTGAAAAAAACCAAATTTATATGTCAGATAAAGTAAATTTTATACCACTCACAGCCCAAACCACAATTAATACCATCTTAAAATATCTAATACAGGAATTGACTTCTTCCTACATGTGTTTCTATTCTTTATGGTAATTCACAGAACAAGAATGACATCCAACACTGTTCTTATTGCTGAAAGGTTATTTTAAGGATGATTTTTTAATAATTTTGATGATACAAGGTAGGGAGGGAGGAAAAGGACAGGTCTTCAGAAAGAGATGCAAAGTATATTATGAGACTTTGCACAGAGA
Source organism: Rhadina sibilatrix (assembly GCA_013400275.1). Classification (NCBI taxonomy): domain Eukaryota; kingdom Metazoa; phylum Chordata; class Aves; order Passeriformes; family Phylloscopidae; genus Rhadina; species Rhadina sibilatrix. The sequence continues at coordinate 88,280 of VWYO01009029.1, forward strand.
AAATGATGTGGTATGCCAAGAGCAGAAGTCAAAACCAGCAAACTACATGACTCTGGTTGAAATTATTTGTCTTTGGGTTGAAAACATTGCCTTTGCTTTTTGGTCTACAATGTGCCTTCCATGTATATATTATTGAAGAATAAAAGTTTGCAATGGTAATAGTTTATTGCTTCTAGTAAGAAGCAGTCAAAAGTTCATAAAAGGCCAGAGCTAAGTAAAACTTAATGCTAAAACCTCAGCAGAACAAGACATAATTTTTGTCTCTTGTTTGCTTTTTCCTTTCCTTTTTCTATTCCAGTCAAGCATGTGGGAGAGAATGGGTAAAGTGTATTGAACTAGAGAATCAAAGGAATGACCCTTTGCATGTGTTTAGCTGGCTATGACTAGGTATTTCTTTTATCCATAAATTACCAGGGGCCACATCTTTTACACAATATGAGCACTTGTACATGTCAGTAGGTAAGAATTACATTTTCTAGGATGTAGTAGGTTAGATGCCTAACTGCTAGTGATTTCAGCTTGCTTCTCAGACTAGCCCCTAGAGAGGAGGGGAAAAAAAGAGGGATGTGGAAAGGACAAAGAGTGGGAAAGTATCAAAGATTTTTCTTTAAGCCTGTGATTAAAAAGGGAAGATGACCATCAGTGTAAAGGACACAGGAAGATACTGTGGTTGTCATATTTTGGGTTACTAACATGAGACCTTTCTTACAGGTCATTAGTTTTTACCTCTCTGTACACAAAAGTGCACAAGCATTTCCTTTTGCATGTCTCCTGCACATTTCACTATCAAGAAGAGATAAAGCAAGGTAGCACTCCAAGTTTGCCTTCTATCTATCAAATTTTTTTACCATTCCAGAACCTTTTTGCTCCTATAAATGTTCATATTAGAAAAAAAAAAAAAAGGTTTATCTTGATATATTGACATAAAAGTATATGAGAATGAATGAGTTTACCAGTCTAGATTAACCTAAATTTTCTACTGATAAGAGACTTAATCTTCATTTTCCTTAGAGGCTGGGTGCATCTTACCTATCTGGGCATCAGTGAAATATCTGAGATAGTGCCACACTGGTGAAAATTGGATAAGATTGAGATATTTGGTTTTATGGAGAACTGAAAAGCAAGAAATATAGAAAAGCACTGTAAAAAGCAGAACGAGCTTGGGGAAGGCTTACAAGTAGATCTTTTTGAGAACTGGTCATGAGGTTAATCTTTTTAATATGCTATCTGATGTCCTTGGCACAAAGTGGAAGAGTGGGTTAATGAGATTGTCTGATTAAAAAGAATTGGAGTCATCATCTGTACAGAAAAGAATTGAAAATTCTCTTCCATATAAGAAAAATTGGATGACCTTGAGGATGGTAATAATAGAAGTGAAGTGAAATTCAATAGCTTGTGAACTTAAGGCTAAACAACAGGAATTGATGCCACAATGCAGAGGGTGATCCTGAAACAGGAGAGGAAAAGTACATGGGTAAATATATCTGTTACAGGATGACTAGAAATCATTGATGTGATAATGTTCTGAAAAACAGGAAAGACAATTTAAAACTGTTTCAGGCTTTGTATTTTCAGTAAAGAAAATTTTTAATGTCACTATGAAAGATTTTAAGGTTTTAGTCCTACCTGCAATACTGGCTATATCTAGTATGGTAATTCTGGTTCAAGGGAAAATAACTAAGTAAAACAGATAAAAAATGCAAGCAAGAGTACCATGAAGCCTCTTTTAGTAGCTGGTATTAAATTAATGCAGTTCTTTAAACCCTGGTAAAATGGAGGCTGAAAAAGGGATATGACTGCATGTCCTTGCATCAGAAAAACAAGGACACCGAAGGCAAGAATCTACAGGACAGTGTTTACACAGGAGGAAATGCTATGCAGTTCTTCAGGTCACAAGCCTTGCCAGCAAAACTGCCCCAGCATGGGCTACTTCATCCACAGGTCCTGCCAGGATCTTGCCTCCAGTGTGGTGTTCCCACAAGGACCCAGCCTCCTTGGCCCCCCACCTGCTCTGATGTGGGGTCCTCTGCAGGCTCCAGGCACAGCTGTCCCAGCACGATCCCCCGTGGGCTACAGGGGAACCTCTCTGGTGCAGGAGCACCTCCTGCCCTTCCTTCTGCTGGCTCTTGTGTCTGCAGGGCTGCTTCCCACGTACTCTCACTACTCTCTCTGGCTGCAATTTCTCCTGCACAGTAACTTTTCCCACCACCACCATCACAGATGGGCTCGGCCTTGGCCCAGGGGGTCCGACCTGGACCTGGGTGTCTCTGGCTCTGCCGAACACGGGGGAAGCTTCTGGCAGCTTCTCACAAAAGCCACCCCTGTAATTCCTGCCTACCAAAAACTTGCCATGCACAACAAATACAGACCTAATATTAACACGTTTATGTTCAAAGGCTGAGATCTAATGCTTATGAAATATAAACATGAACATTTTTTGACCTGAGTATACAACATTTTAAGGTTGATACATTTCCATGGAAATATCCATAGCATGAATTTCTGCTTGAACAAGAACAACTGTTTATGTCATGACACTCAAAGTGTGTCATCACACATTCTCTAAAGCTGACCAGCCAGCTTTAGAGAAAGCTTTCACTGGAGTAGATTACATACATAATCAGGAAGATATCAAGCAGCAAGATATGCAGCACCTTCCAATTTGCACAGGAATAACTAATATCTAGGAGGTGTATTTAATCATCTGTGACAAACAGTACATTTTGCATTAATAATTAAACTGACATTTAAGTGTTCACAGTTGGCTTTTATGTTAATCTTCGCTGAGACCTATACATGTATCTCTGTTGTAATTATAGCACATTTACTTCATTTAATTGATGCTTTTAATCTTAAAGGTTATGTTTTAAAACACTTTCCCCTAAAACACATTCTAGGAATGAATTATTGGCAAGACAGCAAAATTGTTCTGAGGACCATAAATCAACAGAACATTAGAGATACTGGGCACTGACATTTATTTTAAGACAAAGTAACAAAAAGCTTACCTTTGATCATGCTTCTAAGTGTTTTAATAAATGATGTTTTCAAAAGGTACATGTATGGAGGGACTGCAGACAACTATTCAGGAAAATCAGCTTTTTGAAATAAAAAACAATTAATTTGCCAGATATTTATTTTACTCAAATAGAACTGGACCTAGTAATCAAAGCCAACTCTAAAAACGTTTTAATGTTATTTCAATCTTACTTAGTTTAGTAAGAAGAACTAAGGCATAGAAGGTTGATTTTCATCATGTTTTTTATAAGTTCTGTTCAAATTCAGTAGGATATAATTCCCAAACCAAGACCCAGTTGAAAAAAGACATATTGGAAATGTTGTAACAATAAATAGTAATTCACAGAAGCACAGTCTGATAAGGTTGGAAGTGACCTCTGACATCATTTAGTCCAATCTCTGCTGTTGCAAGGTCAACTAGAGCTGAGCAGGACCATATCATTTGCTAACATCTCCAGGGTAGTAAACTTCACAACTCAAAGCAACTTGTTCCAGTCCTTGGTCACCCTTATAGTAAAAAATTGTTTCCTGATGTTCAGACAGAGCCTTCAGCATCTCTGTTTGTGCCCACCCTCACTTGTCCTGTCTCTGGGCACCAGTGGAAGGATTCTGACTCCATCTTCTTTGCCCTCTCTATGCAGGCGCTTCTGTGCCTGGGTAAGATCCCCCTGAGCCTTTTGTTCTGAACAATTCCAGCTCACTCAGCTTTATTTCACAGAAGTAATGCTCTTAACCACATTTGTGACCCCTCACTGAACTCTGTCCAATATGTCCCTGTGTCTCTAGTACTGGGGAGGCCAGAACTGGACACAGGACTCCAGCTGTGACCTCACTAGCAATGAATAAAGGGGAATGATCACCCCCCTCAACCTGGGGGCAATGCTTCGTTAGACTCTCTGCAAGGGTATATGCTGGTTTATGTCCAACTAGATGTCCTCCAGGACCCCCTGATCCATTTTCTTCAAGGCTGTGTCCCCTCTGATTGGCCCCAGCAAGCACCAGTGCCTAACGTGGTTGTTCTCCCCCAGGTGCAGAACTTTGCCCTTCTCCTTTTTTAACTGCGTGATTGATTCTACCAATGCACCTGGGTTGTGTGCTGGGTAGATTATATATGAGATCAGTTAAGGGTGAAGGTATGACTAGGTCTCTCTGATCAGAGTAAGGGACAAACTCCATTTCCTCTGCTAGAATAAAGAATGGGATACTTATACTGCCAGCACTGAAATGAAGAGTTTCAAAATCAAATATTATATTAATAAACAGAGAAAGATTATAGAGATTAGAAAGCCCTTTCACATGCAGAGGAAGAGGTAGATGAATCTCACTCCCCACTATGCTTGGCTGAATTTGTAACTTCAATTCAACAATAATATTGTTTATTTCCCCTTGGGCTTTTTTAACATTTACAATTAAGATGAAAAATTACTGGATCAGATAATAAAACGCAAATTAAAAAAAAAAAAGTAATTCTATTTTGTCTTTCTAAACTGTGCTATCCTCTAAATGATATTAATACTAGCCATTTTTTTTCTCTACAAATATTTATCAGTGCTCATAAGCAGCCTTCCCTGTTGCTTACCAGCTTAGCAGATCTATATACTTTTCACTTTTAAACACATCCTAGGTGTTTCCATCTTCTTCACTCCATAGTTTCAGCAATAATGGGATACTGAAGTACAAAATGCCTTAGTAGATGTTTAATTAACATTTTAAGAGGAGCATAAAACTTAATGAAAGCAACACAGAAAAACAGGAAGAACTGTTTTTCAAAGAGTATCTAACACTATTACATTATTGTAGCAAAACAAAACATTTAGAACAATTAAGTTATTGCATTGTGCTAACTAAAATGCTGATTATTTTTCTGAAAAGGGGTCAGGTAGTTAAATGGGAACCTGAATGGATAGGTAGAAAGATTTTGACAGCTAAGTTTTGGAAAAATAAATTGAAGAAAATGAATGAACATTCTATATTTAACAGTGCCGTCAAATCTAGACACTCAAAAAATCACAATCCAGGCACAAAAAAGCATGAGATTCTTTAAAAAAAAGCCAACAAAAAACCCCTCATGAACTCATTAACTTTAAGATATCTTATAGATTGAATTATTTTTATTTCCCATCAGATACAAATGTGTAAGAATAATGATCTTGGGTTTTTTCCACAACCTGAAGGGCAAAGAACTAGATAAAATATTGAGAACTAATAACATTATGAATCTTTTTACATGCAATATTTTATTTAAAACCTTAGTTCCCATGAATAAGCTAAGAATTTGATCCAACAAATTTCTCCCAAGGTATGGAACTTCAAATGAAATATTGAAAAGCATGAGAATCAAGATCAAACAATAATAGGCAACACCAAACAAACAAACAAAAACCCACAAACAAACAAAAAACCCCCACGAACACCTGAATTTTTATTTTTTTTTTGCACCACACCAATATTCAGGTATTTAAAGTTTCTACTGACATATTTTGAAAAATTTGCAGAGAATTTTTGTTTTGCTATGCATATCACATGAAAAAAAGGGATTTTTTTTTGAAAAATGAAGCTGTTTTCAAACAATCTGACAAATAGCTCATAGGCTGTTGCAATACAACACGAAAGAGCAACACTCACGCACTGAGATGTCCAAGGCAAAAAAGGGGCAGTTTATTTACAGACCTCAACATTTATAGAATTCCGACAGTGACCATGGATTGGAGAAAGAAAATTGTCCTCTCCAACCCCACTGGTAAATTCAACAGCCCATCACTTCTCTCATCCTCCAGAAAGGAATGCAGAACAATCATTATTTACACGAAAAATCTGTGAGAAACTCCATCTCAAAAAGTAAACATCAGAAGGCTGAAAGAACTTTAGAAAAACTTTAGAAGAGCAGAGAGACAGTAGGGGGAAGCCCTATTTGTCTGAAGCTCACTGACTGTCCTTGAGTGATCTTCAGACCAAAGGTGCAAGGCTTCTTATTAGAAAAATGCAATGTTCAAAAAGAATCTGTGAAAACTGTGCTAAAAAAAAAAATAAATAAACCCCACCAAACTAAAAACAGGCAGGCTCTTTTACTGTGCTCATAACAGCCTATCTTCTAATTATTTTTTATTATTATTTTTTTAATAATCTAGCTATTAAAGGTTTTGAACTCCTTTCTGAAAATAAAACGCCTGGGGTCAGATATGACAGTTTTTGTCTTCTCTAGGAAGAGGAAAGCCCATTCTCAGATGGATATTTTTCTCTTCATTCTCTGTGAGCATTTCATTTTATTAATTAGATGAGACTGCAATGGAGATAATTTATTTATTGAATAGCATAATTCTTTGGAAATAAGACACAGTTGACATTTAAAAAGTAAGTAAGCTGAATTCTACTATGTGGAAGTCACATTACCTTTTCTTGCTAATTGTGATGGTAATTTCATTTTTTTGCTACATGATTATTCAGAATAACCTCTATGTACGCAAGTGCCAAAGAAACTGGTTTACATGCAGATCATTGACAAGCAAAGAAAATTGCTGTTAACTCAGGAGATATTTTTCAACTCTCTTGGAGAGGACTCTGTGAACATTGCTGCTCTCTTCTGAAATCATTGCCAGTAATTTATTACTCTGAAAAGCAAACATGCTCTCCTCTTTTCATAGGTTGTCCTTTCACTATGTTTCTTGGTAGAACCACTCATAAATAAAGGAGTAGGCTTCACACACTATGGGGGTCAGGCACCAGCCTGACTTCTACAGATGAATTAGAAATACACAAGACCTGAGATTTTAGAACTGCTTGAATTTAGACATTGCTACCATACAGTTATTTAGACATTTTCTTTAGGAGAAATAAGAACAATATAAAAATGCATTATTACCTAAATCAGCTTTATGTACTAGTCAAGCTTAAAATGAAAATAAGAGCTTTTATTTTAGCAAAGTTATGTCAACTTCTTTATTGCCCTTTCCCAGCTGGACAGAGTGCTATAGAAGAAAAGTATAATAGAAGAAAATATCCCCTGTCGTTTAATCCTAGTATCCAGCATCTTGGTTTAGATGATATTTATAGTTTCTTGAAGTTGACTATCAGCTGTAGAAGCCAAGATATTTACCTAGGTTCACCCTACCCCCAGGCAATGCCTTTCAGAAACTTCAGGTTTCAGGGTTAGAGGACCTCCCCACCTCCTTTGATGAGACTGCCTATGAGAAGTCTGGTCTGCCTCTCTTCTTCCAAATCTGTGTTTTCCCTTTCTCTCCCATCCTTTTATACCTCCTCTGAGGAGGTGCTGATGTACAACACAAATGCAGACACTTCTGTTCATCTTTCCTAAATCTCTCCATTTACAAGCCTAATTTATTCTTTGCTCAGAAAATCCTCCTACATTAAATGCTAGGTTTTCTAGCTAGTCCTGGTCTTTTCAGGAGCATTTGCTACATTTTAAATATGCATTATTGAAAAAGCAGTCACTCCACCTTTCATTTTATCAAATTTGCAATTTCTGGTGAGCTCACCGTAGAAACCACAAATAATTATGTTAATTTTCAAGGTATAAAGGAGGGGAAAAGTCAGAAGGCATGGAAAGCTAAGAATGGCATTAAAAAAAACCTCAAAAAACCTATCTGTAGTTCCTTTATGTACCAATTCTCCATTACTGGATAGCTGTGAGGGATTTTATTTAGGAGAGGCTACCAGTCAGCTGAAAAAAAAGCAAAAGAAATGAGACACTGTGAAAAGATGAAAAGGCTACAAAACAAAGCTGATTTGTAGAGTCTAAATAAGGAGGAAAAGTGAGTTTGCAGTAAACCACATGTGGCAGTAACTGTTCAATCATTGCTGCAGGAGGTTTTCAGAGTGGTGAAGTTACTTTACTGTTCAGGTTTGGGCTATAACTGTAGTGCCTTTTTGATGGTTTTTGTTGGATTTTTTTTGTTTGACTTTTTTTTTTTATTAGGTTTGGTTTGGTTGGTATTTTGTTTATTTGTTTGGGGATTTATATGTTTAGTTTTGTTGGTTTGAGTTTTTTTGTCATTTTGTTTGGTTTCGGGTTTGTTTTTTTTTTGGTGGTTTTGTGTGTGTGTGTGTGTGGTGTGTTTTTTCTTTGTGGTTCTTTTTTTTATTTTAGGGTTTTTGGGGGTTTTTTTTGTTGTTGTTTTTTTCCCTGGAAGCAACATCTGGGAGTTGTGATGGGAAGAAAAAGAGAAAATAACATCTGTCACCTGGTTCCTATAATTTCATGAACAGTGGAGTCAATTTTTCCTATTTTCCATATCATGCTTTATGTTATTATTTCATACATAATTCTTTTAAAACTTAAATTAGATATTCATAATATGACAAATGTATCGATATGCAACATTGCCAAACTTTAGCATTAAATAATTTGTGCTAAGTAGGACTTATTAATTTTAGTGTGCTTCTACAATATTAGAAAATTAATTAGTCATTTTTCCCTTGAAAATATTGAGTTAATACTGCCAGGAATTATCAACCTTTAAGAAAATTGGAGGATATTTGTAAGTACATAGTGCTAATTTAGAACATCTACCACTGAAGCCTCTCAAAGGCTTTATGAGCACCACTAAATTTAGAATCTCAGAATCCTTCCAGATTACAGAAATATAATTATTCCTGATTTAAAACAAATTAAAACAAAGAGATTAATTGAGAGACCAAAGTCACAGGCTGGCAGGGGGAAATATAAGTCTCTTTTTTCTCCCTCTATATCTTGGCTCTTGACCGTCTTAAAAGTATGCAGTTCCCACATCCACATTTCTTATCTGCCCAAACAAATTAAATGCTCCCAATTAGTGACAATAAATGATCTAAGAATTTTCTAAATTGCCCATCAGTAGAATATAAGAGCTTCACAGAAAATGAGACTTGCATAACTAAAAAAAATAAATGAGCTTTACGGTTTTCAGCTCTTCTTCCTGCTATGCTCATAAGTGTCTTGATTTCAGATTTTGTTTTCAGTAATTTTAATCTACATGATAAAACTGACATCAGAGCATAAGAGCACAAAGAAAAAATCCTGGTATTGCTACCAATCTTCATCTGATTTGTCCTCCTAACGATGAGCAATTGTGATAGCTGTTCCCATTAAAAATATTCTTAAAGATGGTGAATGATTATTTATAATACGGTATATTTAATGCCTTAGCTGATGGTTTAATGTGTAAACCTGTGTTCTTAAAAATTTACTGAACTTTGGAATATTGGAACCAGAGCCATTGCATGGACAATTAAAGATTGTTTAGCAGCTAATTCAGGAATCAGGGAAAATAATAATAAAAGCTAGATTCAAACCAAATATTGTCTTATATAAGTTATGGCCAGCTCTAATTAGGATTAAGAAGTTTTTTGCAAAGTCTCTGTGTTTTAGATTGAGGTATTACAGCTTTTGGGCATTCTAATGTATTTTATTAGCAGTTTTTAAATT
>VWYO01009030.1:0-57176 GCA_013400275.1 Rhadina sibilatrix
GGCCGGGCCGGGCTGGGCCGGGCGGAGCGCTCCTCGGGCGGCTGTGCTGGCGCGGGAGAGGCAGAAGGTCTGGTCCCACCGCCGTCCTTCGCTCTCTGGCGACGAACAAATGGAGGCTCAGTGGCGTCAGGGCGGTCGGGGCCGCGGCCGCGGCAGGCCCGGAGAGGAGCTCACCGCCCGCTCTGGGGCGGCCGGCCGGCCCCCGGCCGCGAGGGGCCGCGGCGGTGCCCGTGCTGCGGCAGCGGGGACCATCGGCGAGGGTGCCAGCGGTGAGTGTCGCGTTCTGCCCTCTACCCGCGCTGCCGGGCCCCGGGCTGGGGAGCCGGCGGTGGCCCGGAGCCCCTGCAGGTGGCGAGGTCGGAGCTGTCCCCGGCGTCGCGGGGAAGGGAGGCTGGCAGGCCCCGGCCTCGCTCCCGCGCTGCTTGCCGACGTCGATCCCGTGTTCGCCGTGTGCCGTGTCCTGCCTGCGGATTCCTGCCGGGGAGAGGCGCGGAGGCCTCAGGCAGTGGCGAGGAGCGAGGGGCTTTCCTCGTTAGGGTGCACAGCGTGCGCCGTCTTCTTCTCGGAGCAAAAGAGTAAAGTGTGAAGTAATGGATGAAACATCTCTTTCTTTCTGGTTGGAAACATACAGGGGAGTTCTTGCTAGAGACAGCTTTAGGTGCGCTGGTGAGGGAAACACTTTGCTCCGGTCTGGGAAAGGTGCGGGCTTTCGGTGCCCGCGGCAGCTGTCAGTGCAAATTCATCCTCGGGAAATACACCAGAGAAGTGCCAAAGACAGAGCTCTTTTTAGTGGCAGCATAGTTTCTTAAGTAGAGCCTTAAATCTAAACTTGAGAAAACCCCGGTAAATATATTTGGTTTAGTAGTTTAATATGGAAAGGTAGTGATCTCCTGTGAAATAGCATGAACACACTATTTCAATAAAGATTTGTTGAATTTGAAGGAGATCAGTGAAAGTCATAATTTTATAAGACGTACCAAGTGCTGGAAATACTTGTATGGTATCTGCAAGTTATAACAACTGTAAATTTGTTATAAACAAAACTGCATGTCGTGTTTTGCTTTTTTCTTCCTCATGCCTTGACAATTGTGTTTGTGTGGGATATGTGGGGATTTTTTAAAGTATCATTTTCATAAAGCAGTATTATTGTTGCTTATATTCTGGTATGTTAGGCTGGATTTGTCAGCAGTGATTGACAGATAATAATTCATGCTGTGAATTTTATAATAATGCACAGTAAAGAAGTAAGTACAATTTATCTCTTCTTGTGTGGTATTGAATTGTAGTGATATAATACTCTTAAAAAATAAAATCAGCAAACTCTTTAAAGAAAAGGACAATTGAAAGTATGTAGATCTGAATGTGGTGTTTACAATTAGTTATCATGGTATTCCTCATCATTAGTGTTTTCTCTTAATAGAATTATCTTCACTGAAGAAATTTGATGAAATTAAGAAGGCTAATCAGGCTGCAGCAAAAAAGCTAATTGAAGACCAATTAAGCTCCTCATCTGAGGATGATGATGAAGATGCTGAAGCAAAGCAAGGGAAGATTTTGGACAAAACATTTACCATTTACACCAGTCAAACTGGTAATGTTTCTATCATTTATTGACTTTTATTTTGGTATGAAAGCATAAGCAATGCAGTATCACTGTGTATTAGAATTTTACTGTAGTTGGAAGGAAGGTACTCTATCATGATGTCTTACATTAAAAATATTTTTTCCCAGCAGTGCATGCTGGCTCTACTTCTTGTCTTCTGTGCAGAAGCAATGTATAGCTTTAAACTGTCTTAAGTGTGGCTTTTTTAATAATACATGACTGGCTTTATTCAGAGAAAAAAATACTTTTGCAGCAGTCTCAACATGTACAAAATAACAGATCAAACATTACTGATTGCTTTAAAAATCTTTATCTATTAAAGATGGAGATGCAAGTGAACTGGAACGTACGAGACAATACATGAATGAGGCTTTTCAGTCAGGGGCCATGACATGTCTCATCTGCATTGCTTCAGTTAAAAGGAACCAAGCTGTAAGTACTTTACATTAATCTTTTAGAGCAAAACAAATGTAACTATCTGAATAACTTGTAATATATTATTGAGGTTATTCTTGGGATCGATAGCTTTAAAATGGTAAATTACTAAATGCAAATTTGGCATCTTTGGATTTTGAAACATTGGAACACGTAAGTGATTATATGTGTAGCTTCTGATCAGAATATGTCTTTTTTGTCATGGGTTTGTTATCATAGTATAAAATACTATTTTTAGGTTTTAGGTAGTAGCAGGTGACAAAGATAAGTGCTTGAATGCCAGTGCTTGCAATTGTGTATTCAGTAAGCTATGGAGTAGCAAAGCAAAACATGAAATACGAGCAAGTTAAGAGATATTATTGTTAGATTTACAGCAGGGAAGCTAAGAAAAACTTTTCTGCCCTCAATGCCGATCAGGTGAAAAAGAAGTGTGTGTGCCAGAAAAGTTTGTCCTATTTCATATAGGTACATTTTATATGGGAGAGATTTCAGAAAAATACTTTTCCTCATTCTGTTAAAGGTACTTGAATCAAAAATGTGTTTGCAACTATATGAATCCTTAACATATAACATTAATCCATATTCTTTCAGAACTTAATGAATATGTTTAGCTTGATATTTGAAATTCTGTGGCTCTTGATAGAGTTAATCTTATTTCAGCAGAATTGAGATGATTTGGTAACTTGAAAGCCTTCTTTTATAACACAGCGGTTTGGTAATTATCTTGAATCTGTCTAATTTCAGCCAAGTCTGTTTGTTTATGTAATGTCTCCTGCTTAGCTTTAGTTTTGGGAAGTTAGTTACCATAGTTCTATAAAGTTAGTCTTTGGCACTGTCCTCTATAAGTTAATGGGGAAAGTCTCTGTATTTTCACAGTGTTGTTTCATAACATTGTCTTAAGTTATTAAAAAAAATAAGTTATAATTTTCTTCTGCACTTTTCTTACCAAATTGTTATAGTTTTGGGTAAAGCCAAAGTCATCTTTATGGTGCCAGGTGGTTTAATAAAGGAGAATGGCACAAAGTGGGTTTTGAGAGGTGCAGATTGGATACTAGGAAGGTAGTATGACAGTTGGAGTAGCTTGCTCAGAATGATTGCGGAGTCCCCATCCCTCAGGACTTTCCAGCTTTGCTAGGCAAAGCTGTGTCTGAGTAGAGCTAAGCTGGCAGTAGTCCTTCTTTGGGCATCAGTTTGTGCTATGTGACCTCCAACAGTGTGTTTAAATCAACATTTCTCTGATTATCTGAGTATTTTGGTCTCTGTCAGTCTTGTTAAAAACTTCCCACGGGAGTTGGAAAAAAGATTATAGGTGTGAATCTATTAACAGTAAAACTGTCTGTATTGATCTAACAGTGGGTATAATCTATCTTTGAAAAAGCATTTTTAAAGGGAAAACTAGTAAGCTTGTATTTCTTTAGGTATTATGGGTGTTCATTAGTGGAAACAGAAATCTCATTTATAACAATTAACATTTGATGTCTGCTCTTTAGGTCTGGAGCTGTTCTGGGTGCTTTTGTATATTTCATTTGGTATGTATCCAAAAGTGGGCCAAGGACAGCCTCTTCCTTGTATCTTCTCCTTTGACGGATGATGATTTTGGGAAGAAAGATTATCCCTGGCCATGGTGAGCTCCTCATGATACATGAACAAAGTTATTTCTTTTGGGAAAACCATGCATGCTGGTATTCCTTTAGAAGGAATGGTACTTGTGTATCCTGTGCACAACAAGAAAAAAGAGTTCAGAAGACTGACTTTTGACTTGCTTTTTAAAAATATTTTTAAGTTTTCATTAACATAATTCAGAAAAATTTCATAGAGGTATTAAAATCTTGCTGCATCAAATTTATTTTAACCTCTGAAAAGGTAACTTAACCGTCATGTGTCTCATATTCTGCCATTTATTTCTGAGTGGCTTTACATATTTTTCACTTTTAAAGTTGACACCATGAAAGAAGTTTAAAAAATACTGTCAGATAGCAAGATGTAGGGATTTTTTTTTTAGACTCAGTGTAATCCAAACATTAAATCAGGTCTTGTAGTTTCCCTTTAGATGGTATAAAAAAGAAGGTAATAATGTGGCTGCATAAATAAAATATCCTAAACAGGTTTGTTTAGGAAATAAAGTTGTTGGCTGATAGCATCTCAAGTTGATAATGTCTCTTCTACTATGAACTTTTGTTTTTAAACATAATGTTTATGATGAAAAAAATCTCCAGGCAAATGGTATTTTGTTTTACATTTAGGGACATGCTAAAACTATGCTATCGCTATTAAGAAATGGTTCACGTTCTGTAATGTATTATATCAGGACAAATTGATGTTTTATTTGATGAAAATGAGTGCATAGGTCTTTCAAAGTCTTTCTGTTCTTCTCTGAGGCGGACCTTCTTGTCTGTTGTCTTTTCTCAGTGTAGCCAGCAATGTGAATTGCTTTGTTTCTTCTTCCGTGTGTTGCCACCCTTGTCCATGGTTTGTGTGGAGCCTGTTGGCCTGTGGTACTTGATAAATTCCAGGTCTCTAGTGTCTATCTACTTTTAGCAGTAATGAATTTTTAAATTCTACTAAAAATTCTATCAGCATTAAGGGTGACAAATGAAGGTGTACATCTCGAATCTAAAATTTTTCAGATAAACTTCTAACTATTATGCATGGTTTTAATAGCATTGCTAAGCTTTGTTTTACATGGCTAATACACTGCTACTAGTAAACCCCTGGGTTTTAATCCTTTTTTTAATTTGTCCTGTTTAAGTAGGTTAACTGTTGCATAGGTTCTTTTGATATTGCTGGACATAAAAATTGTTCTGATTTTTGCTGTGCTGATTTTTTGTCTACATACATTCTTAGAGAAAAGAAATTGTATTAACAGGACAATTCCTTAGACATTCTTACTAATTACTGTGAATCTGTTTAATTGTGTATTGTAAAATCTGACATATAGAAAGACCTTTATTCTGTGTTACTGTATATTCCTGTTATTCATTGCAGTAGTTGTAAAAATGTTAATTGGTAGCATTGCAACAATCTTGGGAAACCAAAATGATAAAAACTGCCTCTTTTTAAAATTTGTTTTTAAGAGTTGCTTTTGTTTTTACTCCTTTTCCCCTTTTTGTAGTCCAAAATGTAGATTTGAATACAAACGCTCCGAAACTCCCAGTAGGTATTACTGTTACTGTGGAAAAGTGGAGAATCCAACAGTGGACCCATGGCTGGTACCTCACTCCTGTGGTCAGATATGTGAGAGGGAATTCAAACCTTCCTGTGGTCATAAGTGTTTGCTGCTTTGTCATCCAGGTAAATCCTTGGTGTTTCTTGGTTTTGTGACCTGTATTTAGGTACCTGTTACACAGTTCAACTTAACATCTGTTAAGTATATTTAAAATTCTCAGAGTAAAGGAGATGTAGTCAAGGCTGCATTTGCTGAGTGGTCATTAGCAAGACACTATTTTTCCTGTCATTAGGACCGTGTCCACCTTGCCCAAAGATGGTCACAACAACTTGTCACTGTAAGAAAGCCAAACCAGTGCCCCGCAGGTGCAGTGCCAAGGAGTGGTCTTGCCGCCTGCCGTGTGGACGAACATTGCTGTGTGGACAACATGCTTGTGAGAAGCCCTGTCATGCAGGTAGACCAACCTTCTTAAATTCAGAGCAGTAGTTGTTTCTGTTGTTAAGATACATCATTCTTTTGCAATTCCTACCTTCAATGCCACTTTGCGATTGCATACAGGAGATTGTCAGCCTTGTCCACGTGTCAGTAAACAACGGTGTGTCTGTGGGAGACAGACAGCCGAGAGACTTTGTGCAAGTCCTCAGTGGCAGTGTGATCAGGTATGTTGAAGCGATCCTTTTAAACTGATTTTTTGCCTTTATGAAATTTGATTACTTGATGTGTTAAAGATTGGAAAAACGTATTCAGTAAGAAAAAAGTATTTTTTAACCTTTGTAAGTGTAATCAAAAATATAAACAGCATTGTTTGAGAAGGGATTTAATTGGTGGCTCTGTTAATTTTTTCTAGTAGTTAAAATGTTAATGTTCTGGAATTGTTCTAGGGTTATGCAAGCAGTGAATTTAATTTTGTATACTCTTTTTCTTGTACTTGAGGCTTAAATTTCAGCTGTTGCCTTCAAAAGCAAGAATGAAATCACAGCTTAATAGACAAGAGCTTCATGCTTATTTTTAGGATTGTAACAGAATGAAAGCTTTGTGATTAATTCGTCGAAGTATATTTGCAGCCTGTACTTAAGACCAAGGCAAGATTGATAGACTGGAAAAAATAAAAATAATTAAATGGCGGGGAGGCTGCCCCAGGAGGTATGTGGCCATTCTGATCCCAGTAAGAAAGGTACTTGGCCTCTGTGAAGTATCAGTTAAAATGCAGTTTATTTCAGCTAACACAATAGAGAAAAGAGGTATAATCTGGAGACTAGTATGTCCCTTTAGATCTCTGAAACCCTAAGCTGTGCAGCATTGAATGGGCCATGATAGATGTGCAGCGTGCAGTGCAGACCCCATTTGGTTGTTGAAGGTATTGTAGGATCTTCTTACTAGAAAGCATCCTTGATCATAATTTCTGCAGTCAAACAGAAAGGATATTCAGATGAGAACTTCTTTCTGCACTTCTAGATAAAGGCAAGGACATGCAGACAGCATAATCACTGATACCAAGTGGGGAGCTGCCTCCAATCTCTTCTGCTACAATAAGTTTATCCTGTGGCCAGAGTGTATGTGCAGCACAATGCAAACCTGAACACTGAGCTGTATGTGCAGTGCAGCACAGACCTGCAACTGCTCAGGTTTTGTGAATCACTTATCTCCTCACTGTACTGTTGCCTTCCAGGCAGGATCACTGCAGGGATGAATAGTTTTATTTAGTGAACTCAGCAAATACAACATTTATTAACAAAATTCAGAAAAAATGAAATTCCATCCAGAAGTATTTCTCTCCTGGTTTTTACCCTTGGCTTGCTTTGGCTTGATATGTGGTTCTAGTACATTGCATTCACTTGGTTTCTCTGAATTTCTCAGGTGTGTGGGAAATGTTTGCCATGTGGCAATCACACGTGTGAACAAGTTTGTCATGCTGGTCCCTGTGGAGACTGTCCTCGATCTGGGAAAAGATCCTGTCCATGTGGAAAAACAAGTAAGCTACAAGGTTTTTTTAATGATAAATTGAATAAAAAATCCTCCAGTCTTTCACAGTCAGTAGTTTAGGCTAATTTTGCAGGGCAAGGTCCATAAAATGTCCTTATAGTCAACCATGACTATATTAAGTATATTAACTTCCTTTGCATAGCTTTCAAAGCTGTATTTAGCACCAGGGGTTTAATTTGTGTTGTGAAGAAGTAATTCTAAAGAAGCTTTAAAAAAAAAAAAACCAAAACAAAAGACAATTTGTCATTTGAACTTACTATACATTGCATTTTTTCCCTAAATATTTTGACTTTTTTTTTTCCTAAATGTTTACTTGTACTTCTTTCTCTTCATCTAGAGTTTACATTGCCTTGTACAGAAGATGTGCCCACCTGTGGTGATAGTTGTGACAAAGTTCTGGAATGTGGCATCCATAGATGTTCACAGCGCTGTCATCGGGGTCCCTGTGAAATATGCAGACAGGTTAGTCTTACTTGATCAGATTCACTTTTTGTTTGGGCTTTTAAACTACGTGCCTGGAACAGTGCAAGTCATCTAAGGAAAATGAAATCATATCTATCACAAAACCTGTGACTTTGTTTATTCAAAGTAGCATGTTTTTTCATTATTCCCCTTCCACCCCAACACAACTCAAATGAAGTAGATGAGCACTGTTTGTTGAGTTGAGGCTGTACCTGTGGATAAGTGTATTGCTTTGCATCAGTTTTGTTCTGTTTTTTAAAATTATTATGCCCTAAAAGACACCTAATTTCCCCCCCATCTTTTCTAGCTTCTTTTTGGCTTTGTCTTTCTATGATATTCCTTGATTAATGAGATGGAAGGTGGTATAAAATAGCATTATTTTCTTCTTTGTAACAAAATTAAGTTTTACTGTGCTCTAGATATATCTGGAGCTTGTGTAGTCTGGCCTACAAAGCCATTGCTCTGTCAGGTTGTCTTGGTTTTGAAAAACAGGTATCTGCCAGGGAAACTGGGGTTTCCCTTAGAATGGAGAATGTAAACCCCTCACTCCCACCAAATTATAATTTTGCAATTAAGGGCTTTCAGGCAAAGATTTGGGAATAGGAATAACAGTTCTTTACTAGGAATATTAATAATACAAATGTAGTAGAAAACAAAACCACCCAACCAAACAAGCAAACAAACAAACAAGCAATCCTGGAAAACCCGGAGCTACAACCTGACACCCTGTTGGTCAGGGTGTTGGAAGCAGTCCAAAAGTGAANCTCAGTTGTCTCTTCACAAACCAGCTTTGGCTGGTGATAGTAAGATGATAGTAATCATCTCATGACAGCCATGATGAAGGTCAGATAAACCTGTTCATTTACTTCTTAAATTATCTGTGTACACTAAGGGTGAATCTACTTTATAGTGCAGGAGAAATACTTTTTGTATGAATTTGTTTTGTGGTTACACTTATCATCTTGCATGACAGACTTGCATTGTGTGTGCAGTGGAATGTTACTTTTCCTTGAGCTTTCCTTTACAGATAGTAGTAGAACATTTTATTTTCCTATTTTTCTCTTGTTTTAAAAACACGCTGCCTTCTTTTCCCTGTCTTGCTGCCCAGGAAGTTGAAAAACAGTGTCGCTGTGGGAAGCACACCAAGCGCATGCCGTGCCACAAGCCATATCTGTGTGAAACAAAGTGTACTAAAATCCGTGATTGTCAGAAGCACCAGTGCCGGAGGAAGGTAGTGCCCACAGATAATCTTTCTCAAATGCATTGTTTAGCTAACTTTTTAAAAAAAGTCTTGATAAAATCACAACAGTTTGTTGCTCCACCTCATATTATTGTGTAGAAAGAGTTTTCTTCCATGTCACTGAAACTAGTTTTCAGTGTACCAGAATTCTCTGAAAAGGATGACATTGAGTAAAACTCACTGGCCTTATAAATACGGAGGGCATTTTGACAACTCTGCAGTTCCTGAAGGCAGTTTTGCCTTGAGTAATCACTGATGCTTTATGTATTCTGCAGTAGTTAAATCAATTTATTTCCCTACTTTGTAGGAAGAGCTGGGAATCACTTGTAACTTTGTCAGGGACATACTCTTTACATTGATAGCCCAGCATTCTATCCCACCTTCTAATACACAGCAAGGCAAGCAGCAGTGGTCTGACTGCTGGGAATGGGAGTTTTGTTTCCTTCTTATTTGAAGTCAAAAAGAATGATTGATACTCAGAAGTATCTTTTCAGTTTATTCATTCAAGAGAGCCTGGAAGTTGCCTGCTATTTGTGAATTAATATATTGTGAAAGTTGGACTACTTACCACAAATAGCCATGAAAAAATACAGTTTTACTCTTAGGCATTTTTGAATATTATTGTTGTGGGGAATTTATTTTATGTGAAAAGATTACAAAACAAGTAAATGCAATCTTGACACCTCTGTGATGAAAAATCCAGGTTTCTTGTTGGAAGGAGGGTATCTTTCATGTTAATAAAAAAGATGTTCTCTCCTGATATGGCATCCACTGCTGTGATGGTTTTGTGAAATGTTCTGATTTTTTCACATTACTAATTTAAGAATAGAAAATAGATAACTGGTCTTGATGCTATCTGCTAGGTAAAATATGTATTAAAAATGGTTAGCAACGTTTTTGTGCTGAGGACAATACAGTATAAAAAGTGGAAGAAATTGCAGAATAATGAGGTAAATTGTTAGATGTCCTATCTTCTGAAATTATTTGGGATTGAAATGTTATAATATTTTGAACTTTTAAATGTTTGTATGCTTTTTTGAAGCCCTCTGCCTTTTTTAGTGTGTTGAAATGATGCATTCAAATGTGCGTTTTCTTGTTATTTTGTAATTGGAATTTTTTTTAACCACTTTATGCGTGGCCTTTTTACTGGAGTGAGTTGGAGGAAATTTGACTAAAGTGCGTTAACTTTCCTTTAAACAAGTATTGAAAAAATGAAATAGTAAAAGAGGGAAAGTGTATAAAGAAATTTCTGTTTCCAGATATTAGACTTCATGGGTTTTTTTTAATAGTGCTGTTCTGGAAACTGTCCACCTTGTGATCAAGTCTGCGGGCGGACTCTCGGCTGCAGAAATCACAAATGTCCTTCAGGCTGCCACCGAGGTAAGAACAGGTGAAGAATCCCTGTAGTGATGGAATATTGTTTATTTTTGCCAAATTTCATGCTTGCATGACTGTGTGTGGTGCTTAATAAATTCTCTCCATTGCTGCATGGGGGCTTTTTGTGGGGCCAGTGTATTTGAAAGTGTTGGTTAGAACTTAAGGACTTACACAGTGGCAACCTGAGTTGTTACCTGGTGATTTTGCTTAATAATTTTCCTCTGAAAACCCTCTTGTCTTCTTTCCAGCTGTGTAGTGCAAAAGTCATGTCTTGACTTCCTTTTCCCAATAATTCTGTTCAATGAATATGCATAACAAAGTCCAAATGCATACAGAAATGACTGCTGCTGATTGATCTGGATGGTTTTAAAAAATCCTAGAGCGCAATATATGGTACAAGAGGGCTTAAAATGAAAAAAAAAATAAAAATTGAATGTATATTGGTATCCTACTTGTAAAAGAAAATAAGAACTTCTTACTGACTCTAAGAAGGATAACAAAAAAAGTTTGCTCCTGAATCTAGTCACCTTGGTTAGAAAGATGCTAGAAAATTACCTAGCAGATTGCTTTGACATTTGCTTGGTAGGGGGTTAAATTGGAATGACTGAAAAATTGTCTGCCCTGTCTGCAATTTTCCCCATAGAAGCTGCTGCCCCACTGAAACAGCAGCCAAGTATCCTCTGTAATTTCCCATAGTATTCTGAAGTATAAATTGCAACGATTCTGGCTGAACAAGTTGTGATTTATTTCCTGTCTTCCTTCTGAAGCAGTGACTCTTAGGACGAGAGGACAGGTAAATGTGGTAGTTGTACCTGTTAACTTGCTATTGAATCTGTCACCACAAACTAGCAGTTTGTTTTTTCTCTGTATACTGTGCTCCTTTTTCTCTTTCCCTTTCCTTTCTTCTCCATCTTCTGCAACTCTCTAAAATCTTGGAAATACGTAATTTTTTGTGTACTGTCAGAAGAAAACTGGTAACATTGCTTTTCCATCTTAGTTTGGTTGGTAGCTAAATCCTAGAGTAAAATTCTGATTGGGAAACTAAAGAGCTAATGCTGTATTATAGGATAAACTTTTACGTTTATTGATTGTTTATATTTGATGCTGCTTGCATTTTACAGCCTGGCTAAAAGTGGCAAAGATTTCTAAAAATTAACATGAAAGCAATAAAGTAAACGTCTTTAAGAAAACAAAAGTGATCTTGGGGAATATAAATATCAAATATATACACTTCGAAGGGTAACTTATCAAAAGAGTGTAATTGTCTATTTACTAACTAAAGTTACATATGATGAAGGTAATGATACTGGATGATAAATTTATTTTCTTTTTTAAACTCTCTGTGTTTTAACAAAATACACTCCAGTACAGTTTGTGATCTATTCATAAATGTTTGAAAGTGTTCCTAATAAAGGCAATTATTTTAATTTAAAAATATTTATATTCATGTGTTTCTCCCTATATACCAATATTTTAATAGTTACTGAAATGTATGATTAATAATTTTATCTTTAGTATGTAATACCAGGTCAGGGTAATTTTCCTATGAACTGTCAGATCTCAGTGACCACTGATATTAAAGGAAATAGATTCCTCCTAGAAAATAACTTCCCAGATGGGGTCCTTTAAAGGGCACCAAATCTCAGAATTTTATAGGTTGCTGATAATAAACACTTGGCCTTTAGCAGGAGTCCCTGAAAAAAGGTAACAATCTATTCTGTTTGTGGTTTGGGTTTTTTTCTTATCTTTTTTTCTCAAGTATTTATGGTGCTTGATGAAATTCACAGTGTGTTGCCAGGGAACAGAAATGGTTTGCTTCCTACTGTAGTACATTATAACACTTGGTTTGAGAACAGTGTGCTCTCACCTTGTCTTCAGGCTCTCTGAATTTCTGATCTCTGCCTTTCTGTATTTTTGAGAATGTAGTCAGTTGTCTTCCTTAATAGGATATTTAAGTAAATTGTAGACATATTATCCACTCTGGGCAGTATAGCTTTAGACCTTTAGTTTATTTTGCAAAAGTAGCTGGACAAGCTTGAAAAGTGGACTCTTGGGAGTCTCATGAGGTGTAACAACCAGATGCAAGGTGCTACACTGGGTTTGGGGCAACCCCTGGTATCAACACAAGCCATGGGATGAACAGATCCAAAACCAGCTGAGAAGGTCGTGAGGGGTGCTGTGAGAGGCTGGCCATGACCCAGCCATGTGCACTCACGGCCAAGAAAGCCAAACGTGTCCTGGGCTGCATCCAAAGCAGAGTGGGCAGCAGGGGATGGGTGGGATTCTGCCCCTCTGCTCTGCTCTGGTGAGACCCCACCTGCAGTGCTGCATCCAGCTCTGGGGTCCCAGCACAGGAAGGACATGGACCTGTTGGAGTGAGTCCAGAGAAGGGCCACTAAGGTGACGAGAGGTATGGAGCACCTCTCCTGTGAGGAAAAGGTGAGAAAATTGGGGTTGTTCAACCTGGAGAAGACTGGCAGCCTTCCACTCCCTAAAGCAGCCTACAAGAAAGAAGGGGAACTTTTTACAAGGGCAGGTAGTGGCAGGACAAGGGGGAATGGTTTTAAATGAAAAGAGAATATGTTTAGATTAGATATTAGGAAGAGTTTTTTTTTTTTACTGTGAGGATGATGAGGCATTAGAACTGGTTTCCCAGAGGATGCTCCATCCTTGGCAGTGTTTGAGGCTGAGTTGGATGGGCCTGTGAGCAGTATGGTCTGGTGAAAGGTGTCCCTGCCCATGGCAGGGAGGGTTGGATCTAGATCATCTTATATGATCTCTTCCAACCCAAATGATTCTGTTTCTGTGCATGCTGAACATTATATTGTTATTTGTTGTACTTGGCAATATAAAGACTGTATTGCTTCCATCCTTTCCTCTTCGGTAGCCTTTTGCTAGTGAGACATCTGCTTCTTGAAATGCTTCTTTTCAGATCCTGGTAACAAGTCAGAATTGCTTAAATTTTTTTGCTGTCAATAACTCCAGTTGTTTTCTTTAAAATTTCAGAATGCAATATGTTTACTAAGCTCAAACCCTGTGTCATCTTTTTTTAGAAGATTCATACTGTTGCTGTTTAATTACTCAATAGTAAAACTTAGCAGTTGGCACTTGATGAAAAACGGTGTGGGAGATTTGCAAATTAAAACATAGCTCTTTTAGAGATACGCTTTTTAAAATGCATTAGATTAGCAACATTAGTAACTTTATAGATAGAGATGGAGAATGATTTCAAGGAGGCATTCATTATACATAGACTAAACATTAATATAATACAAAATCTGCAAAACTTTATTGTACCAGTTTTTCAGTGTCCCTTTTTGAATTTAGTTGAAAATGACACTTCTTCATAGGCATGTAGTACTGAAATACAAGTAGAAAACATCTAAGTGTTATGTGATCCAAATTACTAGGCTTCTTTTTAAAATGTGAGAGAGGGGTAATTTCTGACTTGCTTGTCATATTGTTAATATGTTTATTTTAAGGTAGTTGTAATCCATGTCCGGAGACCGTAGATGTGAAATGCAATTGCGGAAAAACGGTCATAAAAGTGCCCTGTGGCAGGGAGCGTACCATCAAACCTCCCAAATGCAAGCAGCTGTGCAGGTCAGTATAGAAAGTGTCTGTTTCCTGTTCTTAAGTGGAGTTTAAAGTGTCCTTAAAGAAAATAGTAAAATACACCTTGAGAGGCAAAAATTATTCCTTATCTGATTACGGTTATTACTTCTCAGTCTTCTCTATCCTTGACTATGCAGATGATGATTGTCAATAATCTTTCCTATCAGATGCCTCTCTGAAACCAAGGTTTCATGAGCAACTTGCCTGCCTCGTGGGGGAGGTTCTGCCTCACCAAGCTCTTCCAACTCTGTAGTCCAGCTCATTTCTTCAAGTCATCTCTGGAATGTTTCGAAGTACCTCAGTGAAGCAGTTTATCTAGAAAACTTTACTAACAAAAGGAAAAACAGTATTTTCAACTGGGGTGTAGCAAGATTGCATAGTGTAGAGTAGATTAGGATTGAAACAGATGTTTGAATATGTAAACCTAACTTTGATTTTTAATTTTATTTAGAATTTCTCCCTAATTTTATTGTAATGTTAGCCACCTGCTGTAGGTGAGCAATAAACTAATTAAAAGAACCAGTTCTTTTTATGTTGAACATACTTGCCCAGTGACTGTAACTTCGTATTTCTTGCTGTCATACTGATTTATTCTTGGATTTTACTTTAGTCGGCCACCTACCTGTCACCATTCTACCCAGGAGAAGCACTATTGTCACTTCGGGCGGTGCCCTCCGTGTCGTCAGCCCTGCCAGAAAACCTTAACGTGTGGTCATTTGTGCCCTGCTTCCTGCCATGATGAAGCACTTGTGAAGCAAACTGGCTTAGTAAGTAAACAGTGAAAATCAGTGTATTATTTGTGTTCTGAGCAGTGAGCATCAGTTTGACCTGAATCTTCTGTTTTGAGGCTTTTGGAGTTCAGAGTAAACACATAATCAAGCACAGAGGTACGCGTATGCTCAGCGTGATGCTTAGTGGTTCTAGCTCCTTTGTTGTAATCTAAGTAATTTTATAATACATAATTCAATTGCTCAAGAAATTATAAAGTTCTTGTTGGAGTTGTATTAAAAACATTTAATTTCAGCATTAAACAATTGCTTTTGACATAAGAACAAAAAATAATTTTTAAGTCTGATACTTACAAAACCATCAAACTTTGCACAAATTAGAAGTCAGAAATTGGCAGTTTTTAACATGACACGTGTTATGCACTGCATGATGGTAATTGAACTAGCTTACTGATCAAAATATTTTTACCTTTATTATCTGGTTAGAATTGTTTTACTGGTCTTCTTCATTTGGCTTGGTGCTTAATTTTTACCACTAGGAGCCACAAGACTTAATTTTCCTATCCCTAACCAGGCTAAGGATAAAACCGTAATTTTTTGTCTGTCTGGCATGTGGAGATTTCTATTAGTAAAAAGCTTGTTACTAGAAAGTGAATTTCTTAGAATTGGAAAGACTTTAGATGTTACATTTATTTATGGTCAAGCAGATAGTTCCATTTGTGTTTTGTATTCAACTAGAGTCTTTTGCTCTTAGCATCAGTCTGCAGGGCCTTGGGAACAGCCATCTGAGCCAGCCTTCATTCAGACTGCACTACCGTGCCCTCCCTGTGAAGTTCCTATACCAGTGTAAGTATTAAAAAAAAAAATAGAAAGAATTTTTATATGGAAAAATAGTTATTTTGTGTCTGAGAAGGGATACAAATCAGGGATATTTTTTTACATAACTCTTCTTCAGACTAGGTCTCTGAAATAACTGGAAAATGTGATGTATTAGTAGAGACACAGAAGATGCTATTTGCAACAAAAACAGGTTACATTCTAAAAAGTAACTGATTTCATATACAACTCCAATTAATTTGCACATGAAACAAATTTTGAGATTTTTGTTATAAAACACAGCAATCCAAACAACTGTTGAGCAGGAGGAGGCATTGAGCTGCATAGATGGGTGACTTTCTTAGTTTGCACTTTTAAAAAATAGATTGTATTAATTTTTGTGTGAAAAGCACTGTCACTGTTTTAAGTCCCCTAAACAAATACGCATTTTCTAAATCTCTGATTTTTTGTGGTTTTTTTTTAACAGGGAGTGTCTTGGTCAGCATGAGGTGAGTCATGGAAACTGCCCTGTGAAATTTGTCAGTCTGCAAAACAAAAGGCATTAAAAAGAAATAGTCGATTTTTAATACATATTTTAAAATCAATGAAGTACCTTAAAAGCTTACACACCAGAAGGTATTTTAATTCCTTTCTGAAGAATGTATGACTATTTGACTTTGTAGAATTCATGGACAGAAATTTAAGCGCATGATTCATGTAGCTCTTTGTATTTTCTTGCAGGTGTTTAAATTATGTTTAAATGTTTTTTGGTGGTCTTCTTGTTAAATATTTATGCTTTTCCCCCCTCATTCTTTAGTTAATATTCTTGCTGTCACACACTCTTGAGTTCTGTGAACTGCTGAGTATATTTTAAAAGGATAAGGAACTTAATGTGATAAGGAAAATTCTCATGTGACTTGGATCTAAGCACGCATGGATGAAATCAGACAGTGTAGTGGAAACTTCTTTAGTGGTAGTTACTAATTTGTCTTTCTGGCGTGTAACCTTCTCTAGTTTTAGATGAACTTACTATTTTGGCTTACATGAGAAGAGAATCTAATAGATGCTTAAATAGCTGTCATCGTTATTCACAGTCATTTCTAAAAGTTACGAAATTTAAGGTCAAGTATTTTTTCTTGATTTCAAAAGATGATTACTAAACTAATTTAAAAACTTTCTGCTGTTATGGCTTTGTCTGTTGGTATGTCTGGTATAAATTCACTGTCAAAGCCTGACTAACAATATTATAAAAAAAACCCCTAGGATCATTTTAAGCAAGTAAAAAATTTCAGAAAACACTAAATACAAAAATATTGAAGATACCTCTTTTTTTTTTTTTTTTTTTTTTCTTCAACCTTTAATAATAATCTCTTGGTGTGTGTTGTAATGGTGGCTTGATTATGTTGTGGTGACATCTTCAGATGTTGCCACCAATGTTCCTGTAGCTGCAGTCTGTTTGGGCAACATGTTCATTAACCCATCCAGGCTGGGAATGCAGCTTTTCAACAGAGCTGTTTTGCAGCTTGACGACTGCTAAAGAAAAGCATGTCCTGAAGGTGGTTGAAAAGAGCAACAGTGCTTGTGTGTTTGTTGCTGAAACAGATGGGCTTTGATTTGTTTTTCCACAGTAAAACTTACATGTGCCAGTTTTTTATTGGGTCAGTGACATGGTTTTTGATAGGACATACCAAATCTCACCCAAACTTCCAAGAATTTACGTGTAAACAAAGTGCAAGCTGTGATCAGTAGACCCAGTCTATAACGTGATGTAGACAATGTGAAAAGGATTTGGTCCTGTTCAGATGTACATGGCTGTGAAGTTTGTCCTTCATTGTAGAAGAACAGTGTCACTACTCTTACTAGAGAAAATAGTAACAATTGCTACATATTCATTACTACTTGTTTCAGAATAATTAAAAAATATTTCGTTTTCTGTTGCATTCTAGTCTTGGCAAAATCATTCAGTGGCTTTGGGTTGTGTTTTATTTATGGATTTGCATAGAAAATAAGGACAAATTCCTGTGAGTCTACAGCTGACTAATTATTTAGGTTTTTTATGCTGCATGGTACTCCAGATGAACAGATACTTCTCTCAGCCAGCAGAGGGTGGTGCTGCCTTCCTGCTGAAGTGCAGCAGTCTTCGAGTGAAAATGTCTTCTGTTCTTTGAGATTTTGGTGGAAGTTATGGAAAAGAATTGTTCGTTAATGTAGGCCAGCAGTGTATTTTATTTGCAGTGGATTTTGTGCTCATTGTACATTTTCGTGTTGTTCTGAGATCTCTGGAAAAAAAAAAAAACCAACATGTAATGTCTGTTCACTGTTTTACAGCCACATTGGTTCTTAACAAATAATCTCAGCTCAAATTAATTTAGTTTTGTTAATAAGAGAAAACATATGTATTTATGAATGCCTCCCTCAAGTAGAAGCTTCCAGCCCCTGAGGGGATTTTTACTGGGAAATGGGAACTGTTCAGTTATGACAAAAATAGTAGCAGTGCTCTTAAGCAAAATTTTGCTGTGAGTAGGTGCTTATTTCTGTACTGTGCTACTATTTATGTTGGACAGTTGTTTTACTTCCTATAATGGAAGAGATACAAAAAAAAGAAAGAAAGTAGGAATGAAGTAAGCCATAAAGTCTTGTATTTTATCAGGATGCCTGCTGACAATGTGTGGAATAGACAATAAAAGCAAACACCTTAGGACTTGTATAACAAGCAAATCTACCATCTAATTTTAATATTTGGACAGTGATTTTAATTTGTGTAGATATTGGAGTTGGTTGTTTGTTGAGGGGGTTGGGTGTGGATTTGTTGTTTCTTTTTTTAATTTCTCTTTGGTATTTAATTGAGGAAATTTTTTTAAGGGATTTCTTTAGTTTGAGCTTTTACATGTTCTGGCATTTAGAACAAGCAATTTATCACTTAAGAACATGCTTAAAATTACCTTTCAGATGATGTAATTATATGAAATCTGTGCTTAGTGGAAGTATGATTCTACATGATGTTTAAGCTAAAAGAATATTTCTTTTAGCTGAAGTTTACAGCCTTCTTTTAATTAATCTACATATATTTAGAAAAATAAATAACTCATCATTCTTCCATTTGTGAGTTCTTAAAAGTAGCTCTCAATTTTGTTTCAGGTTGTTTGTCTGAAAAATCACCCATCAACAGTTGGTGCCACCCCAAAAAAGAAATCTTGATGTTCTACCTTGTTTTAACTGTTATATACATTGGAATTTCATAGGAGTAGTACATATATGCTCTTTTAAAATCTTTAAAAATCAAGTTATTCTAAATCTCTTTTTATAGGAAGCATTAATTGAAGCTGATACAAGGTAAATTAAGACAAAGGAAATCTTTACTGACTATGATAACAATTTTTCTGCTGTATATAATTTTCATTTAGTTGCTTCATTTTATTAAATGTTCTGGAGGAGGGAACATGCTCTGGTTTTGCTTCCTTGTAAATATCCTGTATCAGGCTTTCTGTCCTGGGCACATCATTGAACTCTCTCTCTTCTTGGGTGTTCTTTGTTTTTCTTTTGGTAGGAATTAAGTGGTATGTTTTAGTATTCTGAGTGGGTTTTAATTCTGGTTCGTTCATAGGAGGAAGACCATTACTCTGCCTCTAGGTAAAATTTTATGTAAATTTGATGAGGTTCATCTTTATGGCTAAACACTGTATAAAGATTTCCAAAATTTTGTTTTCATATTCTAATGGATTTATCTGTTAATCACTTGTGTGCATTTGGGAGATTTCCTGGAAAGCGTCTGAATGTTGTCATGTCTTTTTTACCTTTCCTTCCTTTCCTTGTCCCCTGGAAGACCTGGAGTCTGAAAACAAGGCTGCTTTTTTTTTTTTTTTCTCCCACATCCAACTTCCATAAAACACATTTCTCCTCTGCCTTCTTCATTCTTCAGCTCATCAACCTCCTGGAGTTTGTGGCTACTTTGATGATTGTCTTTGTAGCAAGAGTTCCATCCCTCATTTAGCCATTTCAGAACCTCATTCCAGCTGTAGGAAGTAAAATTTTACTTTGTCATCTGGATTTATTACTTAGATCCACAATAGAGAAATGAAAGAAAAAAAAGTAGGTTTAAATTAATTGAAAAATTTCAATTTTTGGCTACAATGTCAGTTGATTCCAGAAGACTGTTGTATCTTACTGAGCTCAAGCTGAAGCTCTGCTGGATGCAGCCAGAGGGCTGGAATGTTCCACCCAGTCAGCCCTCTGAAGGCTGTCACTGTTGCCTGGCTAGCCTGGGTGCTTCAACCACCCTTGCCTTTGTTTAACAGTGCTGTGTACTTGAGGGGTGCTATTGGAAGGGATGCTCCACTGCTGCCTAAGTGCTTGGCTGTAACTGGAGCTAGTGGTTGTGTCCTTATCTGGTGGAAGATAGCTGGTAAAAAACTCACCAGCATTATGGAACAGTGCAGCCCTAGAGCTAGTTGCTATTATTGCCCTGACCTGTTGTCACTGCCTGAGCCACAGCAGAACCGTAGTCATAAAAAACTGAGTGGCAACGGGTGAGCAAGGAGCGGTAGAAAAGTGGGTGGATTGCAATGCTTAATACATCTTTTATTTCGTTTTTCTATCTTTTAACATCCTTTGACTACTTACATTGCTACCGAAAGGATGTTGTGCTCTGAGGAGGGAGATGAAGTAGGATGTGAAGGGATGGGATATTAGGAACATTGAAAGCTTTGATAATTGGTGTGTGCATTCTGGGTATAGTACTATTCTCTGCTTCTGGCCCTGTTTTTATTAGGGCTGCTGCTTGCTGACTTTTCCTCCTTTGGTCACCAAAAACATCCATCAGAGACAGAGTAGGATGTTTGCAAGGGGCAGTAGGAACCAGGTGTTTGGACTACTTGATGTGGTTATTGTATTAATGCTTTAGCCAGCATTAGCTTCAGCTCTGACACAGGTGTGGAAGTTGTTGGATGTGATGGCCTCGAGGTTTTCTCCTGTGTATGCTATGCTTGATGTTCAGCCTGCTGTGCAGACTTCTCTTCAGTCTTGGTGAGTCAGGATGATAGAGGAGTTCAGAAGGCTGGTGAATGAACTGGATTTTGCAGAAATGTGCTGTGATGTAGAGTAGTAATTTTTGGGTGAAGCCCAGAAAAATTTATACAGGCAAGTGGATTTAAATTGTACTTTGTGTGATAGAGGGAGGTAACATGGACAGTGCTGAAGGGAGGCTGTCCCTCACTCTGCCCTGTGGGGCCGTTTCCCTTCTTCTCAGTTCCTGTGTTCACCTCTTTGTAATGGCCAAGCCACTGGCAAAAGACAAGACAACTTTTTTCTATTGATTCCTTTTCTTTCATTTTGGTTATTTGAACCTTTTTTTCTGTAAAGAGAGCTGTGTGGTAGAGCTCGTTCTGGTAGGATATTGTAGTGAGGGCTGTAGAGTTTAAAGAGAAAAGGAATGGATGCCCTGCAAAAGCTGTTCAGTCAACTGCAGTTGCAACATAAAATCACACCCGTAGTCTAGTCAAAGTGAGTTATGTCACATTAGCCTCTTGTGTAATACCATCACAAATAGTTTGTATTTCTCTGCAAAGTGATCATGAAATTAAGAAAAAAAAATCAATTTTTTTGACAGCATCACAGAAAACTAATTTTTTTTTTGTGTGTATTATGTAATGTTTGGGAAATGCTAACAGAGAGTTTCCTCTAATCCTTTTGTATGGAGGGACTTGTACTAGTCAGCTTTAGGCAAGTTACCTAGTTAGAAGTTTACACTGCTTTCAGTACCAATGGGGAGTAACAGCTTCTAAATAGATACTCTGAAAAGTACTACAAAGTTCTGTTAACTGGAATGTTGTCCTCAAATTGGAAAGTACAAATGTGACATAAGACATTAAAATCTTATTTCGGTTATGGAGCCATTTCTGCTTCTCCTTACCTCTCCTGGAAAGTCAGTAGTTGCTTTTTAGAATTTCTGGCTTGTAGGTTGTTCTCTGTTTTTTAAACTGTTAAATAATTCAGGTTTATAGTGACTATAACACAATTAGCCCTGTGAAAGCAAACTGTTACTGTCTTCAGCAAGAATAGTAAAGCAGTCTAGGAACCTTTAATGGAAGGCATGAGTGTAATTCAGAAAGACAGAGCAAATGACACTAAAAGATTTGAGCGTATAATAGTCTTTCAAAAAGAAAGGGGAACTATGCTGCAAAAGTTAGCTTAATGAAGTGTGCTTTTTTTTCCTATTATAATAAGTGTAAAACAAATTTGTGGGGATACATTGTTACGTGGACAGGAACCCAAACTTAAAAAAAAAAAAATCAAATAGAATTTCACTGGTGTTTTTTCTTTTACAAAGATACTGGAGAACCAAAACTTCTGTGTAATAATTTTGTGGGTGTAAATATATATATCTCACACACTACTATCTGTGATGTTTGTATATATATCCCACCTGCATATCTGTTTTGTTTTTTTTTTTTTTTTTTTATAATTTCTAGGTTAGTCCCTTACCGTGTCACTCTGCAAATCCCTACTCATGTAAGAGGTTTTGTGGGCGGCTTCTTGATTGTCAGAATCATACCTGTATGAAAGAATGTCATCATGTTACTAAATTGAACGGTAGTGCAGATGGAAAGAAGGTAGGTTAATTTCCATTTTGCTTTTGTTTTTGTGTATTTTATATGGTTATGCATTGTCTTCAGTTTTACTTGGAAAATAAAGAATTTGCAGCTGGAGGGTGCAGGTCTATTCCAGATCCCACTGGGAGACTTGCACGTGTGTTGTTCCCATTGATGCTGTGACAGTTAGTTAATCTATATTTTCTTAGACTATAAATCTGAGACAATATTACATTTTTTGCAAATTCTAGAACTTTTTGGGTTTTGTTGACATTGCTTTGATTTCATCAGAACCTTATTTAATGCCCTTGAGAAGTCTCTTTTAAAGTTACATTTTTAACTGTCAAGATCAAGGGAACTACTGATAATCCGTATATACAAATGCACTTGCAATCTGCTGGGGAAACTATTTACTGAGGAGAGCTTAAATGGGTTGAGGAGGCTGGGAGACCTTTAGGAGTGCACTTGAAATGTTCAGCAGAATTGCTGAAGACTTTTCAAAGTACTGGGATGATATATTCATGTTTATTGGTGTCTACTAAAAATTTTCATTTTTAGTAGACACCAATGTAGTTAAGATCCCTGTGGATTTAACTGCTGAAGGTAACATGAAACAAAAGCATAAACTTAAAATTGTTCCAGTTATGAACAGTCAGAGCCTCATATATATGTTTTGTGGTTTGGGAGAGTCATGATTTGGGGGGAAACAGCTTCTCAAGTTTTTTTAAGCATTATTTTGGAAAAAGTTGCAACATGGACAGTCCAGGCATTTAGAAAACAGAAAAGCATTCAGCTGGGTACAAAGCAGAAATGTTATATTTAACTTAAATAGCATAATATCCCTGTGGATTTGTGTCCTGGAAGTGGTGATGTTGTCATGTAATAAATAACTGTATATCGTAGCTAACACATTCATCTATTTATGATTGTGGAAATTTTGTCTAAGGAGTATGACTGTTAGTGCAACTGGTGGAACAGTAACTTGCAACAATAGAGTGACATCAGTAAATAGTGAGAGTGACAGTTGAGCATCCCCAGTTCTGACTATAAGAAGCTGCCTGCCTGCTGCTTCAGTTAAGCCAATTAAAATGTGAATGAGTCAGGACTATTCCTAGCTCCATTTTGAATGAGGCAATACATTCTCAGAAAAATGGGAGTCTATGTACCTGCAAAGCATGGGTAAATCACATTTCTCAATTTTCTTCAATTCTTACAAACGCAAGTTGATGTTGACCTTTAAAGCTTTTGTTCTCTTGTTTTGGTAGACTAAATGTAGTCAGGGCTGATTAAATTTCTGGCTTATATGTCTGAGTAGTGATTTTTCTGTCTGGAATTTCAGTTTGTTCCGTATGTTGTGTTAGAAAAATGTTGCAGAAAGGCCAGCTGTTTGCTTTTACCTACTGTTAAATGTTATATGACAGTTTTCTAAATGATTTTAGGTGCTGTTGTTTTTCTTAGATTTGCATTTCTGTGAGTTAAGATTTGTAAACAATCATTGTACAAAGGTTTCTTTTTAAACTCCAGCAAAAATTGTTCAACAATAGAAGGAGAAGGAAAGGGGACTGGAGAAAAACTAGCAAAACCTTAAAATTCCTATGCTGTTACTTTGAACAGCATAAAGTGGAACATTGGTGTTGGAATAGTCCTTTTGGGGAAGCTTTGTGTAGCTTCATTCTTGGATAATGTGCTGTGTAGACTCAGCTGATAAATCATGTCAATCTGTCTGAGTGTATTTGATTGCAGACTGAGGTTCTGGAAGTGTTATTTAGAATAGGAGTAGAAATGAAGCTTTATTTACTGTGCTGTGATGTTCATCACCTTGTGCTGGTGATCATCTCGCCTGGAATGAGAGTGACATCACAGTTCTGGTAGACTTGTGTAGTCTGTGGAGTAGAAGCAAGACCTTAGGCAGCTCCTAAGATATACCCAAGTCAATAATGCTTTTTGGAAGATTATACATAATATAATATGCATATGGAAATGGAATGACTTAAAGTTTGTTTCTTAAAATTGAGCAAACCAACCCCTCCACCCCTGTTAGGGAGTTTGTAATGACAAATGTAATGACTCAAGCACTAGAAAAACATGGTGAGTGGGATAAGTTAGTTTTGAATATGTAATAACTTATTTTTCTAACAATTTTCCTTAGAGAATTAACAGGGGTTATGGTCATTTTCCAAAGCACTAATATTAAGGAGGTTCTTTTATGCCCAGGAGGGAAAATAGAATTCTCTTTTACTGACAAACACTGACATTTCTGGTTTTCTCTTAAAAACATATTTTAATAATTACTCTTGCTTGTGAAATATCTTATTGAATATCTTGATTCTCATAGCAAAAGCACCCCAACTCTTTCTTCTGTGTAACAGGTCATTAATGACACTTCACAAAACAAATACTTGGCACTTTCTTTAGTACTTTGTTTTTATTTTGTTAGGCGGGTCCAGAATGTTCACAGTGTGAAGAGGAGTGCACCAAGCCCCGGCCAGCTGGCTGTCCTCACCGATGTGTTTTGCCCTGTCATCCTGGAGATTGCCCATCATGTCTCCAGATGCTTAAAATAAAGTGTCACTGCAAACTATCAGTACTGTATATTGAATGCTTGTAAGTGTCAGAACACAACCCAGATTTTCATTTGAATGCTATTAACTGGAAATAATTTGAAATGTCTGGGGATGGGAACTACTCTTATGGCAATTTATAAAATTTCTCTTGATTATAATTTCTAA
This sequence comes from Rhadina sibilatrix, assembly GCA_013400275.1. NCBI lineage: Eukaryota > Metazoa > Chordata > Aves > Passeriformes > Phylloscopidae > Rhadina > Rhadina sibilatrix. The sequence continues at coordinate 24,742 of VWYO01009030.1, forward strand.
GATAATTTTTTTTATATTTAAATTTTGCAAGTATTTGGTATTACTGTTAAAAATGCTATAAATGCATGGAGTCTCATGAACAGAAATTGTTTTTATAATACAGATAATCCTTTGCTTTATGCAAATATATAGTATTTTACATAACATTTGTTCTATATGTACTTCTTTTAGAATATGTAAAGAAGAATTTTATACAAGTATTAGAATGAACAGTTAGTCTAAATATTCATTGTCTTTGCAGTTAATGTCCTTCAATTTCTAGCTGTTTTAATTGAAAAGCTACTTAGTTTTCCAGTTTGTATACTTATTTAATCATCTGTGTATGAGGATAGACGTTAAGCTAGACTTCACAAAATATAAGTTGGAACTTGAGGATTGTTCTGAAAATATTCATCATATGCAAGTATATTTTTCTTTGTTCATTTTCTTTAAAGTATGTCAAGTCTTCTAAATTTGTGTGGGTTTGTCTGATAAATAGTGTAGTTTATATTAGTCACACAGGATATGGACAAATGAGTCCACTTTTCTTCACAGTGAAATACACTGAAAAGTCAATTACATTGACTTTTGTTGTTTTTAAATTAGATTTTTTTGACACAAATATATCTTTCCTTTTACAGAAAACTAACATGTGCTGATTTAAAAGAAAAGGAGCTTCTTATTTCCTGCAGAAATCAGTGTCCAAAAGAGGTAAGTTATATTACCCATCAACTAAAGTATTTCTTTGTTATGTGGAATTTTGTGAATATAGGCCAGGCAAACTAGAGATACTTAGTCTAAGTGAATGTATTAAATGATAGATGTGAAGGTTGTTAGTGAACTGCTCTTGAAGGACATTTATTAATGTATTGCTGTCAGCTAGGAGGGTTACATTAAAGGAACAGAGGTTTGTCTCCAAGGCACTAATGGCTTGAAAGTTTAAGGATACAGATAAGGTTGAATGTGGAAGAGTATGTGCTCTCACATGGTTAAAAACAGGTCATCAATTTATATCTCAAAAATGATAGGCTGCTGTTTGATTGGGAAAAATGCTGAGAATTGTGCTTGCTATTCTCATCTAAGTGCAGGTTTAGAATCCCTGTCTGTGCAATTTGGAGGCTAAGGGATTTTATACTTAATAAATGAGATGAGCTAATAATGCCCTGGTGTGTTAGTGAAATATAGGTTAAGTAGTGTAAAATAGAAGACAAGCCAGTTAGTCTCTCTGCTGTATCTGGATACATCTAAAGGTTTGCTGTGAAGAGAAGCAGAATAATATTCTTACTACATGATACTTAGATTATGAGCAGTAGCATGAGTAAAGAAGATTCCTGTTCAGTACTATGTTTGAGTAATAAACTTTGTGGAAAGGGGCAAGAGCTGGTTGAAGAAGCTGCCAAATTTTCATCAGAAGCCACTTGGAAATGTTTCAGGATTTCTCTTGCAGCAGTGTTACCCACAATTGGATGTGAGGGATGTGCAAAAGGACTTTGTCCTTGTCCCTCAAAGTGCTGTGGTTGTGTGCTGCTTGTGTGCTTTCAGAAATCCATATATTACTTACTGTTTATTTTATGTTTGTTCCTTAGTTGTCATTAATTTTGATGTGTAGCAACGTGTAGCTACTGAATTCATCATGTCCAGGGAGGGTGCAGCTGCTGAAGCCGGCAGGGGGAAGAGCAAGATGGGTCTTCCTTTATTTAAGCTTGAGAATCCATTTTATTACCCCCAGAGAGGAGATGGGGGTGCAGAGGGAAAACCAGGCAAGGGCAGGGTCATGGGGTTTTATAGGACATTTCAGGAGTGGAGTTTTAGGGTTTGGGTCAAGGGAGGGGTTCACCCAAAGAGGGTAACATCAAGTCCCTGCCTCCTCAGAATGAGCACACCGTGGTGATGAGAGTGACAGCTCTTTCTTTACTCCATTTCCCACTGGAGGGCTAGAAAATGTGTGAAGTGGAAAAGGAAGAATTTCATTATCATTATCAGAAACTTCACATTTGACTCCTTGTCTTTATTAGAAAACTTATTTTTTTTTCAGTAAATGCAAAAATTTACAAGATTCCTCCTGCTTTCCCAACAATGTCTGTTCCTCTGCTTTTCAGACAAGATTGTGTTAACCCCAACAGGAAGGCTGTGTTTTGTACATACTTTTGTCTTCTGCTTTTTGCCCTTGTAGATGCCTATCTGATGGATTTTTTTTTTTCTGTAAATGAATGTTCCTGTCACAATTTTCTCATCTGGATATCTGAAAGCTCTCTTCCTGGTGGGGGAGCACTTTGGGATATTATTTAATTGTCCATTTACATCTTAATTTTGTCCTTTGTCCATGTCCTTCTCTGTTGCTTTGGTTTTATTTGCTCCAAGACTTCCTTCTCTGTATTTTCAAGAGTACATATAATATCTTATCATGAACTGTGTTCTGTACTTCAGCTTCTCTTTAAAGAATTTTTTTCTTATACCTCATCTTTGACTTTGAGTAATGTAACTGTTGTGATTTTCTGAACATGTTCCCCAGACTTAGTCTGGAATTTAAAATCCACCTAGCAGTGGTCCCAAACTTTAGCTTGTAGTTCAGAATTGTCCTGTTTCATAGATGATGTCTTTTTTACTTAGCTTGGTGGGATGTTAAATAAAGAATAGGGCAACAGAATTTACATTAGTTTTATAAAGTTTTAACTTAATTCTAAAATTCCTACTCCTGTAAATGCTTTGGAAAATAAGAGGGTTTTTTGTTATTCAATCTCAGCAGCTGACATCAAGTCATTCGCAGAGCTCAGTGAAGTTGATGTTTGCTATGAGTCAGTGTGCACTATCACTTCTAGCTTACCATAGTGCAACTTAGGTTCAATAAAATGCAGTGTTTTACTGCACCTGTCATTTTGAAATGTTTTTGGTTAGTGGAAATTGCAGTAGACAGTATGCTACCATATTTGTTTTACAGTTGCTGTGGTACATTTGGGTATAAAGAAAACCAATTATATCTGGTCCTTTGAAAAAATGCTACGGAAACTTGAAAAACTTAGGTTTCATGCTTCTCTTTTGGCTATGGCAGTATAAAACTAAAAAAGTGACTTCCAGCATTACAGAGTACAGCTCACATTTCCTTTCTGCTTTAGGGAGAAGCAGTGTGTTTAATGCTGCCACAGCAGCTATATATGAGATGTTTTAATTAAAAAGTTAATTCTCTTGTTTGGTAATAATAACAAGATATCTTGTTGAAGGGAATTTGACTTTTTTTTTTCTTAATCACGGTGATTAAATTCTTATGATCATGCTTGCAGATGTTTTGAGACAATTCTTACATAGGAATTTTAAGTCTATCAGTTTTCATTGTTTGTTTTCCCATCAGCTTTTGTGAATCTGTATTTAATACTTTATTCCATGTAGTTAGTATTTTTTTACAAAATAGCCGTACTTTGTAGTTTTACTGTGCACTCTGCTTTTGTCTTGATGTGAAATATGGGACTCCATTATGATAAATTTCATTTAACATGATAGTGCAGTAGGGACAATGTCATTTTTCCCCCTGTACTCAGCACTGGTGAGGCCACACCCAGAATCCTTTTTTCAATTTTGGGCCCCTCACTATGAGAAGGACATTTAGGTGCTGGAACATGTCCTGATAAGGGCCACATTGCTGGTGAAGGGTCTGGAGCACAAGTCTAATGAGGGGCTGAGATTGCTGGGGTTGTTTAGCCTGGAGAAAAGGAGGCTCAGGTGAGACCTGATAGTGCTCTACAGCTGCCTGAAAAGAGTTTGTAGACAGGTGGGGATTGGTCTAATTTCACACAAGTGACAGTACAAGAGGAAATGGCCTCGAGTTGTGCCGGGTTTAGATTGGGTATTGGGAAAAATGTCTTCACAGGTGGTCAAGCATTCTGCCCAGGGAAATGGAAAATGGTAATCGTCATCCTTGGAAGTGTTCAAAAAAATGCTTAGATGTGGCACTTGGAGATGTGGTGTACTGGTTAAATGAAGGGACCCAGTGATCTTAAAAGTCTTTTGCAACCTTAACAATTCTGTGATTCTATAAATTTTAAAAGTATGCATATCTTTTTGGGTTTTTTAATGCACTGAATTAATTAAATGTTCTGGAAATAAAATTTAATTCTGTAAACACACACTTCAAACGTATATGGATTGCAAAAATTTAGTTTTGTCTTTGGAACTGGTAAAATTCTCTTTTGTACTTAGCTTTTGGGATCGGTGCTCAAAAGGGCTATTATCTTTAGTACCAGGCTATTTTCTTTATTATCAGATGTGTATTAACAGGTGGTGTTTATTACCTTTTGTTGGAGTTCACTTAAGCCTCCATAAGTGTTGACAGACTTATCATCATCAGGTATAATGTTAAGATTTAAACGCGTTGACGATAGGAAAGTATTTGTAGGATATTTTTTGTTTTGTGGGTTGTTTTTTTTTTCAGAGCTGTGGATTAAATCCTTCTTTTAATGACTTTGCCATATCAATCACTGTCTGTTGAATTTGGGCTTTAGTCTAGAAGCTGTTGACAAGAGATTTTTTACAGTAGAAAAGGATCTAACAGGGGCACACACTTTTTGTTTCAGCACCAAGTACTTCAGCACTGACATTTATAAACAAGCAAAAAAATCCTTTTCCATTACATTTTTTATCCAGCAGAAGCAGGAGAATGATTGGGTTTTTTTTTCTGAGATCATGGGGAAATATTGTTTTGCCATTCATTTCACAGCTTCTCTTGTTTGGTTTTTTTTTTTTAAGTATTGGTTTTACAGTGGAGGGAGTAAGAAGAAAGTTCCCTGCACAGAGATACAGGACAAGAAAAAAACTGGCAGGGAAGCTAAGTGTGTACATTTGCTTTTCAGTATTGGATTAAACATACTCATGTGTTATAAATATTTTGGTCTAATGGTGTCTAAGAATTTTATTGCAGTAGCACTTAGATGTTGAGGTGAGAGTTACTGTCTTGAATTTAAAGCTCTGAAATGTCAGTTAGGACACGACTGTTTGGGCTTTGACACTGTTAATGAAAATGTGCCTGATTACTATGGAAGAGTAAGCTTGAAGTAATAGTTCTAGCCTTGGCTTGTTTTAGCCAGCATTAGGTGACTTACAGGAGTTATTGTATGATGCTCTTCTGTAGACAGGCCCTGGAGACAAGCCCTCCTACTGCACAATGTACATGCAGTAGCAAATTGGTTTTGCAAAGATCATGGTCAATTGTGAGGAGACTCGGCCATTAGACTCCATGTTCTGGGTGGTAGTCTGACCTTGGTAGCATAAAAGGCTTAGACAAGCATCTCCCCTCATATTTTCAAAGTGAGGCAAAATATTTTTTTGATTTCAGGGAAAATACTTGCTGATGATCAGTTGTGAGTGAAAAAAGCTAAATTCCTTCTTTGATAAGTTGACCAATTTATATATTTTTCCCTCCAGATAAAAATGAATAGATGAGATCTTCTGCATAAGGCTTCAGCAGAGTGAATGAGTCAATGCTGCTTAGTGAATATCTAGTTCAGATACAGGAGGGGGTTAATACCAGCATTAAGGTGGCTAAAGGAAACAACTGTATTTGATTATCTTTTGAAAAAATACACTCAACTCCCTCCCACAAAACAACATCAAAACTAAAGAAAAAGATGGAGCAAGAGGTATTAACAATAAGGAAGATTTCCCAAGGACCGAACTGACACTTAACTTTGCATTGTTTTCAGTAATGACCTTGGCAGCAAAAACGTGGTAATTTTCTGATGAAAAGTTGTGGGGTGTTGTCAGTGTATGAGAATTGAGGAAGTGCATCTGTAGAACACATGTATTGGGGTCATGGTATTAAATACAGAAAAAGCCCCAAAACAATAAGACCATACATGTGAAGCTTATAATAAGCTCCCAGGAAACAGCAGATATTGTTATTTTCACAGCATGATTAGCTGGAGAGAAATGGAATGAGAGCTGAAGATTTTTTGGGGAAGGTACTCTAGTAAGAATGAGATGCAATTAAGGCATTGTACAAAGTCCTTGCTGAGATGTCATTTGAAATATTACATAGCTTGAATACATTGGCTGTGTATTCAAGAAACATTGATTGAACATAAATTAAATTTAATTAAGGGAATACTATGATAATAAAGAGCCGTTTAAGAAAAGACAGAAATACTTCAGTGTGAGTATAAGAACTGTGGCTTAAACTAGCTAGAACAAGCCTAGGAAACTCAAAGAAAAAAAAATGCTCTTGCATCTTGTAGTGAGCTCCTGGAGCACCCTCATTAGTGAAACATAGAATACAGTCAGAATGGGTGACTGTTTTCATGATAAGCTTTTATCCAGTCCTGGAAGGATATGTGAGGTACCTGCCTGTATGTAGGAGGACTGGATTTCAGGACTGAACATGGTGATTTAAAGGTTCCTTCTAGTCCTGTATGAAATACGCTGAAACAGTAACTAAAAACTTGAGCTGAAAGCACGAAGTATCAATAATAGCTTGTGACTGTCATGGACATGAAGACATTTATATGTGTTCGCTGATTTTAATCTGAAAGATTCATCTTCTGTTCTGGTATGTGTCTCATGATACTAGCTCAGATGTTGTGCCAATTCCAATGGACTTCTGAGAACCCAGATTTACTAATCAAAGTGTACCCACCTGGGTTACTTACTATTTTCATTCTTATGTATGAAGTTATGTAGTATGTATACATTTTGAATTTTTAATAAATGTGAAAAATATATCTTAAAATTCTGTGTCTTAGAGCATTTTCCAATTTGTGTTAATCCCTTGATGACAGTGAGGAGGTGAAATTTCACTTTTAATAAAGAGCACTGTTTACCTTAAGTAGTTGGGGGCTTCAAAGCTCTCTCTAGGTAAATTGCTTAGATGTCTTCTGTGAGATTCCACCTTTGGTTATTAACAGTATTGGGTTATGCAATTGAAAATGAAAAATTGTTATTGTGAAGACTTCTTATGAGCATATGAGCAAGAGATACTTTTAGTCAAGTTTTTAACAATAAAAAAAATCTGTTTACTTTCCTGACATATTTTATCTAATATAATGCTGGGAGCACTGCTACATTCTTATCAGTCAGTATTAACTTAATTTAATAGCTCAAATAACTCAAAAACTTAAGTTAATAACTCAATTCTTACACAGTAAATAAATGATATTTTCTTTGTAAGTTAAAAATTGCACTGACATTAAAAAGTCTTTGTCTTTTAGATGGCAAAAATGGGATAATATGCCAAATGCAGAAATTTAGGATCTTGTGAAATTATTTTGGACATGATTAGAATTTTGGTGACCTTTATTTGACTTTTGCATAGTTCAGATAATGCTTGAATTCAAGATTTCTTCTGCAGTATTTTTGCTTCTGTTTCTTTCCTCTTCCTTTATTACTGTGTCTAATCTACAAGTAGCTACAGTACACGTAATTTCAGTTTTCAGGGGTTTTTTTACCTTATCCATTTGTATTCTCCCACCACAGCGATAGCTAGGGTGATTGTTGTATACATTACTGAGGAAATGACTGTTCTTGAAACATGTGAAAGGAGAAATTGTCTTCTAATCAAGCCGTGTCAATAAAAGAGAAATCACCCTACAGGAACTGAAAATCAGTAAATAAGAAGCAAACATTTCCCCCCCCACACACACACACAAAAAAAAAAATCAATTATTTCACAAGTTAAAAGATTTATTAACTGAATTAGTTTTCTTTAAAATGCTATGTCTGAAATAAAACCAATTCATATGTTCTTGGTAATTTTACAGTGTTTTAGTGATGTGGGAGCTTTATTTGTGTTTTGTTCCTTATAGTTGCCCTGTGGTCACCGGTGTAAGGAGATCTGCCATTCAGGTAGCTGTCCTCTTAACTGCAGCCAGAAGGTTAAACTCCGATGTCTCTGTAAGAGACTGAAAAAGGTAAATTTACAAGTTGCAGTTTCTGAAGGATGTATATTCTTTGCATGTTCCTGGGCTTGGATGGATGGATTGTGTGGATGCTGCAGATTGGAATAGGGCCAGTTACTATAGTAGAGCTGTAACAATTCACGTTAGCTGAAGATCTGGGCTGCTATATCAGAAGATTCACTGGAGAATATAAAATCTTGTTAATTCTGAAATATGTTAGCTACCTGACTTACAATAGTCTTATCTTCATGCACACTTAAAGTTTTGTGGTTTTGTGAGAAAAATACTCAGATGACCTAGAGTGATTTGAGAATAAAAATTACATTTTTATGATGATATTGGGAAAATTTACAGAAGTTGGAATTAGCACAGATGTTGTGAAACCTGAACTAATGCCATTAATTAAGGTTCCCTGCAAACCTAAAAGCATGTATGGGCATCAGCATCCTTAGCTTCTAACACAGATAAGGACAAAGTAATATAACAAGTTTGCTGTAGCTGTACACTATTATGAGGGGAACAACAGAAATTGATATGAAGTCTTGACAAATAATAATGCCTTAATGAAATAAAACCCCATGATCTATCTTAATTAAAAGGTGTTTAAATTACCTTTATGGACCCAGTTAACTTCTGAACCTTCCAGCTGTTCCCCAGAGTCCTCAGCTTCTCCAAAATATGTCTTGTGCATCCAAGAAGTCTTTCAGGTGGGATGCTTAGCAGGAGAAAAGATGACATATATAGAACAAGTGCTTAAAATTGATCACTCTCTGCTTACAGATGAGCATTTCGTTGGTTTGTTTTTTTTTTTCAAATGTCTTCAATATTAGCAGAAAGGGGAGAAAGTATGATTGAAAATTCCACCCCCCTGCATGACCAGACTTTGTCCTGTAATCTAAGACAGTTAAGATAATGTATATGAAATTAATGACACAGAATATAAACTCTTTCTGCCAGAGGTTCAGAAGGTTATCTTATTTGTCTAAGGCAAACAAATGAGTAAAGAGGAGAAAAATTAAACTGGACCATTGATTTATTTTTCCTTTCAGCGTGGCTTATTAGAAAGAAGGAAAAAAAGAAGACAATTTAATACATAATTACAGATTGAAATAACATTCAGTCAGCTTTATTTTATGTGTAAAACCAATGTTTTAAAAAATAAGAAAGTTTTATTATTTTCATAAAGAGATTGACAACTAAAATCTTATATAGGGGAATGATTATAAAAGACAAATTATACTTAACAGGAAGTACCATGCAGCAAGATACAAGAAGGCCAAGTTTCACTGGAATGTGATGCATTATGCAAGGAAATGAAGCGGAAGGCATATGAGGTAATGTATCCATCATAGCTGTAATTTCTTCTCAGAGCTTCAAGAAAAGTAGAAAAAAGAACACATTATTTTTCAAGGCAGTACCTGCAGAAATGCAACGTAAGTGGATGTGCTGTTGAATAGTAGCTATTTTTTCAGACTTGAATTTATGAATGGTGTTAATTGACTCAAATACTATTTTAAAACAGTATTATGTTATTTTCCTTTAAATTAATTGGATCTGATTCTTTCTTCTTTCACTGAGAACAAATGATGATCAGTGATGATAAAACAGTCATTAGTGCTGTAAGACTAGAGTCAGACTGCTTCACAGGGCATTGTAAGATCTGTCTTTCCAGTGAAGGTTTTGCAGCTCTCAGTTGCTCAGCTTGTTCAGTGCAGAGTATAATCCTGCCATAGTATAGGATAACTGGAAGAATTGAGACCTTCCAGCAACTACTTAGGCTGCTGTTAACGTGACTTCTCCCCCGCCCAGCTGTTTTATGAAGAATTTCCTGTGTGGTATCACACAGAGAGAGGATGTGATCCTTGCTGTTACAAACCTTTAATAAAAACACACACAAAAAGAATTGATGCGTAAGTTGCTTGGGTTTTATCAGGTAAGTATTAGATGTGATAAAAGTACAACCCAAGAACTCTGGGTAAAGCTGAAAAGTCAGCTTCTCTGATTTTCAGGATTGATTGACAAGTTCTAACAAGTATCACTGACCAAATCCTGCAACTTTGCAAGAAGGTTGAATGCCAAAACTCTTGGGATATGCCTTTAGGGAATCCCAGACATAACAAACAGTTCCAGTAAAAATGTGAAGATAAGTTCATAGTATATGGAGTCCCTCCTTCCCTAAAGCAAGGTGAACTCACAGTAAGACTGCATGAGCTGAGGCCCAGCTGCATGTCTCAGTGTGGTGCAGTGTCAGTGCTGTTTGACTGGAGCAGGTACTACTACCAATTTCTTGCCCTGATGTTGTAATCCACAGGGAGAAACAGTCTAATGCAGTGAACCAATGGCTACAAGTTTCTGCTGTAAGCAATGCCACAGACATACTGGATGGCAAAACCCAGCCATGTGTACCTTCTTCTCAGAAGAATGTGTATTTGCTTGTTTTGGGGGTTTTATATAAAGTGATAACGTTGTATTTAAATTCTTTCTAGATACCTTTTTGTAGCCTGTGTTGACTTACTATGTAAATGACATACTAGAAATATCTCCTATTATAGGCACGTGATGAAAGTGGTTTATTTATGTCTATTACTGTTTAATGTGTCCAGACTGGAAAAAAAACTTGTTGTAAACTGCAGACATTTACAAAGACAAATTAGTTTGCACATTTGCAAAACACTCATTAATTTCTAGAACTGAAGTGCATTAATTCTTAATGAAACTTTTCATGTCTGGCACCTCATACTCACTAGGTGCCTAGGAATTGAATGTGTCTTTTACTGTACATTTTATTAAAGAAATAGCCCTAGGAATGTTATTCCATGCTGTGATTATAATAGTTAAAGTTCCCTTTATCTATGTACATTATACGTATGTGTCTTATACAGATATGAACACACCAGTGTAAAAAGAAACTTTTCTGTTGCTCTTTTCCACATATGAAGGTCACTTTTTCTTTTGTAGCTGAAGTTTTGCCATTAGATGGCAGTGAAAAACAAGGGGGCTTGTTTTTTGCATACCAGACTTTCAGATTTCAGATGTGCATGGCTGAAAAGGTTCTTTACATACATTTCTAAAGAGACTCTGCCATTGTATATTGATTAATGAAGTTCTCAGTAGTGCTTTTATTTGATACAAGGTTTAGTAATTTAAACATTTGTCTGAAAATAGGACTGTTCTTTTGGCCCCGCCCCCAGTGCCTGCTGTTTGAGCTACACTGTGCTATGGCACAAGCTAATGTGCTTTCTCCTTAGTCTTCAAAAGCTCTTGAATTGGAAATTATTTGTAACCAATTCTACCAGGAAGAAAATTCAGTAAACTATTTTCATTGTTAGTATGCAAATCATCCAGCTACTAGGATCAAGATTTTTTTCAAGTTATTAATAGATCTTTACATCTAACTTTTCTAAGGTAGTAATTCAGTGACTGTAATGCTAAAAGCCTAAAAAAGGTATAAAAAGGGAGATATATAAACTTCTACCATATACTCTTTCTGTGGGAACTTAAGAGGGTGAGATGGTATCTTTCTGTCTAATGGTTGGATTTCTCTCCTATTAGCATGCCTGGTTGTTTTTTAGTTGACATAAACTTTTGGCATCTACAAATGTTCTGTAGCACTGAAATTCTAGATTTAGCCAAATACTCTGTGGGAGTAGAATACTTTCTTCTATTGTGAGCCAACCTCCTGGTAAATTCATTTTATGCCTTTGCATTATGAAAAACAGGTACTGATGTTTTATTCCTGTTTGGCATCTGCATACTCTGCAGGATTTGGTGTCCTGTTAGTCACTTGATGAATGCTAGTTATGCATCTCTTCAGATGGAAGCCACTCCATCCTGTTGTCTTTTGTATATATTCAGGTTTCATATTTTTTTATTATTGTAGGACCAAAATGGAATATAGATGCTAAGATTTAAGTATGTGGCATCTTTACATATTGACAATATTTTCTGGACCTTTTTTTCTTAATACTTTCTAGTATTTAGAAATTTGCTTTATTGAACACTGCAAAATATTTCTATGTAGTTATCAATTGTAACTCCCATGACTGCTTTTCATATGACTTTTGGATGTGGAGCTCACATGATGGAAAGTTTGAAAACTTTTGCTGAGAACCATTCTATAGGACTAATCAGGACTGCTTAAGAAAATAGGTTTAGCTACTGTTTACAACTTTGTGTGTCTGGACAGATAAAAGAAGCAGAAGCCAAAGCTGCTCTTGAAGAAGAGAAACGAAGACAGCAGGTAATTAGCCTTCCTTCTTTCTCATCCACATCATCCTTACCTTGTTCTTGTTAGTAAATAATGTGATTTACATGCAATTAAAGATACATAGTTTTTAATGTGATATGCACAGTCATTTCTGTCAGCTGTTACCATACTCTGTGTGCTGTAAATTGTTTGCAATGGTCGAGGCCACATTTTCCCAAACGATTTTCATAATTTTGTGCAAAATGGTAACTTTGTATAATGTAATTTATTTTTAAAATACGAAGTATGTTTTATTTTAATCAAACACTTCAAACAGCATAAACACCACAGAATACTGAATAGCCTCTGCAACATTTAAATATTTGGTGAAGTTCCCCTTCTCCCTCCTACAATGAAAGAACAAGGACAGCTAGATGAGTCTTTTTCTTTCAAGGTCTCTTGGGGGGAGGAAACGTGTATTTACTGTAATTGCTGTTGGTGGTGAGGGTATGTGATTGGCATTGTAATCCACAAAGCTGCTGTGCTGATACTAATCATATTCAGCCAAACACTGTGAGCTCAGTTGGTGGTCATGGGTAGGTCAGGTTTGTCATCTGGAGTCTGCATACCTTCCAGCCAGTTCATGCATGTGTGCCTGTGCCTGAGTGAGCGAGCATTTGACACCAAATCCTATTCCATGTCCAGTGTGTGTGCTTTCTGACTCCATTTACTCAATTATCACAGGATCTACGTATTTAGTTTGCACTTGTGTTTTCACCTGCATGTCACACTCTGTTTTTATCAGGGATCAGTGGTAAAATGAGTGAAAGAGGGCAAGGGAGGCTTACAGAGCTGATCCACTTGTGCCATTTCCCCGATCTCATTAGGATAGACAGTTCCTCGGAGGGTCACAACTTCTGTTATACACACTTTGTAATCTAAGAAATTAATGAAAATGTTACATCTAAAATGCTCTAGCAAGGCTTGTTTTTGCTTCTTAGAGGGGAACCTTGTCTGCTTATCCTGCAAGAAAAGCATGGTCGTGCATCTGTTGTCCAGAGCACCAGGCACTGTTTTGTAATCATCCTGCAATGTTTATTGTAACATTCAAGTTGCAGGTGTCTGCAGTACTGAGCACGTATTCCCTCACATAACTCCTAGACAGTTCATCTAATTCTTGTTCTCTAAGCTGACCCTGGAAATGTTCCTTCTGGCATATAGGTCAGGAAGTATAACTTTCATACAGATGTCTGAAACAAATTGGGCAGAGGAAATCTGTAAGTGTTGGTTCTGCAAGCTAAGTACTGAAGTGTGCTAATGGGCATTTAAATATGTAAAGAACATGTTTGAAGTCCTAGAGTTAGAAAGCTAAAGTTGCTGATGTTTGTCCTGCACTGGGTGTTTTCATGCCTTCCAGAAGACATCCCACCCAAATACTAATGATTTCTGCTCAAAATCACTTAAATTATAGTCCCTCTAGTAAAGTCTCAGTAAAGAGGCTCCTCTGAAACAGTAGCAGATTCACTCTACCAACATAGTGTGCTGAATTTTGGCTGGGTTCTTCCGTACTCTTTGTTTCTCTCTGCAGTCACACCACCATTGCTTTCTACTTGTACATTCTCTGAAGTCTCACAGTTCCAGCCCAACAGCAGTAACTTTATGTAATACATGGCAGCTGCTTCTGCATGTGTTTTGTGATGGATGCAGCTTCAGGGATAGAAAACTTCACCTTATACATAATGAACCCTATTAAAAGGTTAATTAAGAGCTAGTTATTTAGTGCCATTAGGAAACAGTAGGACAAAAACAGTAAAAAAAAAAGACAAGATAAATTGTAAAAAAAGGGACAGCTGTAACTAATAAAAGAGGCTCTAGAACTGCAATTACAAGTACTAACCTCAGCTACTGCAGCCTTTTTATGTAGCATTGGTTCCCATCCAGTTAGAACTCATAATCTGCCATCTATTGATGGAAATTGGAGGACATCACTATCGTAGGATGTTGGGTCACACTGAGACTATATTTTTGAGTGTACTCCCTCCTGACAAAAGTTTGCATCTTGCACCTTCCTCAATGTCATTAGCACATTTTTCTGGAGACTGCTCATCTATTAGTCACAGTTTCTCAAACCTATTTTGATTAATACTTCATTAAGTGTTTTATATACAAATTAGTACTCTAGTAAGTTTGTGCATTTATATTTTGGTATTTGCTATATTTGGTAGCAACTTTTGCTAATACCATTTACAGATGGAATCACTTGTTTCTTAGGGGAAGAAACGGCTTGGCTAGGCTTCTTGTCATGGCCCTAGCAGCCAAACTTTCCCTCTGCTTCTAATTCAGAGGCACTCTGTGAGGCCAGGGTTTTCACAATTGCTAGAGGTGGAAAAAAGATCAGTGCTTTGATTATTTAACAACTCAGACCAAGCTCTCTCTGTCCCTCTCCATTGTAAAGGATTTGGTTAAGTTTTCAAGCTAACTGTTCAGGGTTTCAATACTGGAAGTTAGGGTCTTGAACCTGAAGTGTAATTTACTGAGTTATATGAAAAATATAATTTCCTCTTTTTTACATACAAAGAAAAAATTTTAACAGATCCTTAGAAGTTAAATAGTCAAGTCTTCCCCTCCTGTATTAATAAAAATATATCCTCACTTTCAGAAAAGACACTTTGTCACTGTTATTTGCATTAATTTAGCTACATTTTCCCATGGGAATGCTACTCCTTTCAGTGCAGGAAGAATATAGTGAATGACACATGAAAGAACAAAATCCAGTGCCTGAGCAACACTGAACTAGATGTGTTGCGTATATAGTTTAAATAAATACATTTCATTTTACTTCTATTATGTTTATATACAAAGAAGTTAGGTTCTTATCTAAATAAAAACCCTAGGCTTATTTAGCTTGAAAAATTAAGCTTGTTTGAAGACTGGGCGCAACCATTGCTTCAGAGGTCATTAAGGTGACACTTCAGCAATGTGACAGTTACACAAAATCTGTAGGTAGCTTTTCAAGGGTAGTGATGGCTTCTCTCTTGTATTCTGTGCCTACAAATCTTTTTTTTTCATTCTGTGTTTTGGTTTTTTAAAGTTACATTTATTTTTAGACAGGATTTTGTAGAGTTCACTAGGAAAACAATTCAGTAGCTATTACATAATTTTGTTTGAGCCCTATATTTTAACTATTGCAATTCATAGAGCTTTCTGCTTTTAAAATGTATTGATCACATCTGTAGAAGCCCCAAATTTTACTTGTCTGTCTAAAATAAAATTGTCTACAAAACCACAAAAACTCTGCCCTTGCCTCCAGATTTTGGATTTTGAAAAACTGTTTCATTAAAATACTTCACTTTTCTTAGGGGAGGATTAGCTAGTTGAGAGTAATCTTGTTTCAAATAGGCTGTGACTTTGTCTGAACTCTTCTCCCATATCATCAGAGAAGTGCCAACAATTTCTGCCTTTATTAGGTACAAAGGAATAGACATCAAAATAGGTCCCTTTCTCCTGCTGACAGTGGTATCTGGCACAGGAAGGGAAGAGCTGCTTTGTGAAACTCTGACAAATACTTGCTGTCAGTGGAGGCAGACCAGACATCAGGCAACCTTGAGTTCTGAGGGAAAATTTTATTTACTGAACCACTGCTACATTTCCCAAAACAGTATTTTTCTTGGTTTTTTTAATGCACCTACTGTATTGACTTAGTCCCTCTTCCTGGCAGCACTGCAGTCGTAGTCACATAGATTTATTTCCTCTCGTGGCCAGGCTTTGTCTCTGTTCACTGTCCATGATTCCTCTGCTTCAGCTCAGTCTTGTGCCTTTTGCCCAGCCAGTCCTGGCTTGCTGCGCTCTGCTACTCCCATCTCTTTTCCCTTTCACTCTATCCATGTTCCCTAGTGTCCCATGTTTTCTCTAGTAGCTAACAACTTGACTAAAAATCCAGGTAACCATCAGACTTTTACTGATTTTAGTCTGTCTCAGGTCTTTAGAGCATCTCTTCTAATTTTCCTAGCAATTAGATGCCTTCTCATTGGGGCCTCATCCTAATCTTCACTCTTTATTCTAGGCTGCCTAGTTCCAGTTTTATTTCAGCTTTGTACACTCGAATGAATTTTTGCTGTATTCTCATGATGCTCTTTTAAAAAAACATGGAAGGGAATGAGGAACAGGGAACAGAGATCCTATTGTTTATTCCAGACAGGACACTGCCATTCTTGTTGGAAGCCTGGCATTCTTACTTTTGCAATTGTTTTGCTCCATTTCTGGGTCTATAGGCACGTGCTTCCTATTGGAGGATATTGTGTATCTCTTACAGTCTTATGAGTGATTAAATGTTCAAGTTATAAAACTTCACAAAATATTTTTGTGCGTATTTAAAATTATAGCAATCTAAAAATTAGCATGCAAATATAAAGAATTGAGGGAAATAGCATATAGATTTTTAGTTACTTATGTTTTTATGAATTTATTTTTGGCAGAGTGTGTCTTTGTTATGAGGGGATGTCTGAAGATTTCAGCCTATGCCCTTATAGAAGTTAGTAAAATAGCTTAAATGCAAGTGTATTTTTAATAGGAAAAAAAATGGTTTTTTAACATATTTCATGGAAATAACCTTATTTTAGCTTAATGTATTCAGCCTGAGTTAAAAAACTGAGCATGCAGAACCTCACTGGCTACATTTTTGGCAATATCTTTATGGGAAACTAAACATTGGTTTAATACTGGAAAGCAACGTGCTTTGTACCTGTGGGATGTGGTGCTACCATCTTATCTCTGAGATGTGTGACTTCCACTGGCTGACAGTTACTTCTGTTAAATGTTATTTGGCAATGTTACGTAAAACCTTCATATTTCCTTGTTTTTAATTCTGACACAAATGTCAATTACTTGTGATTCTCTTTACTTAGGCTGAACTGGAGGCTTTTGAAAACAGATTAAAAGGGCGAAGAAAGAATAAGAGAAGAAAGGATGAGGTAGAAGTTGAACAATCATCATGGCAAAAGTACAAGAACCTCATTATGCTGCCAGTGTTCGGAGTTGCTGTTGTAATGGTTGCATGGCTCATGGTCTACAATGACTGAAAACAACTCAATATTTAATATACCTCAGTTGGACTTTAGGTAGCTATTATTCCTAGAATGTTAGTATGTGTAACAGAACTTAATAAGCATAGATTATGTATGTATACTATTTGCTAAGAAAAATGCAGAGGAGGGAAGAAATATTACTTTTTGTGTTATTACATACACAGCACAAAACTGGACTCAGACACTGAAAGTAATAGCAGGTTCTAATCTACACTGAAGTGCTGATAGTTTGACTGAGATTTGTTAATGTCTCTTCTATTGGTAATGTTATTTTTCCTTGTCTCTATTTCATAATATTAAGAATACCTTAGTATAAAATGCTTTATTGAATATATGTTTCTAGTAAAATCAACGTAGTGGTTTATTGAAGGTTAGTGTTCTTATGCTAATCTTTATGTTGTATCACACAATAATTTCTGTGCTTCACACCAGTTTTAATTATGACAGCTAACAGAGAACCTTGGGTCACTTAGGCTTGAATATTCTGGGGCCTTGTTCAGAGCTTTGTTCAGATAAAGGAAGTGTGAACTGTCTTTCAGTTCAGCTATATCACAAATAAAACTGTGTCGTACCCCCCTTACAAACAGTGGGGTTTGCTTTTCACTCCACCCCTTCCCACCCTTGTTTCTTCAAAATTGAAGGAACTGAAAAGTTCCTTTAGTGGACAGGTACACATGCTGAACATGGATGTGAAGAAGTTTCAGGGTACAGGGGTGCATTGTCACTGTTGCCCCAATTGCCAGCAGCAGAAAAACAATTTAAAATGAAACTTAAGAGTATCAATCGACTATTTATATGGGTAAATGTCAGAGTTGGATATTTGCATAAGTGTGCAAAACTGTAATTGGCTAGTAATAATATATACTATATACAATATATACTTCAGAGCATCATATAACTGTAACAATACAGTTATATGATGTTCTGATGCCATCGGGATGGTGCTTGGTAGTCACATTTAAATCATCTAGCTGAACTTCTAAATGTTTAAATATTTTCTTACTGACAGTTTTGAATACCTGAGTTTAGGTTATCAGCATTGGTTGGTAGAACTGGAAGGTTTTTATCTGGCTTCAGGATTATCAGAGATGCTATGTAGTCACAGCTGAGAGACTGCAAGTTAAATTCAGGAGTGGGGGAATCAGAAAACTGAATTTTTAAACTTCTGCTAGAAACCTTTTGCTGATACTTGAGCATTGCAGGTTACTGCAAAGTGATTACAATCTCCTGCAAAAAATGGGGTGCATAGCCAACAGGTATTAATACAGTATTACGACCTTGTAATTCAGGCATATAATTTCACCACAAATCCTGCAAATGCAGTGGGACCATTTCTGTGAGATAGTAGAAAACATTGCAGTTTGCTTGAAAGCTCTTCTGGTTGTTTTTGACTTACTTGTAAAGGGACCCATTATTAATTTGAACAGATATACAATTGTAATTCTGATTCAGCAGCAAGAAAATAAAATAGAAAAACTGTAAAAAGGCAGAAGCTTTTGATTACATGGATTAAGAAAACTGCGATAAAATCAGTTTCTTTTTAATTTTTCACAGAAGTTTGGCGAATGAGGAGGAAGGTGGGGAAAACCTGGCAATATTTAGCATGGATTGATGCTATTTTATAGTACTTTATTTTTTTTAATTGACTTTTTAGAGATGTGTATTAGTTACGAGTCAGACCATTGGTATTTAAAGTTGTAGAATTAATTGAAATTACACTATGCAAAGTTGCATCTCCATTGAACTTATTTTCTAGTATAAAAAGTGAACAGTGTTTCATAATGTTGCTTTAACTTTTTTTTCTATCATATTAGTGTCGGGAAGTTAATTCCAGACATAACTGTTTTCTTTAACAGAGTGAGGTCATGCTGTTGTGTGATTGCATATGTCACTAGCTCTTCTGTCACTAAGGGAAAAGGAGAGATATTTTTGTTCAGATGAAGTAAAATGTGATGGGTTATCCAAAAGTACAAGAAGATACCTTTCTGGCTGAAATATGGAAATCAGCATGAATGAAAACACTGTGGAAACAGCTTTTATCTTGCATGACTATCACTAATTTTTCTATTTACTTCTAGCTTTTAAAGAAGTACAATGGAAAGTTTATCCTTGCTTCTACAGCAAAGAGAAGAAACCTCTCTCTAGCGAGTTATACTAATTAACTGCACTTGTTATATGTTTGAAGAAGTTCTTAGTATTCTTTTCTGCATATTTGTGGGAGATACTGGAGAAGAAAAGGTTTCTCATTGATCATCTTCATTAAAGATTGCCATGCTTTTTTACTATACAAATTCATTCTGTTCATACAAAGATATGTGTGAGTGGGCATATTCCCTTTCTTAAAGGATTTGAATCTCTTGTGAACCTTGCATATATGCAAGGCATACCTATTTTTGAAATGTTATTCAAAATAGTTCTGTATATCTTATCCAACCATCTGAGTCATTTGCACTCTGTTGGTCTGCCTGCTGAACCAGATATTTATTTCTTGGCATAAAAAAAAGTGTGGGGGTTCAAGCAATCTGCAGTTTAATAAATCACTAGGTTTTTGTGTGTTCCTTTAAAATATTTTTATAGTTAATATTTTGCCTTTCTTTGGTTGGAGTTGCATGTTGTCAACAACCTTTAAAGTAAAAGGTACAGATAAAATCACCTTTTGTTCAATATTAATGAAAGATGGTAATTTTAGAAAAGATATTTTGTACTGAAGGTAGGATTTGGTAGCAATTTATATGTAATGTAATGTTACATAAAGTAATGAGCAAATATTTTGAACGTTAACAGCTTACAAAAAATGCGTATTGATCAGTATACATTAAAACAAGTTATATAATCTGACCTACTGTTGAAGGGAAATTACAGCCATAGAAGCCTGATGATAACTTAACATGAAGACTGTTTAGCTGTGTGTAAAATGAAAAAAACTTGGGGCTTTTCCTGATTCTGGATGCATTGTGGTGAAAATGTATCCTTCCACTAAACCAAGGTTCTTACAACTTGTCAGTATGTTTGGGATTGGAAACTCCTAGGGCAGGTTTTTTCCCTGTAACAATGTCAAATCCATTGTGTGTGTTAATTTAATGTAAAAACCAAGTCAGACAATAAATCTATTAAAAACAACTTGAAAAATTGTTTGGTCTCAAGGACTGGTTAGTGAAGCAGCAAATTTCCCAGGTAATGATGACTGACAGTGCAGCACAAGTTTTACGGTTTAGGGGCTTTTTGCCCCCTTCTCTGGCAGTTCTTACTTCTCAGATTAATGCTGGAATTATGCAATTGTGTTCATTCATGTTACTGCTCTCACGAAACTGTGAGAATGGGTTGGGGAAGCTGATTAAGATGGAACAAATGGGAATGGACTTAGCAGATTTTTTCGCCTCACAGAGAGAAATATAGTTGATTTATTAGACATTTGTGCTGACCTTAACTACTAGAGAAGGAAATGTTACTAAGCAGATAGCACCAAAATTTTTTCATAAAAGCATCTATATTTGATTTTGGCTTTAAAGCAGTGAACTCTTAAGTTTATCATCTCAGCAGTAGTTCAGGCTCCAAAACACATTTGCCCTGTGCCAGCTTTCTCTGAGTGATGAGCTTGTGTGTTGCGAGGTTAGAGGACAGAGATGCTTGTTCTGAAGTGTGTTCCAGTGCTGGGCAGTGGAAGCTTGATGTGTGTGGCAGCTGCTCTCTGGTGTGTGCTTTAGGGTGGAGCATTCTCGTTTGGACAGTTCATGTGTGACCCTGTTCTCCTTTTCATTTAGTTTGGCTATCCCTCTTCTGCTTTGATTTTGTCCTGTTGTTACCAGTTGTTATCTATGAGCATTTCAGTTGTTCCCTTTTCTTGCTTCATTAATATATTTGTATTCCTGTCTGCCCTTACTCAAGTAAATCAGTCAGTTGCTCTAAAGAATTAGAAAATTAAGAACCTGTAGTGTTTTGTTTTCCTAGGAAAAGAAATGCAAGGTTAAAATTAGGGAAGAAATCAAATGAAGTAAAACTAATTATAAGATAATGAGATACACTTCTTTCCATAAGGATGGAAAGATGGTTAAATGTTAATGAATTATTTAAACACTGCATTAAAATGTCTATATGCCATGGTACCAGAAAACAAGTCTCTGGTATGGATAGTGGTATGAATATGAACTGTGATATTGGTTGGTAAACAGCAGCTGTGTACAAGTAAGTCATACTCTGAGGGAACTGTGGCTTGATTCAACCAAGTATTTAAGCTAAATAATCGTTGCTTATACAGTGATTTCCATAAAATCATCAACAAAACCAGAATTCGGGCTTTCTTTGTGTGCTGCTGAACCTTGTTGTGAAATTCCAGTTTTAGTGGCTCTGTTATTGGAGGAAATTAGTATGAGGAGTCAAGACTGGCTTGGGGTTTGGAATTTACAGTTCTCCAGCTGAAGCCATCCTCAGCCAAGGCCAAGCTGGCTTTGCAGTCTGAGTCATGTACTACATCTCTTAGATACAAGTTTTCATTTATTATTATTAGACTTTTTGACAGGGCTACCTAATCTCTGTAATGAATCAATTATGGTTTGATTCCTGGATTACAGCACAAAATGTTTTGTTGTTTTACATTAAGCAATAGGATGATTTTGCATAAATGGTCTTGCTTCTCTCTCTTTACATGGTTTTCTTATTTTTTGTGCAATTGTTTTAAAACCAACACTGTTTTCCTCCAGATGCTGGAGATTGGTTTGGAGAGTTGGTTGGTTGGTTGGTTGGTTGGTTAAAAATTGCAGCACTGAATTACCATGAGCAGAGAAGCCTTTTCAGTACATTGGCATGCCAGAAGCATAGAGAATACTGTCTGCACCATAATGTTTGCACACAAAGTAATAGGGCCTAAATTTGAAGGTATGGAAATACAGGTATGGAAAAGAAACTGGAAAAAAGCTAAAAAGTGTTTATCTTATTATATATGTTTATATATAAGTAATAAATACCATGTGTTCATATTTACAAATGTAAACACTTATGAGAGGTATCACCTTCACTGTCAAAAGTGGTGACTGGGCTGGAAACCATATTCAGGGAGAGGTGGTGGTTCATATTTTCTTGGGTGTTTTCTGATTCACATTTTGAATTCTGAATTCACATTCAGAAGCACTAAATCATGCACAGTAAAAACTGGAAGCCTTTCTGGTTTACAGATGTCCTCTCAGAACCCAGCTGCAGTGCCAGTGACAGCTTCCTGTGACTCCTGGAAGGGTCCTGAACTCGTTCTATTCTGGTAGCACTCTATTTTGTACTCACTGGTTTTGCCTTTTGTCCTGTTGACTTCATCTTTCTTGGATAATATTGGTGAGCTCTGTTGTGTGCACAGACCGAGGCTTTAGTCAGATTTGACATCTTTGAACGCAAATACAGGGCAAGGGGACAAATATATCAAATGCAGGTCCTAAAAGCTGGTATCTTATGGGGGTAGGACATTTGCTCTGTCATTTGCAGCTTCAGGCGGCACTTGTCTCTTGGCCTGAGAATTTTGCTTCAACAGGTACGCAACAACCAGCACATCCCTCCAGCTCCGGTTCGTTGGGGCCGGTCAGGACCAGTGCGGGGGCAAGGGGTAACCCCGTCGGGTCGGGTCGCCGCTGTTCTCCCGCGCAGCGCTTCTTCTCAGGGGAGGGACCTGCGGGGAAGGAGCTGGAGAAACCTGTTGTTGGCTTCGGGAGGTTCCTCTTGCCGAAGCCCCTTCCCCTCTGCTTCTAGGGTGCCAGCGCCTCTTTCAGCTCTCTTTCGAGCCTTAGAGGCTGGGCTGCAGCCTCTCTGCTACAGAGTGAAGCGTTGCAGACGCGAAACTCTCCGTCCCTGGGCTGAAAGGAAAGCCTTTGCCTGACTGTAACGTAAAATAAAGCGCAGGGAAGTCCACCCGGGAACTGC
This sequence comes from Rhadina sibilatrix, assembly GCA_013400275.1. Taxonomy (NCBI): domain Eukaryota; kingdom Metazoa; phylum Chordata; class Aves; order Passeriformes; family Phylloscopidae; genus Rhadina; species Rhadina sibilatrix. The sequence goes on from VWYO01009030.1 coordinate 47,766, forward strand.
GGATGAATGAAGGGACCCGGGAGTCTGGCCCACACGCTTGCCAACCTCCGCTCCGAACTCTGCGCTTCGACTCGGTGAGCCGAGAGCGCCTGCAGCTCGGTGCGCTGGGCTGCCCTCGAATCGCTTCAGCCGCAAGTGCGCGTCCGGGCGGCCCGGGGGCCCGCGCGCGGCGGAGCCCCGGCGAGCCAAGGTAAGGGGTGCGAGGGGCGAGCTCCGCGGGCTCTTGCCTCTCACATCATCTCTAACTCAGGCTTGTCTTGCCACCTGAAGCCCTTTTCAGCGTGACGAGGCGTCCCTTAACCGGATGGGGGGTGCAAAGGCTGTGCCCACTCCATCCGCCCTCCCTGGGGGACGGCTTTAGGGCGAAATTAGCAAGGGGGCTGTCTCTCAGCTTGTCCCCAAGGGGTAGAGCCTTGTGTGCGAAAGGGGTGGGGATGTGGCTCTTTCTCGCGGAGGTTTATTATTATTGGGTGGAGGAGCGGGGAGGGGGAGTCTGCAGAGCAGACAAAATGCGAAGGCCTTCCCGCAAGTGTGTCTGTGCGGGAGGTGGGTGAACGCAGTTCGTCAGCGGCCGAGGTAGGGAAGGGTTTGGGGGCGGCCAAAGTGGAGAGGGGCCAGCAGCGGCCAGAGCATGCTCTCCACGCAACAGTTCCCTGCCCTGCCTGCGGAGGAGGAACGCTACCGGCAGGTTCTCTCCGCCAGCCGGGTAAGGCGAACCTCAGGGCGCTCCCCTCGCGGGGGTGCCGCCTGGGGACCGCGGGCCGGGGATTTGGGAGGGCGGCTGGCTCCGCCGCTCGGCGACCCCCGAGCCGCGGGCGGGGACAGCGCGCTCGGGGGATACCCCCGGCCGCCGCCGGCCCAGCGGGCAATTCCCGTGCGCAGCGCACAGCCTGCGCTGCTGCCGCCGCGGGGCTGAGCGGCAGGTTACCGGGGCAGGCGGAGAAGGTGCAACCCCCTCTCCCAGCCCGCCGAGCTGTTGTAGCGAGAGCGGACCCGTGGCTCGCAGCAGGGACGGGGCCGTGTCCCCCAGAGACGCGGCCTGGGGGGACGGCGGGGGACAAGTGACCGCCCGCGCCCAACCTGCTGCGATGGGGCCGTCCCGGAGCGCTCCTGTGCCGAAACTTGCGGGGACGCGCCGGGGACAGCCGCCTTCAGAGGCGGGATGCAGGTAAGCCGCAGCCAACAGGCGCTCGTTGTCGGCGTCTCAGGGAGAGCCGAGCGGCGCCCTCGCCGCGGCTTCTCAGCAAGCGCGGAAGATCAGCGGGGCTGCTTTGCACCTTAAATGCTCTGCCGCTGGAAGGAGCGGGGAGGAGTTGGCCAAACCCGACAACAACAGGTCCGGCCAGGATTTGCAGGAGCAAAGTTTGGGCTTAACCTCTGGCAGAGCTGTCGCGGCAGCTCCATCGGCGGCCGGACTCCCGGGGAGCCGACGCACCGACCCCGGCGCCGTAGTTGCCCCCCGGTATCAGCGGGAGCTGGCTTTACCCTGGCCTCGGTGCACCCTAGGGCCGGGTGGAGGCACCCCCATCCCCTCCCACGGCTGTCCGGGACCGTACCGCCGGCCGCTACCAGCCGCGGGAGGAGGTTATCCTGCACAGGTCATGGAGAGGGCGCTTCATCCTTCCAGGGAGAGCCAGCCCGTGTGGCTGCCAGTGTCCGAAGGGGATAGCGCGGGCGTGGGCAGCCCCAGCGCACACCTGTGGGGAGGGATATGGGAGTCTGCCCTTATGGAGAGGCTGCATAACAGGGAGCGAGAGGGAACTTAGAGGAGGTGGCTGCTGCGCTAGTGCGAACTTGCAGGGTGGGTCCCCTGAGCCTGCCCTGCCCTCCGCTAGCCGGGGCGCAGGTGGCGCTGTCAGAGGGGCAGGCGCGGCGGGGCCCGCAGCTGTACAGCGGAGCCGCTCTGGAGCCCACGGCGAGCGAGCGGGAGCGTCCGCAGGGAGGGACCGGCTGCCCTCGCCTTCTCCGCCGCCGGGAGGGACCTGCGAGGACCGCGCAGGATGCCGAGCTTGATGCCTGGCACTTGTGGAGAGGGCGACGGAGCTTCTTCCGCTGTCACACCGATCGTACGCGACCGAAATGGCACAGCAGGGGGTTTCACAAGTTTATAAACACGGCAGTGTACTTTAGTAGTATCATTGCTCCACTTGATTTAAAATTCAGAATCCTTGGATACATTTCATGGCAGGCGATTGATTAATTAATTAACTTAAATTACTAACAGTGTGGTTGAGACAGTGAAACTCTGAAGTGAAATCAAATATCTGGAGCTTTTAATGCATTCACGGGATCTCTTGGGAAGTTTTGGCTTTCAGCAGTAGGAGTATGGTAGTGGATTTTTCCATATGGCTACATACATCCTTCCTGTGTTCCTAAAAGATAGACCCGTCAGCAGGACTAAATTCTGTAGTTTGTTTTTGTAATGGATGCTCTAGTTGGAGATCTCTGTTATAAGCTTCTTGGGTACTGTGTCACATAGATGAATGAATGTAACACTGAGATAGTCCAAACAACTAAAAAGTTGTAATACAAGAAATTAGAGAACTGCTCTGCCTGTGTCCCTATAAAGCTGGTGGCATCCCCAGAGGACCTTGGACATCTGGGTTCTATAGAAGGATGGGGATTCCTCCAGGTGAACAAGAGAATCCTAAACAGTGTTCAAACCTTTTAGAAATGAAATGCTCATGACTTTTTTCCCTCCTCCAAAGGCCATTTATGAAGTACTCCAATAGGCAGACAGGTCTTTCTGCCTGTGGAGAAGCCTGGCCCTCCAACCCGACACATAATCCTCACTCAGTGTGTATTTTGAAGGAAGCCACCAGCACTCATTTTCTTGAGAAGGCTCTCGTGGTGGTGAGACAGGCCGCACAGTACGCTTTCCCATGTTAGAGGAGTTTGCTTGTGCTCTTAGTATCTCATGAGGCCATCAGGACAAAATAGTGTTCTTCCTGAGCCTTTGGAGCTGGAACTATAAAACACTGAAGAAAACATTCACTTCCATTCCACAAGTCTTAGCTGGCACTTGACTGCATGCAGATGACTTGAGTGTCCAGGGAATTAAAAGTATTGTGTATAGATGGTTTGAAATGTGTCATGATTGGAGGTGTTCTATCAAATGTGCACAGGGCAATTTTATATATCTCTGTTATAGTTAATTATGTATTAGATCATGTCTGCAGATACAAGTGAAAGCCAGGACTGTTAACAGTGCCAGTAATTATTTTAAAATGTGGGATAGCTTGAATGTAGGAGTTTCTTTTTTTTTTTTTTTTTTTTAAATTTTTCTTTTCCTGCTAAGCTGATATACAAGTTTAGGTCTTAGCACTCAGCTCCCTTGAGGAACATTACTGTCCTGGCATTATACTAAGTCCATGTATTGCCAGACACATAATTTCTTGTCATTACTTGCATAGCCAGACAAGGAATGTGTGCAGAGGCTGAGGTGGATAACCACCTAGACAGAAATCTCATTTGTCAGAAGGAGAATGGTCCTGTCAAGCAAAGGTGGAAGAGGCAAGAGAATGTTGGGGTGGTTATATCCAGCAAAGAAATCCAGCAGCTCCTGCTCAACTGCTCTAACCAACAAATGCTGGACTGTAAACAAATCCTTTGTATGCAAGGGGGGAGACAGCACTTCAGGCAGTGTGGCTAAGTGGATGTTTGAGCTCTGTGAATCTTTGCCTTGCTGAGGCCCAGCAGATTCACGTCATCCCAATCCAGGAGACACAATATAAGCACTCCTGGCACTTCCTTAAGAGATGGGAGCTGTGGCTTTGACCCCACCTGGACCAGGAGGCTCTGGGTACCAGGTCATCTGCTTTGAAGCTGAACAGATCATGATGTTAGGCACTTACATACAATGGCACCATCTCCTAGTGTGGTCAGGTTTTAAAAGATGGTGGTTATAGCTGCATTGTGTGGGAAGAGTCCTGTCAGCGTGTCAGGTATCCTTAGCAAGTGCTTAAAAGGCCAGATGAATGTCTTGTTTCTGAATGCCAGCCAGGGTTTGGCAGGGGCGGATATCAGGCCACTTGCAGCAGGGCAGTTTTAGACTTGCACATGCAGCTTAGACCCTTCCAAATGTGGCTACCAGACACCTCCTGATATTTAAATGCCTTCAGGATGAAGCAGCTAAGTAAGCAGCAGGGCTTGAGGAGGGCAGTCTGACTATGGTTTGAAATACTGATGTATCTAGTCTGTCCCAGTTTCTTTCCCTACTGAAAAGAAATGGACCTCATAAGTCTAGGTACAGGCTAGGTACATACAGTTCTCCGGTGCCAGGAGAGAAGGGTAGGTGATAACCCACTGTGAAGTGATGGATTGTCATAGTAGGAGAGAGAAACCTTAAATCCTCCCTGCAAAGGTCTTCATACTTAGAACAGTGACTGAAGACAGTATCCAGATAGCTCCAGCCTGACTATTCTCATTGCCTCTGAATTTTTAATTCTCTTGGCCCTCTGCAGTCAGTTGTCTTGTGTGTGTGCAGTTTCACCTAGAACTGTCCCGAGCCTCGCTCTGAGTGCCAGGGCGTGGGAGCCCTCCCTCCACTGGCTGGGACCTGTGACTGCGGGCGCCAGCCCCTGCCTGGGGTGGCCCTCACTCCCCGACAGGCTGCATGGGGCGAAAGAGGGAGGGAGGAGCGCCTGGGCTTTGTCCCTGTGTCCGGCGGGCTGTCCCCTCTCCGGCCGCGGTCGCCTTGCCCGGCTGTGCTGAGGGGTGAAGCGGGGGCTGCTCCTGGGTGCCTCTCCCAGTCCGCAGCCCCGCCGCCAAAGAATACGATGCCGATCGCATCCTTCCCCTCAGTCCCCCGCCCTCTATAAATAACTCTGGCTGAGCTGACCTGTCAGATTCCCCCGGCAGAGCGGATCCCCTGACCCGGGCCGCCTGCAGTGGAAAGTCTGAATGCAAAACATACCGTAGTAAAAATAGAGCGGCGGGGGAGCCCCGGCGGCTCTCGGTGCCGCACCGGGACCGGCTCCCGCTGTCCCCTGGGCGCTCCCGGCTCCCGTCAGCACTTCGAGCTCCCCCCGCTCCTAAATCTTTGTACACTTTAATGCCCCAGTGGCGAGTGCTTTTCTCGCTGTCAGATGGAAGCATAGTTTATTTTTTCTGTGGAACAGATAGTTCCAAGTAGCCTTTTTAATTTCGGCGTACTTTTCTAACCAGCAAAGATGAAAGAAATACGAATAATGGTTTAATATCCTAAGTGTAAAAGTAATAACAAGGTTACTGTCAAGCAAGGGATTCTCATTTCAAAAAGAGGTGAGAATGTTGCTACCTCTGAAGTCTGAATTAGATTCCATCCTGTTCCTAACTTGTGCAGACAACTGCTCCCCTGAAGGGATAGATGCTCCTTGGCTATGGTTTCAAGCCATTATAATTTAAAGCGATGCTTGTAACTAAATTGTGCATATATTATTTCTGGCTGTTTCTGCAAAACTTGAATATCTGGAGGTTAAAGCCAGCAAGAGACACCAGAAAATGCTGTATGATGCTGCTCTGCCTTGTCCTTCTGGTACATCCATGTCACAGTTCTTGGCCCTCAGTGCCCATCGGACTCTAGGGGTGGTGGTGGGTGGCCTCAGCCCAGAGCCAAGCACCACATTGCCCTCTCCCTACCCCATCCTGTGGGGTGGGGGAGAAAATAGAATGAGAAAGCTCATGAGTCAAGATAAAAGCTAGGAGATCCCTTCCTGATTACCATAATGGATTAAACAGACTCAAGTGGAGTAAATTAGTTTATTACTGATAAATACATATTGACCGATTCAGATATTGTGAAACAAAAAACAAAACATGAAGCAAGCATTAAAACATTTCAGGAAAACACCTCTCATCCCCACTTCCTAGACTCAGCTTCATTCCAGACTCCTCTTCTTCCCCCTTGTTATCAGCACAGGTGGCACTTGGTCCCTTTAGGGAGGCACTGAATAGCGCAGGGAAGGACTGTGGTTCTCTGCTAGTCCTTCCTTCTTACTCATCCTCTGCTCCAGTGTGGATCCTCCATGGGCTGCAGTACTTTGGGAGTATTTGCTTTACTATGGAGCACATACTTCTCTGACCTTGGTGTTGGCACTACTGTTTCTCACTCTTTTCCTGCTTCTCTGCCTGTGTGGTGTGTATGGCCTTTTAAAAATACTTTTTCACGGTGGCACCACCAACTTGGTTGATGGGCTCAGCTGTGTCCTGTTGTGTGGATCCAGGTGGAACTGGACATACCTGGCACACAGCAGCTCCTGCTCTCTTCTCAAGGAGGCCAATCTTACAGTCCCTCCACTGCCAATAGCTTGCCACGTACATGGATGTCCACGTAATTGGGACAGAAGGGTGGCCAAAGTACTGACCAGAGCAGCAGTGTCTTCTCTGTGGTTGTCTGCTTCTCTGTCCCTCTTCCCCTGTCCCCCAATCATGAAGGGATGAAAAGAATCCAGCCATCCATTTCCAAAAGGAAATTCTGTTCCTTTTCATCATATCTGTCATTAGAGTGGAACCTTTGCATCATCTGCTTGTTTGGGTGCCACACAGTTTACAGTTCTCTGGGTTTTTTTTAACCTGTTTACAGCATAAGGTAGCTTCTTAGCACATTGACCTCTAGAAAGTGAATAAAGGCTGAAAACCAGATACTGACAGAGCTGCTTTTGAATGGTAAAGTTTATGCTGTGACGGTTCAAGTGCTGCCCTTGGGGGACAGCTCCTGTAAGTCTGTGGGAAAAAAGACTGTCAGGTTGCATCACTGCAGGTGCTCCTGTAAGCTCTTGCTCTTCCAGAATTCCAAGGCTAACTTTTTATTGCAAAAGAAGTATTTTGTATGTTGAACATTTAATTAATCCTCACCTAGTCCTTTAAGGGAAAGGAAGTGAAGGTAGAGTTTCCTTTTTTTAAGGCTGCATCAGATTTCATCTACTCCAATTCACATGTTGTATTTCAGGGAGATTCCAGTATTCAGTGTATGGTGCTTTTGCTTTGGGACCAACTGGTTAGTGATTGTCAAAGTCTGTCTTTTCCTTCTTCCCTTCCTAAAACCTCTAAGACTCAGTTCTGCCATATACAGAACCTGGTGTTTTAAACAATAATGTGCTAGAATCTTTTAGAAATTATTTGTTTGATGCCAGAGAGAGATTTCACTTGGCAGTGATTTAGCAGTAGTAGTAACTGCCCAGAGCAATTCCTATTATGTTCATCACCTCAGAGAACTCCTAGTTTCAAAATAGCCTATACGGTCACCCTAATATTTTTGGAAGTTACTTGGTAACATCAAAGACTCAGGAAGCATTTCCTAAGGAAAGATACTTTTAATTCCCCCCTTTTCTGCCTCTGAATGAAGCAGTGAGAAATTGCTTGTGTGCTCCTTGCATTGTTCATCTCACTAGATTTCAGAAAGCAGTCAGGTCTTTCTCTTGGAAATGACACCTCTGGTAGGTAATATTGGGGAGTTTTCCATCCCACAACTCTGAGTCCTGCAGCTCTGCATTTATGTAATAGTACAGCATAAAACTGTAATGCACAATTATGTTTTCTCCAGATTTCTGTGGGACAGTGGAACAACACAGAGATGTCTTCCATTGAGGCTGCTTTTGCTGTCAGATTTTTTTGCTGGGTGGATTATTTTGTCTGTGTTAAAGTTCTCCTGAAACCATGGCACCTGGAGAGTATAGAAGCAACACATGCTACATTTTTCAGGCTTTTCCCATCCTCCTGCATTTTCACATCTCCAGGAAGAAACACAGACAACTGAGCCCACCCGGACTTAACAACCTTTGCATTTTTGCCACGACACAGTATTGAGGGACAGATGTTGCTGAGAGGTACTTCATTGTTTGAAAGGTGTTAGTTCTATGCATCTACAAATATTGTCTAAATGGATAATATATCTGAAAGAATATTAAGAACTGTAGAGTAAGAAGCTATCTTTCTTCTCTTTTTTTTTTCTTTTCTTCTCACATTGCTTTTTGATATGCAGCAAGTACGTAACAGAAGAATTAAGTAGTAAATGCCTTTTCTTAAACTTTGTTTTGTCCTCACTCAGCCATTTTAATGGTGTCAGCTTAAATAATTTGTAGTGCATGTAGACAAGCCTGGAAAGGAAGTCTGAAAATATGATTGAATATGTTTAGAAGTTGTTAACAAATCCTTTTCCCTATAAAGTGAGAGATATGGAATTGTGTTGATGGTAGCCTGGATGGTTTGAGAATCCAGATGGTTTCCATTTTTTTTCCTTATCATAGATAGGATTATTCTATGACTCCTGGAGTTTTCCAAAGAAAATGTGAATGGAAAGAAACCTGACATCTGTTCCAGGGATGAAAAATTGAATATTCCTAGCCATAATTACAGTAGAATTTTTCTTATTTGACAAAATAATGAATCAGATTATTATTGTTTCAGTGACTCGGATGTTTTTATCCCATAAAACTTTATGTGATCCATAAAACTTTAGTATTATATCAAAGTCATAGTCAAATATATACACCAATGTAAGTGCCTTGTTAACCCATTTAATCTTGAATTTTCTGTATCAACTCATTTTTTTGTTAAGTTCAGCAATATTGAATAGGTTTAATCTCTAGTCACCTTTCCAGTTATTTCTGTCACAATGTCCTGGTAGTTTCAAAAAATATCTTTCTCTTCCTTTATTTTTTTACTGAAGAAAAATGTTCAAAGATGTTTCTGAAAAAAGTGATATCCTACTGAAAAATGAATGAGTCACCTCTAAATTTTTTAGGTAGCATGTTATCGACCTTTGTGACACTGTGTAAACCCATTTTCATCTTTGTGAGGAGGTCAAATAAAAATCCAGCTATGCTGAACAGATAAGGATTGCTTTGACACTAAGTCATGTCCTTTCCTTTGCTGTTGGCCTTATCTTTGGTCCAAGGGTTAGTGTATTTTTTATTCACAATTCAGAAAAACATTAGTAAAGTTAACATTATGCATTCAGATCCTAAATTTTAATTTCCTCTAGGCAGATGTTTATAGTTGAAGAATAATTATGCATTTTAATGAAAAATTAATTTAAAAATATATGGAAGATAGAGACAAATGCTTCTAAGAAGATTCCTGCAATTTTTTAGCTTGCATTCTAGTTTAACATCCAGTTAATGTAATTGAAAGCTTCTGATTTTAAATGGGTTAAGCAGTTGCATAATCGCAATAGGCATGGCACAGAGGGTTAAGCCTACTGATGAAGCATTAACAGGAAAAAAAGGTATGTCCAATTATGAGCTCTAATTGCCTTGTGTGGGATGGGGCTTCTGATGGGCTTTCTGCACAGGCTGTATCAGTGGGTGACTGATACACAGAATGTGAGCTGCAGGACAGGCAGGCTTTCTTTTTGCCCTTTCTAGTTTTCCAGGCTTGAAATATTCTTTAAAAAGGAGGTTTTTCTCTAACAGTATCCCTCCTCAAAATGTG
>VWYO01009030.1:57206-91144 GCA_013400275.1 Rhadina sibilatrix
TTTTTTTTTTTTGTTGTTGTTGTTGTTGTTGTTGTTGTTGTTGTTGTTGTTGTTGTTGTTGTCAGAAAGTAGGCCTCAAAGATTTTTCTGTGGGTTTCTTTATGGTTTTCAATTTTGCCTTTCTGATGCTAATGGTTCTTCTGCAAGCATCTGCTCATTGAATTCCCAGCAAGGCAGGAACCTGAAGAGGGAGCTGCGTTACTCCCTCCTTGCTGGGTTGTGATTCTCAGCAGTGTGTCGCCAGAGGCTTGCCATCACTGTTCAGCATGCTTAGCTCAATGCAATGAACATCTGGGTAGTCAGGAAAGCATTAGAGTAGTCTCTCTGTGTGTTCAGGAAAACAGCACGGCACTGTGGAAACTTTCATGTATAATTTTTGCAAGCCATAGAAACCTTAAAGAAAACTAATAACCCCTAGAGCATGAATTCTGCATTAGTTAAAGAGTACTTTCCCCAGAACAATTTCCCACTGCTTGCTGAAGTGGGCTGAATGGATGTTCGTGTCCTGGCACTGAGAAATATCAGATAATGCTAACCATAGTCTAATCCTTAAAATTAATGCCTTTCATACACACTTCAGTTTTTAAAAAAGTCTTTGCTATCTTCCATATGTTTACTGAATCTTACTCATCTTGTGAGGCATGGCAACATCACACATCTTTGCCACCAGCTGTGAGTAATAAAGAAGAGAGAATTGTAGTAAGTTTGCCATCAGCTGTACTATTTCCTAATCTGAACATTCTTGACAATTCAACAGAGTTCCATTGTAAATGTGGAAATATCCCCACAGTAGTTGTAAGTTTACATCAGTGAAATTATAAATAATTGCAAATATGTACAATATGTAAGTAAATATGTAAACAATTAACATTTATGCCAAAACAGAATCATTATTCAGCAGCACTTCTTTTTAAAAATGAAGGGATAACACCATATTGGTAGTTAAAAGCAATACTACTGTCCTCTAGTTATGATATATATCCTTTCCCCCCTGTTTTTGAATTCAGATTTTGAAGACTGATTTGTTCTGAATGTATATGCTGGCTAATGGTGTGTCAAATTCTTATTTATAATGAGATGGAGAACAGTTATTGGTATCACACATAGCATCCAGGGAAATCCTTTCTTTTCCACTTCCATCTTTTGCATGAGATGTTAAGCATAGATTACACCAGCAATGGAAAATCAAGGTCAATAGTTTGCTTATCAATAACTTTCTGATTTCTAAATAAAACATTTTCAGGGGGACCAATTATTAAATTATTTGTTTATGTTTATTTTGATATCAAATGGATGTTTTTCAAAGTGCCTTTTTATAGTCATATATGTATTTAGGATAGAACAGTGTATTCTTTCCCTAAAGAACTAGATGAAATGAGAATAAACTCAGAACTCCAAATCACATGGCCACAGTGCCTATGTCTGACTGGCCAACTTATTTCCACCTCCCTCAAAGCCTTCAGAAAGGGAAGAATGAATTGTGAATGAGAAGGTGCACCAGAAGCAGGCTCTTTGAGCATAAAGATAGTAACTTGGGTACTGGCACCACCACTTGCAGCACAGCATTTACCTGTCATCTCAGGTAAAAGCAGATTTGGAAGTGCATGTTGGTGGCTCTGGTAGCTGCTCATTCCTCAGCTAGAAGTGCAGAGTGATTGTGGGTTATGCAGGAGGTATCTGCAGTCACACTGGACAACACAGCAGGCACACACCAAAGGAGATCTCACTTGGCAGGCAGCAGGGAAGGGTTTCCCACACACAGGTGAGTGGAACACCATAGGTGTGCCTTTGGATTTAGTCTCAGCAAACTTTCTGCTGGCTCACTTAAACTGAAGCTGAAACAGCATAAGAACAGTGTTGTTACTGAACATGGAGAGACACGCCTGAATGTCACCTTGTCCCTTCTGAGCTTCTCCTGCTTACCTCCTCGGTTCCAAAATTGTTTCAATGGCTCACAAAACTGCTGAAATTGTCGGGAGTCAAGAACTCCAAATTAGTGCAACAGAAATGAAGGCAAGGATATCACATAAACATTTGTAAATCTGAATTGATGGCTGATTTCTGGTGATGTGCAGTTTGATTTTTGCAACACTGTATCTCAAACTGGATTAGAAACAGCTTGAGAAGTCTACTGAACAGAAGTGGACAGTGGGTCTCTATGATAGTGTGAAAGACAAAACATCACATTATTTTACACCCTGCATCTTCTTCAACACAGATGCAACATCACCGACACAGTTGCACTTTACTTATTTTAAGTGCAAATGTACACCAGGAATATTAAATGTGTATCAGGTTTATGCTTCAACCAAAAGAATCTGGGTGTACAACCAAATACTTCTTTTGTAAAGATATGCCCAGCTTTATATGACATCTTCCTTAGTGGGATACTGTGTGTTTTGAATTGGTTAATTTCATGGAGCAGAAAGGAGGTCTGATCATCAAAATGAACTTCTAATGAATTATGTCTGCAATTTGTAATTTGTCTGAGGATATGGAATTCCCTGGGAGAAGTTACAAGACTACAGTGAACTTGAACTATCAGGAAAAGAGTGCATTTCATTGGCAAATAACAACTTGTGATATTAACATGCTTTTCATGTTTGCCGACCTGCCAACCTCCAAAAGGTTGGTTGTTTGGGTTTTTTTTCCTTCTGTTTGAAAAGGTGTTTGGGGTTTTTTGCTGCGTTGCTGGATGAAAAGTTGGGGGTTTTTTCTCTTTAAATGGCACTATTTTCTTTTAGAATAATTGTGACACTACCACTCTTCAATTTGTGTACACTAGCATTTGGATACTGCTTGTATTTGCAGACAAAAGCTGGTTAGTATCCAGTTTCTTATGCTGCCTTAACATTCAGTTTTCAGGGTCCATTTCAGTTTGGCTGTCTAATTCCTCTAAGACTGAAAATGAAATCTTATGCAACTTTTTGCCTGTTTTTGTTTTTAGGATGTGACTTTGTACCTTTGGAGGCTGTATCTTACACTTTCTACTTGTTACAATGACAACTGAAGTATGTTACATTTTTTTTTGACAATAAAGTAGTCAAATGGAAGTGCATTGCTGACTCCTAATATTCATGTAAACAGGGCAGAACTGATAGAAAATGTAGGCAATTTCCAGCTTCTGTTGCTCATTACCAGGCCTTTGAATATAATGAGTTGATCAGAAAAGGCTGTAAGAATGAGTATGGTTATATTTATATATATATGGTTAATTTATATATATATATATATATATATGTATTTGTGCTTAAACATTGACACTTCACATGTTCAGTTTTTGCTCTGTAGCCAAAACAAGTGGGAACCATCTTCCTTTAATGGCAAAGGGAAAGCTGTAATGGCTGATTTGGTCATGCCAGTCCAGTATCTAGAGATTTAAGACCAGCATCATAAGAGCAGATGAAATCACAAGAACTGACAATTGAGCGCTGCTTCAACAGAAGAGGGGCAATATCAAGGATACAGAAAGAGCTGCAGATAGTTTTCATATTCTTACATACTTATTGCTTGGCTGGATAGCAGATTCCTCAATGGCATTATGAGGACTTTCGAGGACAATGGCATTATGAGGTCACTTTTCACTGCCCCCTGACGTTCTTTCTGCATTTCATGGTAGTACTTCCTTCCACTTCTTTCTATTACAAACACTAAATAATGCTTTGGTGTATGGCTTGCTGAAGATATATTAATGCTTCTGATCTAAGAGGTGTCTTCTACATTTCTGTGTAGAGACCCATCATGCACAGAAGATACTGACAGTAGGCAATTAGCCCTAATGATACTTCTTTATTGGGAGAACATCTGTTAGTTCTGTGGTGACAACAGCAGGAGATATTTTTGTCAAGTGCTTATACCATGATTCAGGCTGTTTTATAGACCAGTAACTTAGATACTTTTAGTATCTAAAAGGAAAATTGTATGCTACCACAGGCTTTTCACTCATAAAGCTTAATGTAATCTGTCATTTCTCTGCTTTAATATGACAAGCATGTTATTGAAATGACAGCCATGAGATCAGATTCTTTCCATGTCTTGCAGAAAATAAGCTGTGAATTTTGGTCCAATGAATTTTTTGTCTTTTTGTAGTCAGATGGGACTACACACTCTTTTCCATCTTACTTTTTTCCTGCCTCTGTGGTTCCAGAAAATAAACTGAGCAGTCTGATCCAGCAGTCCTAGATAAACCTAGAAAGTTTAAAAAACCTGCACTGAAATTAGCTCAGGATTTCTTTTTAGTCTATTTCTTTTAATGCAGTTATTACTTAAAGAATGCCACTCAGATAAGCAGTGGCTAATGTAATTTCATTAGGGACAAAACTTAGCTGTCAGAAGAAATTATCTGATGATTTTAGGCATCCTCTCTTCTGCCTATATTCTTGTTAAATAAAAAACCTGTTTGTATTAAAAGCAAGTGACTTCTTGCCTTAAAAAACAAACACCGATATTTCCTAACTATAGTGCACATAGTATTTAATTAAGAAAAATACTTTTTAGACTGAATTTTCTAACAATGGTAGGAAGACAACTTGCACCAGTGTTCTTCAATTATTGAGAATATGTTTTAGTCCAGTGTTACAGATTTTTGGCTAAATCTATTTTATGCTGAAATCTTTAGCATTTAGGCTTGATTTCTTTCAGTGGGCTTGCAAGGATTCTGCTTTTAAGTCTTCTTGTCCTTCCCTTGGAAAGGGAGATAAATATGTATCTACCAGGTACCTCAGTCTTACAGATTTAGAGAATGAATCAGAGAAACTGTTAACTACACAGAGAGTTGAGAGAGACTAGTTTCTTCTCTCAGCCACTAACCTAGAAGCTTGAAATGAGCCAAGGAATAAGCATTTGGCACCCCTGTTTCCTTCCATAGGCCCATTTTTATCTGAAGATTCCATTATTTATGTCTTTAGTCTATTATTTGTTCTTCTATTCCATTATTTATTAGAACTGAGAGAAGAGAGCACATCTAACATTTATGCAGATACCACTGTCATACTAGAGTACTTCAAGCTGGTGCATGTGTTCTGTGTGTATTGTAATGTTTGGTGGCAAGAGGAAAATGAATACTATCAGGGAACCTACAAACAGGAGGTGTAATGCATTCATGTTTATCTATAGGGCACTTTAATAAATTCTCATTGTTGATAAAGGAACCAGTGGCACTATCATTAGTTTTAGTTCATATACATCTGAGAAACTGACAAAAAAACCAAATGTAGATGTTCAAGTGATGAAAAATGGTAAGATTGGGAAACTGGAAAAATTAAGTTTATGCTTGCATTGTCACTGATGATGATTTAAACAGGTGTATTGTTTTTCCCAAGGTCTTTTCCTGTAGAAGGGAAAAATACAATGTGCTGTTTAGTTGCCTATAAATATTTACTTTGCTGTTCTACAGAACAAGCAACTCATGGTGCTTAGAGAAGCATGTATTTAACAATACAGCATTCTTTTCTTGAGCAGTCACTGAAAGCAAATTTGGATCCAACAGCCCATTTAAAATCTGTGGCAGTGAGTTGTCAGTACAAAGATAGAGGTTTATTGCTTTCAGGAGTGAACAAGAAAGAAAATGTTTGATGTTCTTGTTTAGTGAACATTTATGAACATTTATTGAACATTTATGTAAAGTAAGTAGTATTCACAATGCCAGTAGACTTTAGAAAACGTTTCTCACAGAAACAGAGGATCACCAGAAGCCCACTGTTTTAATTGGCACACATTTAATGTTTTTACTAGTTTAAGGCACATGCACAACAGTGGTGGTAACTGCTCTCAGTTAAACACTTGTGCTTGAGATTATTAAGATCTCATGTACCTAGAGAATATTCAATGTATTGAATATACCCCCCTCCTCACAAAAAGAGTCAAAAAGTGATGATGGATATTATTTCTGAATGTTTTTTCAAATATTTGAGAACAAAATTTTGTTCCTGCTTGCTGAAGTTTTACTCCTAAGACAAACTCTGTGGAGTCATGGGTCAGAATTTCCTTTGTATTACACTGGATGTTTCTGGTTAGGACTTGCAAGAAGTGCATCTTGGTTGGGAGTAATTTCTTTAAGAAAATGAGCTGGATCTAAAATTTGTTTGTCTTGAGTAAACTAAGAATCAGCTCCTGAGTGCCTTGATCATGGCTGTGTAGTGATGGTCCTGCTCCTTGTTGTTTGGCCCAGAAGAACCTAAAAAAAAGGTTCTTTTTCACAGAACATCATTATTTCAAGGCATGGCGTGCTCTGATTCAAGGGGACTCTGTGTTCATGTGGTTGTGATAATCTGCTGAGTTGTATAGATCTAATTTTTTAACTGCTTCAGGTGAAAGAGGATACTGGATTGCCCCATTTCCCATGGGAGCACTACACCTACTGCACCATTGCGTGCGCTTTCAGAAGTAATTATAGCAGTGTTTTGGGAGATCTGTGTTCATAGCAGAGTTGTGTTATTCCTCTGTTACCTGTGCTCAGAACTCACAAGGGGACCTAATACAGGCTGTGTAAACCCGGGTTGTGGAATTCAGGGAAGCCTGTCAAGAGTACAGCAGCTAAAGCTGCAGGATTCCAGCATTACCAGAAGCAAAATGTCAGGTAGACATGAAGACTTCAATGTGAAAATGTAGACAAATGTGGACTGCAGGAAGTCAAGCAGGTATTGTCTAAATGGTCACATGGATTGAAGTTCCTAATATTCACCTAAATCCTTAACTTTATCTGTGACTGAATGTTTTAGATGTCACTTGTGGACAAGGGCAGTAATTAAGCTGAGATATCCTGAAGTCTTGGTTTGAAACATTTACAACTTCTGAATAAGCTGCTGATTAAGAAAAAACAATTCTGACAAGCAATTAACTCTCTCCAATATTATTTATATTTCTCATGTTGTGGGAAATGAGGATCAGATTACAGACCTTGTCATCTCCAACTGTTTCAGCAGACACTCTTTATTCTCATCCTGAGCTGGCTGTTGCAGATTTTCAGATAAATCCAACACCTTTAAGTTTACCATCCTGCTTGCTAGATAATCTAGTAGTAGGACTGTGTTGAGACTGAATCACTGGAATAGGAGGAAGTGAGATGCTTACTAGCAGCTCACACCATACCAGTACCATATGCATTTTCAGTGTTAATGTCTTTCCTTTGAACAGTGGAAGTAGGAAAAGATGTCAAATGGGACAAACACTGCACTAGATGAGTCTCAAAGTGGTCAGATGACATGATGCTTAGCAGTGTCAGAAAAGATACATACAACTTCACAAATGCAGTTTCTTACCTTCTACTGTCTGTTGAGGGTCTGCAGTGTCTAGTAACCAGGGGTTTCAGGAACAGTTGATAATTCTATTATCAGCAAGGAAAATTTCCTTCCAAATAGTCTTTGTGCCGTGTTGGAACAAGAGAGATTGCAGAATGATGGAAAACTATTCTGCAAATCCCACTTATACCTACAATCTTCTCATGCAAAGCAGTGAGGTTGTGGGGTGGTATAAATCCAGTCTCTTTGCAGCAATTCCTTACGAAATAGTTCAGCTTCGGTTTGTACCAGTCAGTCTGATGACCTGCCCTTTACAGGAAGGCATGTTAAGCAGAGCCAGCCAAAGGGATAACCCACAGAGACTGGCATTTACAAGACTAATATTATTTATGTTGTAGACTTCAGTCTCTTGAGGCTCTTCGGGGAGAGGCTGTCAGGGTAATGGATGCTTTTACTCTTGTGTCCTGACACAACCAACTTTGATGTGATTGATCTTCCTGACAAAGAGGATAAACTATTAGTATCCTTTGGGAAGACACTGTCTGGAATGAATAAACCTATCATCCAGTTTCCCGTTATCACAGGGAAGATTTTATTTTTTGGTAATTTTAAATAAAGAGCATTGACTTCGTAACAGTTTCAATCTTAATATTAAATTGTAGTCTTGTTTTTGTTTCTGTTTAAAAAGTATGATATTTCTCTAGTATATGAGATCATATTATTAATGGAGTTGGGTTTGAAAAATACAAAATACATGTTTAGGCTTTTGCAAAGGTTTTTTAATTTTTGTACTTTGTGCAACTCAACTGAATTCAGAAAATTCTTTTTCTCTATTCTTTTGTATTTCACTCATAGAACAGAAAATGTGATTTGCAAACTCTACAGAATACTGTGCAAAGTTACAATT
This sequence comes from Rhadina sibilatrix, assembly GCA_013400275.1. Taxonomy (NCBI): domain Eukaryota; kingdom Metazoa; phylum Chordata; class Aves; order Passeriformes; family Phylloscopidae; genus Rhadina; species Rhadina sibilatrix. The sequence goes on from VWYO01009030.1 coordinate 65,352, forward strand.
TTATAAAATACTAAAAAAATCTAGACATCATTACTGTGCATAATAAGTCTTCTATTGTCACTTAAAAAAAAGGTTACAATAGTATCTTGTTTCTTTAATAAAAGAAATAAGAACATGAAGCTCTTGAATAATTAGCAATGGATTATTTTTAATTATAAAATAATCTGTATTTAGCATTATTCCTTAAGTTTGTTATGTCTTTTATATATTTTTCAAATTAAATGCCTATCCAACATCCAGTTCATCAGAAATGTTTAGAAATTTCGTGAAACTATAAGTCTGTAGGTATTGAATGAAGTATAAATTATATGGGTTGTACTAGACACCAGAAAGAAAATGTACATACAACTTGGCATTAAGAATCTATTAGCAATTTACAGCATATATTTAAATCATGTAGCTGTGGAATAAGGAGGGAGGAGCTCTATTGAAAACACAGGAGTTACTGATGGTCACCAGCATGATAAAACTGCATTTCTGTTTTTCAGGACTTAGGAACAGATGAGGATAATATGGGGGATGGTTGCTCTCAGAAACTGGCTTCTGCCAAGTTCCTTCGACTTTTGCTCCTGATACTGATTCCATGCATCTGTGCCCTTATCCTTTTGCTGGTGATCCTGCTTACCTTTGTAGGTGAGTGCTTTTTTAATTAAGGAGACACTTTTTTAGTTAAAGAGACCAAAACTAAGACCACATTCTCAAGTGCTAATATAATTGTGGACATTAGACATATATCTTAGGACCTAAAAACTGATCTACCTAGTGACTACCTAGCTTGTTGCAGAGAAATAAATCTGCTATTTAGATCTGTATCCGTAAAACATATTTGAAGTATTGATGAGGGAAACTTTTCTGATTTTCTCAAGGTAGATATTTGAGGAACACATTATCTTGAACATGTAGATAGTTTTCAGCAACCATTTTACAAGTACAAAAGATACTTTTGTTATAATTTTAGATCACTATCAGTGGAATGGAATATTTATCTGTTTATGTCATACATTCATTTGCAAACCTGATTCTTACTTTCAGGTGAAATTTAATTTATAAATAGCCACAAATCTTTTTGAACAGCATAGAAAATATTACTGTTTAACTAAGGAAAATTATGTTAATTTCTTCTACTTACAAAATATGTATCAATGCAGAGCCCTAAATGTATTTTGTGGAAACTGGCTCAAGGTGTATAAGATTTCATAATGACTTAGTCTGTTAAGTAATTTTGTGTGTATGTTTTTCATTATTAAAAAGTCCTAATTTATTACTATAAATTTTTTAAAAAGTCTTCCCTTTGTTACTTTTAGAGAAGCTGACATTTCATTAAATTGCTTCAAGTAAAAAATGAAGAAGACAGTAATACTAGGTTAAAGCATTATTTCTCCAGGAAAAAAGTTTTAAAAAATTGCTTTCAGTGCTAAGTGTTTTTGGGTTTTTTCCTTTTTCTTTTGTTAGTGAGAATATTTTCTAATTGAGCTTCCTTAGGTACTTCAGAAGCACATTTGAAATAAGTGCAGTAATGTATCCAGTATCCAGATATACAGACATAAATCTGTTTTCCTATTTTAAAAAACTCTGATTTCAATACACATCAAACAGTCAAACAGTTAGCAAGCATAGGAAGAAACTAAACATGTCTCAAAAGCACTGTCAAAATCAGGACGATTTAAATCTGTTTTCTCAATTCAGTCCGTAAAGGATATGCAACACGATGTTGTAGGCCTGTTATTTTCATTTAGTTTAAGTTAAGGAAGTAAAAAAAGCCCCCAAAGCTAGTGAATGTTATGATTGACAGGTAAGTCTTGGGTTGTATCTCTCAACTAAGAACAGTTTGAAATGGATTAAGATCAAGGAAGTCTTGCAATTAGGAAATATGAGACCGTTAAATTTGCTTTCCTTATGTTTAGCATTCCATTTGTATCTTTCATATCCTCTGCCCTGGATTTTAATTCTTTGGTGAGAAAACAGATAAAAAAAGCAGGTATATTTACATCAGCTCTACTCAGTCTCTTCCTCAGACATGTATCGACCTATCATTAAAATGAATGAAATCCTCTGGGAAATGGAGCCTGTTCTATCCTGGTTGCATAGCAAAAATCATGACTATCTCCTCTTTAGTCAACGTAGTTACTGTAGGGTAAACAATAAGGCTTGGTGTTATAACCTGAGTCAAACTGGCAAAGGTCCCTTCAGAAACAGCTTTTGAATTAATATTTTATAATTTACTGTTCTTCTCAGCTTTCATTTTCTATGCATTGATAGCCTAGAAGCAAATATATTTGATAACCAGAATTAGATGAAATAATGCTGTGGACATTTAAAGTGTGCATAATAGAATGTAGTCTGTTAGAGTAGCCAAGAATACACTATATCCAAACTTCATATTTATTTCAGGTTAGTAATAACTGAATTCTAATATTGGTATGAAGTCTTATAGTGTAAGAAGTAAGTTGATAGTACTGACTGGCTAATAAAAATTATTTAATGGAAGGAAGGAAAAAGAAAGGAATGAAGGAAGGAGGAGAGAAGGAGAGAAAAAAGAAAGAGAGAAAGAGAGAGAGAGAGAGAAAGAGAGAGAGAGAGAGAGAGAGAAAGAAAGAAAGAAAGAAAGAAAGAAAGAAAGAAAGAAAGAAAGAAAGAAAGAAAGAAAGAAAGAAAGAAAGAAAGAAGAAGAAAAAAGACTGACTCTATTACTGCAACCTAGCTGATGTGCAATTGTTTGATATACCATGGGACCTTCACAGTATCAGTCATGTGCCCATTTCTCCAGAGTGCGGAGTCATGGGTACAGACCCTGCAGAAGAAATCTCAGTTCATATGTGCTGGCCAGTTGTTGTAGTTAAGCAGTGCTTTATTTCCTTTGCAACTGTCTCATCCATTACCCATAATTTTTTAGGCTGCTTTGCTCTGTTTCATTAGCTTTTCAACAGACTTGGTCTTTATGAGCTTTCCTGCTCTGAACAGCTAGAGATCTTCCATAGTTTAAACTGCCAGAATCTCAATTTACTAGACTGAACAGTTTGATTATTAATTCTCTTAACTGTCCATTTTTAAGTAAACTGTCCAATTTTTAAAACCTGTCCATATTTAAACAAAACATTAATTCCCCAAAGTGAACAGCAACTGGAAATGATCATTAAAACTGCTGGAAAGCATTGCTTTGAAATGAATGAGTCTGGTCCCAGTACCAAGAGCCATGAAAGCCAGCATACTGTATGTTTCTATCATCTGGACATGCCCAGCTGTAGGTGGAGATGTAAATTGCAAATGGTTACATCTGTTTCTCAACTAATTAACTATCTGGCTTATGATTTACCATCTACAGCTCTGTATGAACTCAAGTCTGAAGCATAGTTGGATATAGTGTGCCTGTATTGAATAAAATGGTGTTCTGTATGTCCTGCACATCTTTTAGCAAACACTGATAGAGAGTAGATAATTTCTCTTCACTAAAGAGATTAAGAAAGAACTGATTTTGAAATTTAAATATAGATACTATAAAAACATATCCAGTGGGCTTAATTTAAGATTTAAGATGTACAATAGTGTTTTTAGGGGAAGGAGGGGGGAAGGATGAAAATTAAAGCAAGTGGGAACCCAGCACAGACAGTGGATTCTGCAGCTTGAAATAAAGTGCCTAAATTCTCTATGGTACATTGGTAAAAGGAGAGGATAGGAGGAAAATATGGGAGAAGAAAGAGGTGGCTCAGAAAGGTGACCTAAAACTCTTAAAAACTGAGTGGAAACAGACTTGTCATCTAGAGCTGGCAAGTGAGCAAATGCCAGAGGCCCATACCTGCCTCCCTCAAGGGCATGTATACCTGAGCCAGACTGATGTTATTTTGGAGGGAAAAAACATTAAAAAGAATTTTAATACTGCTCATTGTCAGTGGAGATGATACAATTAGGAAGTCCTTTTGTGTTGAAGAGGTTCATTGTGTGGTCCCCCTGTTAAGAGGAGTTATTATCACTAGGAAGCTGTAAAAATAGAACAAAAAAAATGCTCTTGTTGGAAAGATAGGTTGAAGAAGCAAACAAGCATTTGGGAATCTCAGTGAAAGATGTAAATGACCGCATGGCAGTGACAGACATAGTTATTATTTGTTGTTCCAGAAAAAGAATAAGTCTGAGTGAGAAGATGATAGAACCTCAATATTTTGCTTCACAAAATATTTGCTTTTGACTACTGTATCCCCTCCAAAGGGGGTTTTCAAACATCTTTCAAGAGTTTACTTGTCTTGTAATGTATTGCCTCCTATTCTGCTGAGTGATATATAAGTAGCTAATCATTTTAACTTTAATTTTAAATCAGTATTAATAGCTTTTTGGGACCAACATTTTACAGCCTTCTTCTATTTTTATACCAAGTGGAAGAGAGGAGATGAGTCTAGGGAGGAAGAGAGAGAATGTGAAAAAATACCTTAAGCTATTCTTGAATTATGGAAAAATACTATGCACTTTCCCAAAGGAGTTAAAAAAAACTTAATAAAAACTGAAAAAAAACCACCCCAAAACTAGTTAAGTTTGAAACTTGAAATAAAGTAGGCTTCTGAATTCTAGAGATTCAGCACTTTGTTTGAACACAAATATCTGGTATCCAAATAATTCTAGATTTAACCACTCAGTCTCCCTTAGGCTTTAGCAAATTGTATTTGCTAAGGAAATGGGAAAATGCACTTCCCATTTGGTTTGACCAGAGGACTCAAACAAAACAAAACAAAAAATGCTGCTTAAATAATTTGCAGGTGGGAGATTTTTAGTTGCTTCTGTAAAATACACACTGTAAATTCCTCCAAAACCCAATGATATATGAAAATCTGCTGAAGGAAAACCAGAAACCTTAACATTTATATATATATATGTATATATAAAGTTCCCCTGGGTTTGTTCAGTAGAAGTTAGACATATTTACTTGCAGTTAATGACACTAGAGCCAAAACAATCCAGCCTGGATAAACGAGGATATGGTAAATCTCAAATAGTAACTGTTTCATTGCAACTCATTATAATATTTCAGAAATTTAACCAGTTTTTCTTGCTGTTTGCATTTGCTATAGTTAAAGGTTACTCAGTAAAAAAGAAAATGCTGACATTGCCCCTTCTCAGCTATTCCAGTTCTCTTTTCTCCTTTACCTGTAAAGTTTTCCAACACAAAGTCACTTCAGTTGGATTCTTCTGGCATTTTTAGTTACTTGTACCTGTGATCAATAAACATTTTCGCCTGCTCAGTCCTGGAATTTCAGACCAGTTAACTGGTTTATTCTAGCAGCAGAGTACATAGGGAAGTGAGAAGAGAAATCCAGTAACGGGAATGGGCCCAGGATACCCTCTTGGGCTCTCTGAGTTGGCAGAGGGGGGTGGGTTTGTCTTGGGACAGAGCCTGGGGTAGTGGAGGGTGAACAAGGCCTAACTGAGAGGTGATGGTGCAATCAGCCATTTTGGTAAATGCAATAACCAAAATGACAGTTAACGCTGGGAGTTTTGTGGGCTTAGGAATCATAGAATAATAGAAAGATCATCTAATTCCAACCCCCCTGCCATTTGGGGTTCATCTGTACCAAGCAGCTAATGAAAGATCAAATGAATATGAAGAAAAGTTATTAAAATTACCAATTGTTGCCAAGGTGCTTAGAAATATTTGGGAAACTTTATGTTTTGAGGATTCCTTTAATTTTATTTTTTTTTATAATCGAGTCTAGATGAACTGTGTTTATTATGATTTTTAAGCTCTTTTACATGACCTGCCAATAGCAAAAATTGCTTTTGCTATTTACCAAAAATTTCTTATATTGTAATACAGAGCGGTGCTTCTCTTCTAGCATTAAATATGATTCTAATACATTTGGTTAAAGATTTTGAGATAGTATTTGTCTTTTTTTATAATAGATAAAGAAGTTATATGTTCTATATGAAGAAGTTATATGTTCTATACATCTATAAGATGCCTTCTTTATTATTTGGATTAATAGATTAAAGATCAGTTCTCTTACTATGTAGTTTAAATTCCCAATGCTTGTGGGATACATCTACTTACTGTTGTGTATCTGTCTTGATTTGTGAATTATAATTACTTACAACTATTCAACACATACAACTAAGCAAAGTCTGGTTTTGTCTACAATAAATGATCAAAAAAATCAAAAAAAGCCAGCAAGTGACTAAAATTTTAGACAATAACTGCATATTTAAAATCCAGTATCAGAGAATAATGGCAAGGAACTCAGGGGCCCATATTTAGCAGTGGTAGTTAAACTACATAATTTTACATAGAGAAAACAGTACCTCTTTCCATTTCACAAATTAGTGAAGAATATGGAATATATTAAAAACGTATTGATTCCCTTAAAGCTTCAGAATTGGATTTCTGAAGATGGTGATACTATGAAAACACGAGATGATGCAATTTAAAAGGAGAAAAAAAAAAAAAAAGCATTGTCCATTTTGTTAACACAATGATAGAATGAATGCATGTTGGACCTCCTTGAAATTACACTCTGTAGTTTTAAACATGTAAGTATTCGGTGACATAAATACGATTAAAATATTTTAAGCTCATGGAAGCATTTGTTTCTCTATTTATCCTACAGCAACCATGTTTTATGTGCTACTGTTATTTTATTGCTAGATAGAATTCTTAGATTTAGTTGTCTTTAATTTTAATTTTGAAATTAAAATACTTTTTAAATCTGTGTCATTATATTTATTATTAACTTTCCAAAACAAATTGGTAACACTTATTCTTCCAGGTGATGGTAATAAGTTCATTCAAAAAGGTTTTTTTTTCCCTCTTTTGCAGGAGTGTTAGAAAAAACATGCTTTTATTCAAATGGAAGTGAGGGTCTCACAGTTAATGGTGACTTTGAAATGTCTCATAATCTTTTGCCAAGTATGGCTGAAAATAGTTCCAAGACTGATCCCACAGTGGATCTCAGCACACAGCCCTCTTCCTGGACCACCACGCCTTTATCCCACATTGGCCAAATGAACACGAACTCAAATATATTTAGAGAGTCTTTCCAGGAAAATTCCTTTGGTACCCCGACTCAAGCCACAGTGCTCAGTCATCAGCCTGCCTCTGATGCTGCTTTGGCAGAGGGCTCTGAAGACAACACTCAGCTATTTGCCACTGCAGAGGATGTGATGTTGTGGTCTACAGATGCTTCTTTTAACAACACAGAGAGGATGACCACTCTGCCAATATTAAGTCCTACCCAACCATCTGTGTCACAAAAAATGGATAAGAAAAAAAGTAAGTTTATATTTTATTTCCATAGTTCCGACCCAAAAAGTACAGAGCATACTATTGGCATGCTCCCCAATGTGCTTCTGTGAGGTCTAAGAAATGTGTCCCCTTTGATAATTTATTTTGTTGTGTGTATTCCATGTTGCAATCAATTGGTTTTTTATCAGAACACTTGTTCAACTGATTAAGGAATATGCAGTAAAATCTCTCAGTATGAAAACTTACAATACATTCTTCAGTTGGTGATAATCAGGCTTACCAAGGCTGGAAATGGGTTACTGTACTTATTAAGTCTGTAGATTGTATGTTCTGTGTTTCTTTAAACCTATATATGTGGCAAGTACATTCCTAATCTTGGGATGTAATTGCGGTTACAGCTTTTTGTCTTAATGAATAAATTCTTGTCTGATTTGAAGCAGTTTTTCTATGTAGCAATAAAGTAGGCATTTTTGAGAGAAAGTAACAACAACTAACTGAGATCAGGACTTCTTTTTTGTTTGACTATGAAACTAGGTGCATTTTATTAATGTCAGAGTAAATGTTATTGATTCCTCATGTGAGTGGTAGTGAAGGATTCCCTGATACTGCTTTGCTAATTGCTGAAACGCAAGGGTACCATATTGAAATGAATCCGTTTCTCTGGAACTGCTTATCATTCCTTTCTTTCTACTTAATCCCATCAGAGCACAAAGCAAAACTTATGAATAAGGCCATAGAGAAAACTTAATGTACATCACTGATGTATTAGTATTTTCTTCTCTCCCCGAGACTATAGTGACTTCACAGGCCATTTGAATGGTGCAGGCTTTTTGCAGGTTCTATTTGCTAAATGATTTTTCTTATGTAAATTTATCTCTTTTTCTCCACCTGCACCCCAAACTCAGAATAAATGTATATAAATGCACACTTTAATCCTATTAATGGTTCCTTTATTTACTTCTTTTGGCAACTTAGCAAATTATCACTGTACCAAGAAACAGCAAGAAAGCATAGTGTGCTACACAACAAATATTTTCATCATCGTATTTGAGATACCTGAAATTTCAGGAAATATAGCTGAAACACTGTAAAGTCCTTTTGCCTTTTCTTAACATGTTGAACTCTTTCAAGATGCACAAAACATGCATATGTAATATACAGGTGTATGTGTTTGGCACGTGATATTTTTCTCTACTAAAGTGTTAATGCAGGAGCAGCACTACAGTGACTCAGGACAGTCCTAGGTCTGGATTTCTAATCTTTCAGATATTTGGGGTCTGGTATTATACAGAGAGGCACTTTTAGTTCTTTGCAAGTATGTGTTCTATTCTGCTAAGTGCAGTTCATTCCAACAGCAGTATGACTGCGTGTATATTCAGTAGGTGTGACTACTTGGAATTCTATTTTCTGTGTAAAGACAACAGGACAAAAGGTGTTTAAATACCAATTTTGAAATACCAGATTTCTTAAAAAAAATCACCACAACAACAAAAAAAACCCCTATCCCAAAATGAGATACTTTGCCCAAAAACACAAACCCATCCGGAGATAGTATGTTACTAATCAATAACCTTGCAGTCTTTGATTTCATTTTAAAGTGTTATATATATATTTTAAGTATCCAGAAGAATTTGATCTCCTGTGTGTTCCCATGGCTCTCCAAGGCAGGGAGGACTAGAAAGCAGGGGATTTGTAGCACTGTCTGCTACTCACTTTCTTTTCCTGGCCTTTGCAAATTAACTCCTTACACTCATCTTTAGTCTCTTTGATCTCTTGTTTTCCACTAAGCTTACTTCATGGAGAGAACCCTAAGGTAACACATAACATGGTCTGATGTTCACAGAAGTTCTTATGTATTCTGGTGAGGAGGAGAGTGAGATAAAACTAGGAGATGAGATATTAGTTTTGGAACAGTGAAACTGGAATATTCTGTTGGAGTAAAAATGATTTTTTTGGGGAAAAGTAAAACTTAAAGACCATATCGGACTGGTGGTAGTAGATCAAATTATATCTGTCTTGCATAGTGCCTGAATCCATCTGTGAACATTAGCACATGCCTGAAGAGGAATAAACTAGGGCTGGCATGCTGAGACACTTGAATGCTATGTGGTAGCAGATTCCAGGCATCTGCAGTGAGTCCTGATGAGCATTCGTTTGTCCTCCCTGGAATTGACGTAATCACTTTTGAACCCATGTAAAATGGAGATTTGAGTCTTTTAAGTATATCTTATAAGGAAATTAACCTCTAAATGAAGTGTGAGGCTGATATTCCATCATCATCAATGCACACTAGCAGATCATCCGTCAGTACAAGTTTCATCTGTTTCAGATGTGGGGAGGTGAATGCATTTTTGTTCATTTAGTAAGCATGCATATCTTGGACTTTATGCTGATTTTATGCAGTACAATAAAAGATAAATGATATGTCATATGACATAGAGACTGCCAGTTCAAACCCAACCAGACAAAATTCTGTGAACACATTTTGACTGTAATTCATGTAGCTGTTAAGTTTTTGGTCTGATGCTAGCATCCCTAGTGCTGGATTTGCTTTACAGGTGGACCACAGCTTCAACAAAAGGCATTAAGAAGAGGAACAATAAATATTGTGACCATATGGTATTCAGTCAAAACTTTAACACAAGTAAGACGTTGCTGACTGGAAGGGAATGAAATTTGGCACATATGACATCAATTATTTAAGTAGTCTTGAAGCAGAAGGAAGTTCTTTGGCAGAAATTCTAGCAAAGAATAGATGAGTGGGTAAATAGGAATGAATGATACAATAAAGAAGAGATGAAGTAGTTTATTTCTATTTCACAAGGGGAAGCAATGCCTCACAAATCTATTAGAAAGTTCTTTGAAGGAGACAGTGAAAATGCTGGTTAATACAACATACTTGTCTTTTCAAAATGCTGTTAACAAGAGTCTTCACTGAGAAGTCTTACAGACACTCTTCTCACAGACTATGCACTCATTAAAAGACAGAAGGAAAAATAAGAATGAATGGCTAGGTTCCAGAGTGGAGAAGGCTACTGATGCAGTCTTACAGACATACAGTGTCTTCTGATCAGGGAAAATAGAAAATTGTCAAGTAATAACATTTCTGCTAATACAGATTTAGCTACCTCAAATGAATAGCTGGGAATCACATAAAGGTTTCATAGCGGAGAAAGTGACTTGATAAAATGTTTGAATGACTGCCAATAGATGTGAAAAAATGCCGGGGAGTGGGAAACAATGCAAACTCTATCAAATACCACACTGGACTTTCAGCTAGTGTTGCCACCCAAATAAGGACCTGATTTAGTCCTTAAGATTTGCTGCACTCAGCATTGTGTCTCTATGAGAGCCCTCATTATGAAGTCTACAAAGAACAATATGGAAAACCTTGCTACATCGGTGTGTAACTTCAGAAAGGTAACAGCAGAATTGGAAAAGGCAAATAGCAGGCAACCAGACCAGTAGAGACATGGAAAGACTTAGATGTTGGGAGGCACTAAATAGAAGGAAGACACTGTTTTTCTTTTGGAAAACAGCTGGCTTATAAGTTGTTATGGTGGATATTCAGACTGTTTTGAGTGTCTAGGTGAAATAGAACCAGTTACTCAGTGTTTTTCATTATATGAGGAGTTGCTTTTTCTTTTTTTTTTTTTTTTTTTGCTATAAAGCAGTAAGCTAAAATAAAAAGGAGACCTCATGGAACTTACTGCCCCAGGATGACGGGAAAACCAGAAAGTATGGAAATGCTTGGAGAACCTTGTGAGGGTTTGATCTGTTGAGGCTCGTAAAAACAGTAGTACACTGGCAACTTCTGACTTGTGAAGGTTCAAGATTTTACGTTGCCAGAAGTTGTTGTTATAGTCCTAGGTGGTTGTTCCTTATATTTGCCCAATATTATTAGATTTTTTCTTGAATATATAATGCTGGCCCTTACCAAAGGTCAGCTTCTGAGTTAAATGTTACCTCTTGTGTTACTTCTCTGTTGCAAAGCAACTGAAAGAATATGGTTTTCCTGTTGAGGGATTTGAGTTTGAGTGATTTCATATCTAAATGTGTTCTAGAGGCATGGGCCATGGTCCTAAGTCAGGAGGATGGTTCACTGTAGAGTTTTCTGATAGCAAAAACATCAGGATGGGAATCTTAGGTGAATCAATAGGTTCGGAAGCGTTTATTCATAGAATTTAGAAGTATATGCAGGAATATTCTGATCATCTGTCAGTCAATGCTTAACAGAAGACCACGTAACAAATAGAAACTATTGTAAAGAATAAAGCATGGTTTCCCAAGGAAATATTAATACAATTTTATTGGTACTTTTTTCTCTTTGAAATAAAATGAGACTGCTCTTAGGCAGTAAAATGAAAGACTTCATTCAAATGAAGCAGACTCCCTGTTTTGTAACACTGATGATTTGGGGAGACAGGAAGGAGAGCGAGCAAGGGCTGACGTTCTTCCTAGCAAAACATCCTGTAGATGACAGGAATATACACTGGGACCGGAAGTATTAGTATCTGATTTTGTTTCTTCCACTCACTAATGTATTTGCATATGTATATTTAATATCCTCCCTCCCCGTTTTGTTCTTTTTTTCTTTTGTGCCAGCTCTCCCACAGATCTGCTCTAGCAGACAGTCCAGTAACGCGTTGCCATTTCGCAAAAACAGTTTCAGCGGAGAGCTATACCGGTGGCCAAATTATAACGTGAAAAGTGGCACGGCCAAGCTTGATCTTCAGCCATGCCCGTCCCTGCGCGGCATCCCCATGGCCCCGCAGGCCGTGAGGGGCCGTGAGGGGCCGCGAGGGCCGGACGCGCCCTCAGCACGGCCCGGCAGCCGCAGCAGGGCCCGGCCGCGCTCCTGCCCTCGCGCCGCCGCCAGAGGGCGCCGCGAACGTGAGTCCTGCGGCCCGCGCGGCTGGAGCCGGGCAGGAACGGGGCAGGAACGGGGCAGGAACGGGGCAGGAGCAGAGCCACAGAGTGGCAGGAGCGGGGCCTGGAATAGGGCAGGAATGGGGCAGGAATGGGGCAGGAGCAGAGCCATAGAGGGGTGGGAGCGGGGCCTGGAATGGGGCAGGAGCGGGGCAGGAACGGGGCAGGAGCAGAGCCGCAGAGGGGTGGGAGCGGGGCCTGGAATAGGGCAGGAGCGGGGCAGGAGCGGGGCAGAAATGGGGCCTGGCTCGGGGCCGCGGTCGCTCTCGGGGAGCCAAAGACGGTCACTTGCACAAGTGTAGAAGAGGGTGAGCGCTCCCCCGAGCCCCAAACGATTGCTTTAAAGAATGAACTGGGTAAGTGTTCTGGTAAAAGCGAGTCGCTGTATGAGAGTTTAAAAAAGCACAGGGTTTTTATATTTGCTTGCTTGCATATTTTACTCTTCGTAAGCGCAGAGGAACCTGGGGTCTCTTCACCTTTTTGGCACATCTTTGAAACCGAGTGGCTTGGTTTCTTTGCAATCCTCCACTCAGCCTAGATATTACCCTAATTCTGCTATCACTTAAGTGAGTTCAACTCATACATGAAATTAATCTCTTTGTCACTACCCAGCATTTCTTATGTATTTGGGGTTCTGCCACTACTAGAATTCTACTATACAGAATTTTGTGTTCTGCCACTGCTACTACAGAGAGGGTCCGACTCACCTTTCTGTTTGTAGAAAAGAGCAATATGAAAAATCACTGTGGGGATAGCTGGATGCAATGTGTCACAAACGGCGCAGAAACAAGAAATTCCATGTCTGTCTCTGCTTTGTGCTGCTCGTACTAAAAAGGCATTTCTTTTTTTCGCTGAAGCTAAGGCATCCGGTAAGTGCGTCCCAAGTCAGTCCATGAGCTTGAGTCTCCCTAAACCCCAGTATTTCCAGCAGTGATCTAATAAATCATTTTGTCTTTTAGCTCAATTTGTGTTTAATTACTCATACAAGTTGGAGTAGGCTCAGTTGTGTAAGGAGTAAGAACAGCACTGGACCCATCGTAGATTTTTATGGTACTGTCCTCAAAAATAAAAAAAAACAATTCAAGATGTTGAATGAACATTATTTTCACTTGAAGGGAAAATGGTTTTGTTTTTCAGATTGACATAGAAGAACATAAGCAGTGTCTTAAATATCAGGCCAGGAATTTAGCCGCTCAGATGAATCTTTGCCATGCAAATGCAAACATGAATAGACTAATATGGTAACTATTAATTTTGTTTGTGCTTTAGTCCATTCTTGGGAGTGTTTTCCAGCAGTATGGTCTGTTTTATTACCTCACACCTACATTTTCTCTCAAAGATAGCAAAAAAAGCTGCCTTAAAATTTTGGCAATACAGTTCTCATTTAAAATTGCCTTTTTTTTTTTTTCATTAGTCAAAATAATCACTGGAGCCATTCTTTTCTTCCCTAGAAGAAATTTTGTATTGTATTGGCATTTCACAGGGCAAAATTAGTAAACTAGAAGAGAAACACATAGATTTTCACTAAATTCGTTATCAAGAACCTGGTTTTCATCAGTTTTACCATTGTTGTTTCTTATGAGTACATGAGTGTAGCTTGGAAAAGAAACCATGAAGTTTCTGACAAGTAAAATGTATTAGCTGAAATCCAAAAGATTCTTAAAAGGCATTACTCACTATATAGAGCATTTTTTCATTACCATTTATGTTTATAAGGGAAAAAAAGCTTGCTAGTTTTTATTACCTGGTGTGTTACTGCTGTCAGGTAAGTGCAAATTTGCCAAAAACTTTAGATTGTGAAAATTCTAATGATGTTAACATTTTCATATATTTACCTCTAGCTAAGCTTGTGATTTCAATTCTCTTTAATAAATTCATGGCTCATTATTGCATTCATTCTGTTTGTAGTTCATCTCTTCAAATTCAGTCTGATGAAACAATGTTCTGTGTAAGATATATAATAGACTTCAAATATTTGTTAGGATTAATACTGCAGTAAGCCCTCTGATTAACTAACACACCCTCCTTGAAGTTCCATGTGTCTTTACTCTTTGGCCTTTCAGTGGTGTGGTTTCCTTTAGAGTGAGGGATTCCCACTTCTACTCAACTTTGGAAATAAAGTCAGCTCTGTTCTAGTCTAAATGACGTGTGCTTCTGGAGTTGTGGATGTGTGTCCCTTTAAAATTTGGAAGAAGGGAAGACTTTCAGCTTTACGCCAGTTATGCATTCATCATGTGTTTTTACACTTTGTTGCTTGCATTTTAAACAGATGTTTGTTGTCAGATTGAACCATGAATTGACCAAGACACTAAGCAAGACATCAAATACTTAGGGAAATGGGAACAATTGTTTTGAGAGTTGCAGGCACTGATTTTTGTTTCAGACCCATCAGCTTGTCTGAAACTATTTCAAAAGTATTTGTGTGGCTATTTCAACAAAAAGATGATGTTAATATATATCTTTTTGTGTTCTATATTGTGATTGATAACATTGTTTCCAAAAGCATGCCTTACATCTGGTAGCAGTAAGTGATTTTATGATTGATTAAAGTTTATCTGTTTTGTGTTTCTGCATGGTCTGTTATGGGTTATAACACATAGAGTGCAGCCAGGTGTGGGTACAGAGTCATCATTAATATAAAATGGTAAGTTCTAAATCCTTGTCAAAATACTGGAAGGTCAGAGGGTTGATACAATTGAGTGATTTGCAGTCGCTGTTATCTTTCACAATTGTGTGAAATTCAAGAACAAAATGAGTACCATGGTTTGAAATCATTGCAGGGATAGGAATTTGAAAAAGTGATAAACAGCCAAATACAGCCAAAGATTAATTTAGCTGTTAATCTGTACAAAAAAAAAAAAATCTGTATTTCTCACTTTTATTATGGCTGCTAATTTAAAAAACTGTACTCTCCCAAGAAATAAAATAGCAGAACTTCATATTAGAAATTAGGAAAATATTTTTCACTGCATGGGTAATGCAGAACCCGTTGCCTACAGTAGCTGTGGGATCCTTTTCCTTGGATATTTCCAAGACTCAGACAAAGTCATGGATCATAGCCTGCTGGCAGCAATCTCATTTGGAGCAGCAAGTTGGGTGGAGACCTCCAAAGGATTCTTTCTACCAATAGTTCTGTGATTCTAGGGTATAAAAAAATTGGGAGTAGAACATGAACATTTTGTATGGTTGAAAAAAGTTTAACATTGCAGCTAGTTTAGTAGTATTTAAGATAATTGAATCCTAATTTTCATGGGGAAACCTCTAGTTTCCTTCTAACTGATGTAGGCAATTAAACAATGAGCTGTAACAGAGAGCATTGAAGGAAGCTATTGATATTAGTCGATTTATTTAAAAGAACTAAATGGACTTTCCATTCTGGGAAAAGCAGTTGAAGTACAAGGATCTGAAATTCTCAGTTTGCACAAGTAACTTACAGGCATCATGATCCTAAGATTTGAATACAACCTGAACTGACATACAGCTGTAAGAAACTCAGTCATGTTAAGCTCTTAAACATTTTCCTTATACGCACTAAAAATATGGTTGTTTTGACCTCTAATTGCTCAGACTGAGAAAGTTTGTCAGAATTCTTCTTTGTTCACACATCAAGAACTGGAAGAGTGTAACTGGAACTTACTATTAATGTAGTTATTCTTATTAAAAAATAAATGCATTTATGTAGCCAGCTAGACTTGTCTGTGAACAGAAGCATTCACACTGCAGTGGTAGAAAAAGAATTAGGCTTTCACTGAATGTTTTAAAAATACAATGCTTAAAAGAAAGTTCCAGTGCTATAAACAATAGTCAGTAGCAGTCAGATAAAGAAATGGCCAAGGAAGTTTTATCTCGTGTCCTGCAACACATATTTTGCAAAATGGCGAACACAAACGATCTTTTAAAGACAGTGACTATGCTATAATGAAACAAGCACGTAGTTACCTCTAAAAAATATAGTTGTGGGAAATTCCCATAGGGAAAACATTTAATTTGTTAGACTGATTAGCCTTAGCCTGATCAGCCTAGGGCTTTGGAGATTAACACCCAGATTTTAAACTTCCCCTGTGAATTCCCACATAGGAAACTTAAGGTTGCAAAGCATATTTTGTGTGTACTTGTTTTGATTTTCAAGTGAGGTGCTGTACTCCCCTCTTAGGTTATACACAGATTTTGCAGGGAAGGGTTTGCTGTGTTAGTTTTATCTGAAACTGAGGTAGATAGAGTTATCATTGTGACGGATACTTGGAAAAAAGAAGCCTAATTTCTTATTAAATAGATCAGACGAGTGGCTATCCTAGAAAGGTAATTAACCAGAGAGAACTGGACAGCTCAGGCACAGCCTATTTCTATGCTGACCTATTCATAAGTAGGTAATTTTAAGTATTTTACAAAGCACTGTGGTTTTTTGTTTTGTTTTGAACATAAACAATACCAGTACATAATTAAATGTTATCAATCAAGCTAGCATTCATTTTCACTTATTGAAAACATGTTTGTGTAGAAAAACCCACAAAAAAACCCAACCAAAATCATCTGGATGCCTGCCTGGTTCCAGTGGAGGCTACCATTTTTTATCCTCTTTAAAAAAAAAAAACCAAAGCCTATCAAGAGGGATAAAGTCATGCACATAATTCAGAAGAATTGCAAAATTCTGTCCAACAATGTACTGTGGAAAGTAGCCTCTAATGATAGATCTAACTATAAAATTACTTTCAATATGTGCCTTTTGTTTAATGGTAGACTCTTAGAAATATGTCTCCAATTTCACTAAAGAATTCTGTAATTAGGAAATGACTAATCAAAACACCAGATCTGCAACACAGGCCTGCTTGCAGGGGGATAAACGTTTAGCCTCAGCTTTGGCTCTTGAGCTTACCTGCTCTCAGCTGTGCCTGCCCAAGGGATTGAAGAAGTGTGTGCTTCAACCAAGAAGAGCAGCATCTGGAAGCAACTTGTTGAGAGAAGTGGAGCTCCAAAAAATGAGGTGACTTGATGAAGTGTCCAGCCTTTTGCAATATTCTTTGGTCAAGAGAATAGCTGAGTTAGAATTTAAGACTTGCTCTGAGCAAGAAGTGTCTGGGACAGACTGGGTGTGGTGTTCCATTCTAAAGCAGCTGGTACCGATTGCCTCAAAAAATAATTATGATAACACTTCACCTCTGATCTAAAATATGAGTTGTATTTCCCTCATGGCTAATCCACTCTCTGTGACCTGGGAGATAATGAATTGTTTTTCTCTCTACTGCAGGTGGTCATTGGCCTCACCACCTCTCCCTTTGGTACCTGTGGAGCACAAGGGGGAGTTAGCAATCACTCATTCCTTTCAAATTGTAGAATTCTTTAGCTGAATGAAATTAAAGGCAGAGCAGTTGTTCTCAGTCCTGGTGCCTGACTTGTGTTTCATATCCATGGATGAGATTTGCTGTTCAAAAGTTTGTTTTCCTCTTCCCCACATAAACTATTACAAGTCAGGTGGGCTTCATTTAAAGGTTAGTGATACTGAGAAGGTGTCCCCATTCCCTTTGCTCTGAAGCATACAGTGCTGCATGCTTTTTATGGCATTTGTTCACTCAGTGAGCTGACTCAGATCTAACACTAAGTTAGCTCTTGGGTGGTTTGGCACAAAAGTTGTTTCAAAGGAAATGGCAAGCACACATGGCTGAAAGGAAGCAGTATTGCACCATTGCATCAGTTCAATTGTCTTGTGAAATGTTTTTCTGACTGTGTCAGCTGACTTAAGAAAAGTCATGACCTTCTGTTAGAAACTTACTCGGGAAGTACCTTACTTATATCTTTAGGCTACCGTCACTGTTACTAAGCCCTCCGGAGACAGGAGTTTGTCAAAAGTCTACTCCCATGTAAATGTAACAAACTTAACTACTGCTTGTCTTCAGATTATGTCTTTGTGCTGTATTAAAGCTGTATAAATGCACTCTTCTTAAGCTTTTCATTAGGGATCAAGACATTACATGTTTCATGTGTAAATTGCTTCTGATAATTTCCCAAAGCCTGCAGGATCATTTATGCTCATTATCACCTAAAATAAAAGCTATTAGTGCTTTTACTAAAGTTCTTAATCTATGTTTCCATTTTGCGGTATACTTTAGAGGATCTCTGTTCTAGTAAATGAGAAATGCTTATTTTTCACAGCTAGAATAGAGGCTTCTTTTTAACATTGTTTTCCATCCCTTCATCCCTTTTGGTAATGGTGGTATTGCTGTTTTCACACACTTTTGCTTTTGCATTGTCTACAGACACAGTATTTACCAAAAGTTTATTGGTTGTGGTAGCCCTAGAAAGAGAAATACTGGTCAACCCCTCAAGGACATTTTGATCTTGTCAGGAGAGGCTATTAAAAATAGGGACCTTGCTGTTGAGAGTTGTTTGTAATATTGTGCTTTTACACCAGAGTATGGAGTTAATTTGCCTTTTCCTTGACTTTGTCAGTGCTTAATGGATGCTTTCAGGTATGAGTTCTCTATTTCCATGGTACAGCTAAATAATTTGTCAATTGCAAAGGAAAGAGAAGTGTCATGAAAGTGGTGATTCTGTCACCAGTGGATTTGTTATTCTATGTGTATGTTACAAATTTGGATAGTTATAAAGCAACCCCTTGTAGTTTTAGTTTTGTTTGTTTGTTTTTGGCTTTTTGTTTTTGTTGTTGTTTTTTTTTTTTAACAGAGAGCAGATACAAATGGGAGACAGCAACAAAGCAAACAGTCTCTTTTTTTCAGCAAAAAAGAGACTTAAAAATCAAGGTCTCCTGATTTCTTTTGACAAATAACTGTGTGGTAGTAGTTGGCATCAATTTAGAGAAAGATAGCTATAGAATAATGTATTTTTTCAGTAAATTGCTGTCTTTAAAAATTAGAGATTAATTTTAATCTTGAAACTACAGCTTTTTATGCTATTTTTAGAAGGTGAATATATATCAAAGGAATTATTTAGTTCTGTAAGAGGACCTGTGCTTTAGTTGTAGAACAATGAAATGTTGCCTGATGTACATCAGTAAAGAAGCCTTAAGAAATAAATGCTTTTGAACCATGTAGTTTGTATTTTATAAGCTTCTTACTGACTGCAACTTCTTTTTTATGCATGGTATCATTATTGAAATTACTCCTATGCAGTTATCATTCAGTACTTATTTAATAGAGTTGCAGAAGTGAATTGTGTCTATTATTCTAGAAGACGTTTTGAGCTAATTAGAGGCAGTTGACATGTATTTTGTACATGATGTTCCTTTTTAAGCATCCCTTTGAGTGGAAGTTTAAAATACTGTTTTGATTTTGTGCAAATGTACCTGAATAAATACAGAATGAATATGTGCAGTTGAAGAGAATCCTAGTGGGAACCACAGATGAGTAGACATTCAGCTCTTCTTCATTCATTGTGCTACTTCAATTTCACTCCACTTTGCTTGTCATGAAGAATTTGGAACCTTCTTCATTTACAGATGTCTCTTTAGCAATTTTTTTATTTTTCCAGTGTTATGGTGACAACATATCTTGGTTCACATGAAATCTTAAGGAGCTGCAGATGTCAAGAAAGTGACATATTTAAAATGGGAAGGCAACTATTTAGAACAACACTTGAGCATATGCTAACTTCATTCCAATTCAGACAGCACTTCAGCATATGCTTAAAAGATGCTCTCAGTATAGAAGCTGTCTAGCCTCAAGACTGAAATTCAAAATAAGCCAAAGTTATAGTTTTTAAAAAGTCATTTGGCACATACCTTCCCTGTTGATTTGAATAGGGTTTGCTGGTGCTCCGAAGTTCTGAAAAAAATTGTCTGTGTAGTCTATGGCTAACTTTTATCCCTACATGGAAGGATATAAAGAATTTTAAGCAGTTTCTTCTATCAGGATCTTGAGAACAGTGCTAAACTTTAAAATTCCCTTAATTACCCATGGTCTGACAGAGAGGTTCTGCAACTTCTCACAAATCTGATCTCTGATTTGAGGCATCCAATTAATGCCTACTAAAATAGTGCACTTCTAATGAAAGAGATGCCTTTTAGAACTGGATGTCTCATTTTGGATATACAGTGAAAGATGTTAAATCTTGATATGGCAGTCTCAAATATTCAGTTAGTCATTCAAAATATGTAGGAAAATAAAGTTAAGAACAATCTTTGTAATGCTTTTTGTTAACATCTGCAACTTTCACTGCATATAAAACGTGTGATTCATTTAGATAGACTGCATTTTGACAGGATGACAAGGTAGTCTGATTAAGACAAGTGTTTAATTTGTTATTTAGATGAAGGTACATTTGCAGTGTTTGTGTTCTAAGTGTTTCAGCATTCCACGAGGGGAAAAAAAAATGGAACTGAGGGTCAAGTGACATTAAAGTGTAATAATTCCTTAGAATTAAGATACTAGTCCAAAAAAAGCACCCACACTCACTATAAGTTTTAAAATAGCTTGAAATGATATATGTCTGAATATCTTATACTCTTGTAAGTATTTATAAAATTCTTGTGTAAATAATTTTCAAAAATCTTACCTGGACTGTAAGCCATTAAGTGCAGAAAAGCTGGATGAAATCCAAGTAACAGAAAATAACAAAGAATTACAAGCAAGGTGGGATGTGTTGAAGAGTAAATTGCACTCATGATTGAAAGGTAATACACACTCATTATATGTTATAATTGTTAGATAATGCTTGAGATCTTGAGTAGAAGAGAAAGTATACAAATAGGGATATAAAAGCTCTATCTGAAAATAAGAGTGGCATTAACAAAACAATGTTGTAGAAATTATAGGATGAAGCTGACCTTGCAATACAGAAAGTGAAAAGAAGATAAGGGTGGAATATAAAAAGAAATATAATGACATGGAAGGTTATGTCATATAAACAGTAATTTCCACTGTGTCCAAAATAAGAGAGACTCTGGGGAGGAGACAGCAGGGGTCTTCAATAGATGGGAAGAATCATTCAGACACTGAAGAGCTTGAAATTGTCAAGGAAATGAAATGCTTTCATTGTCTCACTATTTACAATGGCAAATTCAGGACAGATGTCTGAAAGATAAGCATTTTTAGGAGTCTTGAGGAGGAAATACTAAAGGAAAGTAGAAAAAGAAATTAAAAAAAAAAATCTTTAACCATCTGATTTAAAAACAAAGTCAAGTGAACTGGATCCAGACTGAAAGTATGAAGAAAATTGTGACTTATATTGTCTGATATATTTTGAATAGTATGGCCAAATGCTCTGTGATGTTTCTTTATTGATTTTTAACCATGACTCAGAATATGTCCTGACACCAACAGCTGCAGATTAACCAACTGAATGCTTTTTAGAGGAATTGAGAGTTTTAGACTGGGGAAAATAGTGCAAATGATACAGAGATATTGATCAGGCTTGAAAAAAAATGAAGACTACATTTTTTTCAAGCTATTTCCTTCCACAGCTTAATTTTGGTTTTCTGTCCATGTAAAGTTTTCTTCTGAATTATACTCTTATCTAGTCAATATAGCCTGACATTGAGACTCATGAGAACTTTATCCTGTAGTGAGAATTATCCTAATAATCTAAATCTGTTTCTGCATCTTTGATGTGTCCCTGTCTTTTCCTTGCTTCTGTCTAGTCTTCCATACAGAAAGATGACCTACAATTTCCCCTTCTCTCAGGCTTTCTCTCCCCACATCACTGAATATTTTCCACATGACTCTTAGTCCGATGTCTCTGTTTAAGTTATGCTTGGTTGACATGGAGTTTATCTTCCCTGCCATGGCCACCTCCATGCAGTGAGAAGCACATAAAAATTATCCAAATATGACATGGCAAAGTGGGATCTAGGCTAGTTAAGAAAAGTATTTAAAGAGACAGTACAGCAATGCATGAGTTGATAATAACTTTATAGAATTGTTTCAGTTCTCAATTATATGTTCATGCTACTTGAATTTGGGAAGAACGGACATTTTTTATTAGACTATGGTGGATTGCACTTTATGGGCTGCCAGGTATCCACCCAGTTTCTCTCTCACTCCATCCCCTCCACAGGACAGTGGGAAGCACAAAATGAGATGAAAAATGTCTTAGGTTGAGTGAAAGGCAGATATAGCAATTTACCAATTGCTATCAGGTGCAAAAAAGACCTGCAAAAAATTAATTTACAATATTGCCAATTAAAACCAGAACTGGATGGTGAGAAAAAAAAAATAAAAAAAGAAAACATTTTCCCTCATCCTGCCCTTCTGTCACAGGCTCAGCCTCACTCCTTCATTTCCAACTCCTCTTCTTCCTCCCTGCTGGGAGCAACACAGGAGGATGGGGAATGGAGTTGTGACCAGTCCATAAGTGTTCCACTCTGCTCTTCTTCCTCCTCACAGTTTTCCCCTTCAGTGCTGTATCTCTGCATGGTCTGCAGTCCTTCCAGATCAAATCCTGTGTATAAGTCCTCTGGATGGGTTGCAGTTCCTCAGGATAAGCCTTCTTCAGCATTGGTCCTTCACAGGCTGCAGTTCCTTCAGGACATGACCACCTGCTCTGGCATGGAGCCCTCAACAAGCTGCAGAGTGGATAACTGCTCCATCCCAGGTTTCTTCCATGGGCTGCACAGGAAATTTCTGCTGTGGTGCCTGAAGCACCTTTCCCCTTCTTCTCTCACTTCAGTGTTACAGGATTATTTCTCACACTTCTGTTTTCCTCTCTCACTGCCATGTGCAGAATGTAGCTCTCCCAGGTGCTGCCCTCGTGGCTGGGGGCTCAGCTGTGCCCTTGGTGGCCTGCTGGGTGCCAGCTGCAACCCTCCGTGCCTGGCACGGGGCAGCTCTGGCCCCTCCTCATGGAGTCTCGCTTGGGAACCCCCTGTGCCACCCACATCTGGTACTGAGAAAGCTGAGAAAAACAGGCAACTTTTACACTAAGTCGTGTAAGAGGAAGCAAAACACACAGAAATAAAGTCAGAGAAATTCTATCTAAATTTTGCTTTAATTATAAATAAAATAAATTACAACCATGAAAGACAAAAAAGGAGTTAACACAGTGAAATCTTTTGGCTGGATGGTGATGTGGTAACTTTTAACCATTGCTGTAATCATAAAGGCCACAAGATCCTTGTATACCATTACCATCATTACTGTTCCTTCTGGCTAAATTTTCCTTTGACAGAAATGCTAATAGTACTTTATTCTCTTTGTATCAGGTGTTGTAACTAAAAATACCCATTCCTTCAGACATTCTGTTTCTTGCAGTTAAAATTTTTGAATATGACACTCCTACTACTTTGATTTTATGAGTCTATTGCCATAGACTTAATTTCTTAAATTTCTTAAGATCAGTTATCCTGAACTTAAGTGTACTTTTCCAAGAGTCTAAAAAGTACCCAAATAGTGGTCTTCCTACAAGTTGAAATGGTGAGGGTTTTCTCCAGAATGTGTATGTATCCTTTTAGTTTCTTCAGTAGTATGGGACTGTGAGCTGTTCTGTAAGGATTAGCTGATGTTTTCAGTATAATGTGTCCTGGAAGGGAACAAAAAGGAGTATGTAAAAAACTCCAGGAAGAAACTGAGAATGTGTTTAGAAGAGAAGAGTCACCCAGCATACACATTCAGCAGCCAAATTATCTGTTGTATCAGGAAAGGGAGGCTGCTGTAAGTTGTGGAAATTGAGTTTTCAAGTTAGCATTTGTGTGAAGAAATTGCAAACACTGTGCTTTAGTTGTGAAATTATTGTTTTTAACTCACAAATCTTTAAAAAAAGAGAAAGCAGTTTGTAGATTTCCCTGCTGTATGGATTCCAAAGGATAGATCCTAAGAAAATTATGGAGAAAACATCTGAAATGCAGTATGAGATATTCAGTCCCAAGTGGACTGTACATGAGAAAATTCATAGCTGGAGAGAGGCCAAGAAAATCTGTCCATCTTCTGTTTTAATTGAAATGAAAAATGTACCAAGATGTCATAGTAAATGAAAAGAAGTAATAGTAAATTAAAATTTTTTGAAGACAGTAATGAGTTTTGGAAAAAAGTTTTGCTGGAAAAATCAGATACTGGGTGGGAATGCTGTAGTGCTTTCACGTGGAGCAAAAGTCCACAACAAAGCTGATACTTACTTATCAACAGGACAGAGGAGCTCAAAAAGGCATTGTATAGGTTCATATGTCTCACATAGGAAATTGTGAAATCAAGGAGAGTGACAACATTTTTTTAAGGTCAGGGGAACATGGCAACTTGGGATTGGTAAAAATGTGATGTGCTGTAGGTCATTCCCCTATCAAGACATCTGCAAAATGCTGCCATAGGCGAGTTAGACTGGATGAATTTGCTTTTGCTTCTTTTAGTGGGATTCTTAGAAATTTTCAAGACATTTTAGGATTAAAGATAAGATTTCATTCCTAGAATGAACTTTTGCTATGGTAGAGCCAGGTGAATATTGCCATTTTTCCTTGGATTTATGGAGGCTTTACCAGCGAAATTGTGGACTGCGTCTGTGCAATTAGTGCTAAGGGCATGCTAAGCTAAGTTTTGTAATGAAGTGGGTGGTGATTGCTGCTGCAAGTTGAACACAGTTCCATTTTCTGAAAGCTACTTAAAGATGTTCTGTAAAAGTTCCTCTGATTAAAATAATCATTTTCTAATTGAAACTTGAGCAAATTTGACTTGGGATATGAAAATCAGGCTGCCTGCTTTTCTCTTCAGGCCCCATACTCTTTTCACATACTGTGTTACGCTTTGCATATCTGAGACAGAGGCATGTTTTGCATATCTTCTATAAAAATCCTGTTAAAAACATAGCCTAGCTAGGATCTAGGCAGGTTTACGTTAGCTTTAACTGAGATATCATTTAACTGCATTACATTTTAGATGTCTGAATGATCCCAGATGTGTTTTTATAGTGCAAAGGAGAAAATGGATGCATTAAGGATGAAGAGTGACACCAAATATATTAATTATTTTTTTTAAGGAAAGATGTACTTTTATTTCTCATTAGACAGGATTTGACTCTGATGGTGCAATTCAAGTATTCCTAACCCTTTCAAAGGGCTTTATGTTCCTGGGAAGTAATGACACTTTGTGTATAATCACTGCTTCAGCTGCTGTGAACAGCTCTGATCTTACCCTCTGGCTCCTGCCACTGCACTGCCCCACCCCTTCTCCTGTCCTGGAAAAAAATATTTTTTGCCCAAAAGCTATTCAACCCAATTATTTGATCCAAGTGGAATATTTGTTTTTTCCCCTCTTTCTCTCCTTTCTCCTGTGCCTACCAAAACATTACTTTGTGGTGCAAGAGAAGAGAGAAAAAGGCAGGCAGGCTAACGTGCAGAGCTAGTTCATTGCATGGCCTCATAATTCCGGAAGCAGCAGTCACGTCTGGGTGAGGGACTGTGGCCTTATTACCTTTACAGGCATGGCTCAGTTTTTTAAAACTAAAAAGAGTGATTAAGCTTAGCTGCAGTTCTAGTTGCTTTTCTTTGGGGCTGCCATAAACTTTATCTTTTGGGAGAGAAGGTGGGTAGTTATTTCCAGTCAGCTCAGCCTGCTAGTTCAGTGTATTTTGTGCAGATGCAGTCCATAGGAACAATCTGAAGAGGAGAGTGGGAAAGGGAAAATGTGCAGTTTAAATTAGTTTCAGGATGAATATGAAATTGTAGACTTGCACTGAATTGTTGGAGAGAAGAAAGCACTTTTTTTTTTTTTTT
>VWYO01009030.1:92120-217968 GCA_013400275.1 Rhadina sibilatrix
GTATGATTTTTGTCACCCCCCCCCCTCCCGCCCCCCTTTTTTTTGACAGTATTATTGAATGTAATTTTGCCTGTGAGATACCAGCATTGCTTATATATTATATATACTGACTAGTCAATTCAATACATGCTTTGAACCAACAATTCAATGGTCATACTATTCTTCTAAATATACTGTTTTGATTTCACAGGTGCCTGCAGAAATATCACCAACAGCCAGTGCCAAATGCTGCCATATAACTACACCACTGTAACTTCAGTTCTTTCCGTTGTCAAAAGTATTGAAATGGAAAAGTTCCTAAAGTTCTTCAGTTACCTCAATCGCCTCAACTGCTATCAACACATCATGCTGTTTGGCTGTAGTCTCGCCCTTCCTGAATGCATCAGTGACGGTGATGACAGGTATTTGGGAATGAAAATCCATCAGTGATGAGAGCCAGTTGTGGTAAAATGCTCTCTGTCTAATCGGACAAGGGAAGATCCGAACTGAGCCTATGACCTCATTGCGAAATTCCTGTCTGTCAAAGCTATTGACAGCATTTCTGCCATGATAAGCCAACTGTAATAGAGCTCTTCTAGAAAAATGTTGCCACTGTATAAACTAAAACTGTGATATTAGGGCAGTCAGGCTTATTTTCCTAAAGAAGCCTGTCCAGAGTTCTTCTGCCTAATTTCTCCAATTTGGCTATGCCAAAGTGGAATGTTTTGTAACAACAATAATGCCTTGGATATGTGTAGTATTGTCATAACTTGGGGTGGCCATTAGTTAAACTTCAAATTGTTTCGTCATTTCCTTCAGCAAAGTTAATATTTTAAATGTATTTTTGGTATTAAATTAGCAGGATATGTTCAGGGTGACAAACTATTCTGGAAGTTTAAGGAGCATATATTTTTTCTGCATTTACATAATTTCAAACATTAATATGTATAATATGCATGCACTTTTAAATTGAGTTTGATTTGAAAAAGGATCAGTGAGTTTAGCAGAGCTAAAATCAAAACATGACACAAAAAAGCAAAAAGGAATCTTTTTTAACATGTGTATGCAATCTTTGATGTTTCTGGAGGGGGAAAGAGGGAAGATAGATTTCTTTGTCTTTGTTTTCATTTTTATTTCCAGTTCCTCCATTGTGAAATTCAGTGGAAGAGAACATGACAATTGAATAAGTGTTTCAAACAACATAACAAGACCAGAAAGAAGTTGAAAGCTGTGCAGTTTAGAAGGAATAGGATACTTATGACACAAATTCTGTGAGAACTGGTCAAAAATCCAGTTGCCAATGAAAGGTGCAGTCTCACTCCAGGCAATATGTGCCTGCCACTTCCAGTGCATCACAATGGTTCCTGGACTGGCTAATTAAGCTCACTAAAGTGACAGAAAATTAACCCAGAATAAAGGTGTACAGATGGTTACATGGATAGGATTAGTGCGGAGGAAAGTCAGCAGAGGTAACAGCGGAATGAGACTCACCTTTAGACTGGTTGAGTGGTTTAAAACAAAATGCACCTGTGTACATATCTTTATTAGCCTACCAAAAGCTATTTTCAGTTAACCCTGTTTAATTGACTGCATTATTAGTCAATTAAAAGCTATTTTCAGTTAACCCTGTTTAATTGACTGCATTATTAGTTATAGTACCTCTGCTCCAACTCAGTATTACAATTGTTCTGCTTATGGAATCTGATAACAAACAGCCTTACAATACCTGTTTTCTGTAAAAATTATTGAACAAAATAAGAAAAGTGGGTTTAGGTAATGCATTGATGAATTTGAATGTTCAACAACAGAACAGGCCGATTCTGTGTTGCTTCACTTACTCTGCCTCGTTTGGAATTTGACTTTCACAAACCTGTTGAGAGTGAGTTGTGTGTATCACAAGTGGAAAGATCTTAAAACAATCAAATAGGTAAAATGGTGAAAGGATAAATTTTGTACATTTCTTTTCCATTTCTTTCCTGAACATATATTTTTGCTCTGGTTTTCAGAGACAACCAAAATACTTGGAGATTCAAGAGTCAGGGGTTTTCTTCGTGGTTTCCCCTTCCCCTTCCCTGCCTCTTGCCTCTTCCCTGCCTTCCCCCCATAATTCCTGTCAGTGAGATCTAGACAAAAGCATTTAACATAGTAGGGGGAAGTTCCTTTGTATATGCTGAGTGCAGATACCAAAAATGAAAGAGACAAGCCTGTGTTAGGTCTGTTGAATAGGGGAATCTGGTTAGCAGAAAGATACTGAAGCTGGAGAGTCACTGTGGAAAGTCTCTGTTGGTAATGAATGCAGATACGTCCATATGCTGTAGTGCTTTGGGGGCGGGGGCGGGGGGAGCGGACAGGGGACTTTGGTTGTCTAGAACACAGAGTATGATAAAGCATCCACCAATGCTGTGAACAGTTGTTACTGGCATCATCTTTATTTCCTCCCGTCAATTACAGCTGGTTCATTCTAACATCAGTGGTTCTATATCTGATCATAACTTTTCATTTGTTGCTGTCTTTGTTTTGTGAAGCAATTGTTCCTAATGAATGTAAAGCTTAATTTGACAAATGTTGTTTACACAGTGCCAAAGAAATGAAACTCCTGTGATGCCTGGATGTCTATTCTTAGGTATTGTTGAGAGTCTGTTGGCAGCTTGCAGCCATGGGAGCAATAATTACAACAGTGCGTTACAAGAAGGAACAAGAGGGAAAGTTACAAGCACTAGTCTTTGGCATCCAGTGAGCTGTCATTACATAGCTTTTCTCTGATATTTAAACTTATGTCTGTTTCCCATTTATCTTTCATGTATTTATAAACATTGTTTTCATTAACACTTGAAGGAGATTAAGTTTCTAGGCAGAGAGCATATTCAGTGTTTGTGTAGTTAGGTACAGGGATTTCTGAATACTACAATACTGTTGCTCTTTGGGAATGTTCTTCTGTATTTTACTGTGGTGAAACAGTAAAAATATGTTAATTTTAAAAGCTGTATTTCATTTCAGCAACTGGGTATAAAATCAGCTAGTCCCACTCTTTTAAGAAAATACGTAACAATATCTATATACTACTTTCCAGTACAGAAAGCATTTGAAAGTGCAACTAAAACCTCTGTGAAAATGGAAAATGGAAAGTTGAAGTGCAGTAACGCTTTTTGCATGCTTACCTGTAATTTTTGTAGTAAGGGACTGCTTGTGTAAGGTGTTATGTAACTTCCTCCTTTTTGGGTGGACGAATGAGATCTTTGCAATATGACTTAAAAATCAGCCTTAAAAAACCCATGTCCTACCAAAGTCCAGCAGCACTGCTAAGAAAACATGGAAAGTAATACCACTGGTGGAAGAACACCTAAAACTAGATGTGCTGAGCTAATGACTTCTAAAACATTCCCAGTAGTAAATTTGTCCTTTTGGGTAATAATAGTCTGTATCCTCTGACCACCACATGCTACACTGGTACTTTATTGGTTTTAAGAGAGATCTGTTCTCAGAACTGTTGATTATGATTAATGATTTAATCTAGTGAATCTCCCTCAGCACTGAAAGACACTACGAGTCAGTCAAAGGTCAGTTATTACAATGGAGTGGATCTTTATTATAGCAACTCACATGCCTTGGATTCCACAAATAAAGAAGAAAATAAAAATTAATCTGCAATGTTTTCAAATTTCAAAAGGGACAAAAAGGGATGTATTTTAAAGCCAAAATTAATGTAAAATTTGAAGATTCAAAATCATTAGAGAAGTTCATAGTGGGTCAGCCTATTACTGCATAATGCAAACAGTCTCACTGATTGATGCTTTCTAATATTTCTTGCACTCTATGAAATAATCAAATTTCATCAAAAGACTTGGAAAAATAGGCAGGCTATATAACATCCTGAAGGCCTATGTACATGGCTTGTTTTGACTTTTTGTGCTGGGAATAAATTAGAAGCTTATGGATTCTTATATCCCTGTGCTGTCATGCTGACTTTAAAACAGAAATAATAGCTTGAGTACTTACATTAATCCTGTTTGTAGAAGTATATTCCAGAAAGTTGAGGAAATGCCTTCCATTGAGAGATCTCTGTGTTATAACACCTAAACGTACTAAAATAATAAGATGTTAGAAACCCCTACTTTTTAGAGTTAATTAAAGCTTTTGAAGTATTTAGGAGAAAAAGCTGACTTATCACATGGATCTTGTTTACAGAGCTAATGAGAATTTTTTTTGGAAGGCTTTGAACAGGAAGCTATCAGCATACATTTGAGTCAATATTATTACACGAAGTCCATAATGTTATAATTGTGTATGAATAATGTATGGATATATATCAGTTTGTATAGGCAGTCCTCCACTGGCATGCTTCAATTTTGTTTTAATCCACTTGATTTTGCAAACAAAAGCAGGTAAATATGGCAAGACAAAATAGCAGCTGCTAGGACCTCTGAGTGAACAATCCTGTAGGTAGTCTGTGACCCAGCTTTTATGCTATCTTTTTATAATGCACTTGTGTGGAGATGTCAAATTATTGTTGCACAGGGTATTTTGCCATTCTGCAGCTTTTAAGAAATGTTTCAATTTTACACATTTATGAAGTTAGCTTCAGAGTAATTTCTGAAGCAAAACTATTGAGAAACTCACCTGGAAGGACATTGAGAATCCTGTCTCATAAACCTATCAGAGATGCTTTCATTGAAATTGGTGTTATTTACTTTAAACATTAAGCTACTGCACTGGTGACAATCACTTAACAGGTCTACAAGGAATAAGGTGGGACAATTTTCTCCTACCATCATGTTGTCTCTTAACATTCTTCTTGTGACTCCATCCAGTGTAGTTTTTGCCATGACCCAGGCACATGGAATGGAGGCTTCTTTCAGATGCTTGTAAGTGGCTACCAGTTGTTCCCTGAGCTTGCAGTTTCACATCCTGTGAGAGTTGCTTTATCCTCTTAATACACTTTGTTTTGATGGTGCCTCTTTAGCCTAAGGAATTTAACATGACTCACAAAGGCTGTTCCAGATGTAGTTTTGGCAGTAGTTGTTTGTCAAGAAGATACAGAAGGTAAGAATCTTCAGTTCGAAACAAGCAGAGGTGGTGTTCAGAGGGTGAAGTGATTTATACATAAAATGTTTGAAATCACCTGTCTTTCATTTTAAATATTGCCATGAATTGTCTTGCAGCCCTTCAGAATCCAGCAGACGAATTGTACACACAAACCCACACTGTTGTGAAATCTGTCTTTGGATATAACCAAGTCATAATCCAGTCTTCAGTTTTTAAATCTGGGCCATTTAAGTGCAGTTGTGACTTGAACCATACAATCTTGGAGAGCCAGCTAATGAAAAACGTTTATAGTCAAATCCTGTCAAAAGGGAACACAAAAATCAGCGAGGGTGATAATTTTGCAAATGCTTGCCCACATAAATACTGTTCTCTGTCTGCCAGTTACTTTTTTGTGTCTTGTTATTGATGATTTAAAGAATTCTTCTAAGGGAATTGATATAAGTGTTACTGTTTAGCAGAAGAACTGAGGAATACACAGGGTCTGTGTTATTGAAAAACCCCAGAACAGCAAAACAAATGAATAATTTTTTCTTTCATTTTGTCCTTTCTACCAGTTAATAACCTTTCAATAGCTGCAATTTAACCAATAGTTATAACAATGATTTTATGGTGTAATTTTTTGATAAGTAAAATGTTGAGGATAGAGTTCCTAATGACAGATAGCCAACATGTTGTGAGAAACCTTTTGTAAGTTTTTACTTACACAATGTAAGTACTCAGTGTCACTCCGGTCTACCATCAAATTGATGGCACACAAATACAAGGTGAAGTAGCACTAATTTACAGCAGCAAGGAAGTGAAATAGTTGAGAGGTGTAAAATACATTGGGCAGGGTTTCAAACTAGCAAAACTGTCTGTTTAAGGTATCTGTAAAATAGCACTAGACAGTTCCTGTGTACTTTTGAAAGTGTTTATGTGCAGTTACAGATGTCATATGCAGTCATGATTGAAAACATGTTTCAGTGAGTGTAGTGAACAAATAGGAATTTCTAAATATAAGGAGACAGTGAATAAAATTGAGGTGACTTGGAAGAGAAAATTGAATCAGTAATAAATAGATATATAGATCAAAGAAAATTGATAATATGCAGATTCAGAACATGATGAAATATTTGCACAGAAAAAGGATCAAGAAGAAAAAAAAACCCTCAAGCCCCAATTCCTGCTCCAAGATAACTTTTTAAAACCTAAAATTTTATTTCTGCTGTCCTATGAGTATAATGTGTTCTTAATGAGTCACGAGTGAGACCTTTAGTTAAGAAACAGCTAGTTTACATCTGACTTCAAAGAAGGGAATGCTCACATTTCTCTGGAGTGGACCATCTTGCCAAGACATATATACAGAAACCTGAAGAAAGAGTAGTCACAAAATAGTGTTTCTAGAGATATATGATTTCTTTTCAGTGCAGCTTCTATTGTTCATAAGTAATTCCATAGTTAATGAGTTATATTAATAATCTTGTCTAACTGATATGCATACGGCAGAAAACAATGTGCTAATGAGAAGATTATAGTTTGCATTGTCCCTCAGAACTCACACCATGAAGTCAACATGTGATATTCATCAGCTTAGGAGCCACTACTACTTTCTCCCAAGCCGAGACAGTATAAAGCTGACAAACACAAAGTTTGCTTTTGCAGGGAATGCTAGGGAGAACATCGGTAGTGATGGGGCATGGGCCAAAATGCCTGTATTTAAAGTTGACAAACATATCTTAGAGGTCTCTTTCTCAAGATAAGTATAATTTTTGAGGGGAAAAAAAAAAAGAAAAAAAGCACCCTTTAATTTTTTTTGGATGCCTAAATAATGTCTTAGGCAGAAGGAAAAAATGGGTTGCTTATGAAAAAGCACTCTGTAATCCCCAAGAGTATTCAAGTATTGGAACACCAAAATTTTACATTTATTTAGGATGTTGCTCTAATAAGTATTAAGCTCTTCCTCATGGCTATTAGCAGAGGGAGATAAGGGAATTAGAAGATAAAATGTCTTTACCTTAGGGGAACTTCTGTTTATAAAGTTTATGTACCTGTGGATATGCCTATGGAACTTAATCCCCAATTTCTAGTTTACACATCTGAAAAATCGTGGAGTCTCTGGGAGCATCTCTGTAACTGTCATGGCTCAGCTGCTGTGGGTGGACCTAAAGGGTCCCAATAGCTCGGGGTGGTACTGGATCTAGGTACAAGCCCTATCAGGACCAGGGCCTGAAGTTAACTCTGTGTTGCCAGTTCTTTTACACAGGTGGAGTGTCAGGAAGGAAAACCAGGGACAAAATATAGGGGAAAAAGACAGAGAAATAGGATCCTGGAAGGAATGTGTTTTCTACATTCAGAGACCTGTCCTTTCTCTGCCCACAAACTGTTTAAAATTACTGGTATGTATAATTTGTAAATATTGTAGTCAATACAATATAAGTCAATGTAAAGAAATAGGGGATTGTCTAAGAAATTATTTAAAAATACAATATAAGTCAATGTAAAGAAATAGGGGATTATCTAAGAAATTAATTAAAAAAAAAAAAAAAAAAGTAATATAGAAATATAGGCAATGGCATGCTACTTTGGCCAGAATGATGTGTGTGGTCCAATGCATGTGAAGCCAGCATTTGCCGTAGCAGGCAGCATCAAAATTTCATGCAATGTTTCACCCTCCCCACTGATCTAATTTCAAAGTGTTGGGGGGAATTATGGATGCAGCAGAATTAAAAGGTTGTCTAATAGAGAAACATTTTTGAGAACAGTCTGGGCATGGAAATGTCCGCTTGAAACAATATTTCACAATGCTGCACAGAGAAGTTAAGGGAAGGAGGCAGAAAGGAAAATCAGGAGGGCTGGTTATTTTATTAATGAATATGTTATTGATTGATTGCCTTCAGCCCTGTTGTTGATTTGCTGTGTGTATTATCTATAAAAAGCTGTGGTTTACGGTTCCTAAATTGGTATGTTAACTAGAGATTGGAAGTCATTCTCCTGCACATGCAATATATTATTAATAATAATACATTATTCCTTACAAATAAATACTGATCATTTATGTAGCTGAAATAATTGTTTACAACTACTCTTAGAATTAGCATGGCTTTTTGTTAATGTTTGTTTGCTAATTTAATCTATCTTCTAGAAAAGCCATGCTTTTTCACAAAATAAAACATTTAATTTAATAAATTGCAGTAGTTGTAGGATAGGAACTTTCAGTAAAACCTTGCATTTTCATAAACATTTTGGGAGTATTAACATTGATTAACATTGATCGTTTCTTATTGGACTGTGTATCTGGGCTCACAACCAGAAACACACAGATGAGGTAACATTTTATCTTAGTTTGGTAGGTAGAACTCTTCTGCTAGATAAGAGTACACCCTCTTGTGCAGCAATTAGTAAACAAAATGGTTTTGGATTGAAATGTGGTTAAAGAATTCTCGAAGAATTAATCTGCTTTTCAGCTCATGTTTAACTTCTTTTAGTACCCATCTTATTAACAAATAGATTATAAACCATCTGCACTCAAAACCTATTGAGGATTCAGTTGGTAAGATGTACCTCTCACAAGTTTGTCTCATCTGTCAGAAATTATTGTTGCCCAGTTGGCAACCTCTTGGTGGTAGGCACCAGGCTTACAGGCTGAGCAGGGCAGTCAAACTAGAATTACAAGATTACGCAGGCGGGGAGAAGAGAAACTTCTGGAACCCTTCTGGTTCAGATCAGGATGAGCATTAAAGATGAATGAAACTCCTCAGGGCCACTCTCAATTGGGTTTTGAGTATCTCTAAGGATAGAGGTTTCACAACCTTTCTGGAGAATATGTTCCAGACTACCATTTCATGATAGATAATGCTACATAAAATGCTAGTGGTGCTGAAAGAATCAGTATTACCCTATTCTCCTGCTTGTTATTCCCCATCTCACCCATCTCTTTTCCATGTCCTGTCAAGAGTGTTTTTTTCAGCTCCATGACAGATTGGATTTGGAAACCGATCTGAATTAAATTAGGAGTGACTGATGCTATCCACTGTGTAACAGCATGAAGTGCTGTGCTGGCACAAAGAAGTAGGGAAGAGAGGTGGGGACAGATTTTGGAGCAGGCTGATGGAGGGTAAGACAACTTCTTTAAATTGATGACATCTGCTCCTGCCAGATTTGTTTGTGAAACAATTCTAATGTGAACTTGAAGTACCATGATAATCATGATACAATGTTTTTCTGCTTGACAGAGAAGATCCTTGAATGTCAGTGAGACGTGTGTCTGTGATTCTTTAGGATTCCTGATAAGATGCAGCTCAGAAAGTTTTAACTTCGGTTGATTCTTGAGGTCTTCCTTTTGGCAATGCTCTGAAGTGCACAGGGAAGCATGAGTTCTGAAAAACTGCATGAAATTAAGGGTACCTTTCACTGTCATCTCTGGAAATGGAAGGCAGTTCTTTAGGTACAATATTGTTTTGCGTGTCTTTCTTACCCTGAGGACCCAAATACTTAGAGCAGCTGTGCAGTGTATGATTTGCTTCCACTTAGTCCAGAATTCCTGTAGCGATGGAAATACTGCTGTGTGATTCAGAGGACTTCTGTTTCAGTGTGCCAGCTTCTCTTTCCCAGGTGTGAATTTTGTTTGCTAAAATCAAAAGATCTTGTAACCTGGGTTTTCAGACATGTTAGGAGTGTGTTTTGTTTTTTAAAAGAAATTTCTATAGAGTAAACTAAATAAACAGTGTATTCATCATTTGCATAACAAATACTAGGCAAGAATTTTCAGAAATCTGACTTCATGTAGGAGTAATTTTGGCAGATAGTACAAGATTGTAAAAGTAGCTTGTAATTGTAGCAATATTCTTAATAATACTTATTTAAACTGATTCATGGCTGAACTAAAGCTCTAATGAATTAATTTAGTGCCTCTCTCCCATTTTCACTCTTGTTTTTGAATCAAGTGATAGGTTCAGTGTAACCACCCCGCCTCTTGCCTTGGCTGCCTGTGCCCTTGCCTGCCCCGGCTAGCCTGGCGTCAGTTCCAGGCAGTCGGTACAGCTCGCCAGGCTGACCAACCGAGCCCATCCGGTGGGCTCCTTACAGCTCAGCTTACACACTGGAAGTCGTGACGATGGTGAGGAGAAAAAGGAGGATTCTGCTAAGGGGTTGCCACTGAAGTTTATTGAGGGTTCCGAGGAAGCAAACTCACTCCAGGGAGTCTGCCCCAGCAGAGTGCAAATTTTCCCAGGTCGGCTACTTTTAACAGGGAGAGGAGTGGAGGGAAGGATCAGGGAAGGGACCAATCAGGGAGGACCAGGGAGTGGCCCTGGGGATGAGAGACTTCTCCAGGAGCCAATCCCTGGGGGGAAGGAGGGACTTCCTCAGATCCTGGCCTACCACACGATGCCTTCTCTGGAACTTTCTAGACCCAGGGAGAGGCCTCGGTAAGATGGACAGGTCCTTGGGGGTAGGGAGTAGGAGATTGACATTTAACTGAAATTGGGTAAACAACTGTGGTATGAACCAGATGGAGTTTCAACGGGGGTACATGGAACGAACCAAATGAACAGTATGAACAAACATTTAACAGAGAAAATCAAACACACCACTACAGATCAGTAAGAGAAATCTGGAAGAGCTGATTGCTTTAGTCAGGACAAATCATCCCAACTGATTACGGTCATTGTACAAAATGCACTGAAAAATTTTGATAGATTTTTTTCTTTTCAATGCTACATTTGCTAAATTTGCAAAATTTATGTTTCTGCTGTACAGTTTATACTTTAGGAGTTTCTCACTGTTATGGTATTAATAAGCTCAACTTTGCAATGCATTGTGCTGTCATAGAAAGTGACTGAGGAGTCAGAGGGGATTTCTGAATTTGTTTCTTGCTGATTCATAGAATCATACAATATCCCGTGTTGGAAGATACCAACAAGGATCATCAAAGTCCAACTCCTGGCCCTGCAAAGGACCATCCCCAAGAGACACACTGTGTGCCTGAGAGAACTGTCCAAGTGCTTCTTGAATTCTGTCGGGCTGCTGCTGTGACCAGTTCCCTGAGGAGCCTGTTCCCTGAGGAGCCCAAACACCCTCTGGGGCAAGAACCTTTTCCTGATACCCAACCTAAACCTCCTCTGACTCAGCTTCATGCTGTTTACTCGAGTACTGTCCTCACTGGTCACAAACTTGAAGAGCTCAATGTCTGACCCTCCATTTCCCCTCATAAGGAAGTTGCAGACTATGATGAGATCTCCTCCTCTCAGTCTCTTCGACTCCCCGCTGAACTGACCAAGNGTTGCAGACTATGATGAGGTCTCCTCCTCTCAGTCTCTTCGACTCCCCGCTGAACTGACCAAGTGAACAGTCTCTTCTCATGGGTTCCCCTCTAGATCCTTCATCATCATTATTGCCCTCCTTTGGATGCTCTCTAATAGTTTAATGTCTTTCTTACATTGTGGCGCCCAAAGCTGCCCCAAGCACTGGAGGTGAGGCCACCCCAGTGCAGAGCAGAGGGGACAATCCCCTCCCTTGCCTGGATGGTGATGCTTTGCCTGATGCACTCCAGTACAAGGTTGGCCTTCCTGGCTGCCAGGGCACTGCTGACTCAGACGTGACTCCTTATTTTGGTCAAAATAGTTTATCTGAGTTTTGTCTACAAAATAAATTATTATACTGACTAAAAATTCTAACTTGTGTTGTGGAGACTGTATGTGTCCATCCTTAAGGATATCAACACAGTTTGGCCACATTGTCTGAAAAGCATTTCTAAACCTGAAAGAGATGTTAAATAACAGCAGTTGATATAGAAGGTGTAAAATTCAATAGCAGCTGCTGCTTCCTTTACTCATTTTTGGATGGATAAGAAGAATCTTTTAAATCTAATGATATATTTGGATTTGTTTCCAGTTCCACTTTCACTGGAATCAGGAATTTATATTTCCCCCTTCTGTCTGAGCAGCCTTCAGAGTTCTGTGTGAGCTCTTTGTTAAGTATGGTACTCTTGGATATCAGATATGTTCTAAGACTTTTGCAAGTATAACTCTTTAGCTGTGTCTTCCCTCTTGCCATAAGATATGGCAACTATTAAGGAGTAGTTAATTTGAAATGCAATTCTTAGAGAAAAAAAAAATCTGTTTAGAGCCACAGAAGAGATTCTAGTCCAACTTTTTCATCTAATTTGGTTTTGCCACTTTTCTGTTCTCATAGCCTTCAAACAGATTGTTCTTCCATGCTGCAGGCAATCCATTCAGTATCTCTATCTTTTTCATTCTCATTGTATAACCCAGGCCTTTTCAGTCTCTTGAAAAGGGCATTTGTCTTGTGGCTCATCTGTAGTTTCCTAGCTTCCTGACAGCAGATGGGGCATTCATGAGTGTGTGTGTTAGAACTGGCCTTCTGCACTGTCTGTGAATCCTTATACTGAGTCCCTGTAGGGCAGATGAGTGGACACTTACCTGTAGTTCAGCCAATTAATGCAAGGCCTTAATCTTGTCTAAGCAGCTGCAACCATTGTTCAGACTCCCACCCCTGAGCTGGGTATGCCTTTTGCCAGGTTCACCTCTGAGGCTGTTTTTCTCCTTTAAGATGTTCAGTGCTTCTCAGACTGTGGGTCCTATCCTTTTACAGGTAATTTTGCATCTTTGTACTTAGACACAGGAACCTGCTTTGAGAAAACACTACCTTCATTTAAGCTAAAAACTAGGTGGGAGGTAATGCAGCTAGCTCAGCTTTGAGTGTTACAAAGTGTTACGTGGAATTGAGGTGCCATCCTTAAATGTTGCTATATGGATTCAGTACAATTTTGTCAAGTGAAATAACCACAAAAATCTAAAATAATCTTGCTTTCTTTTCAGATTTTATTATGTAAAGAAGTAAATTTCAGATTTAAACCCCCATCTAGAGACAAAATACAAAATTTAAACTTTCAAATGAATTTGCAAGTTAGAGATGAAAACCAAACAATAAAAGATAAAAATACATTATTTTCTTGATTATGTGAAACATTAGCAGCCAATTTGTTTATAAATCTATGAATCAAGAAGTAATATTGAGAGGTTTATGAGTTTGTCTCATAAAACTCTGTCAGTGTCTGTGCTGCTCTCTATATTAGAGTACTGTGAGAGGGTACTGAGAAAGATTTCACAAGAATGGTCACTGTAGAAAACTATAATCCTGGGTGTGGGTGTTTGCTCTGCTGTAGAAACTTCTTTTTCTGACATTTATATTCTCTGGAAGTCATTATTGTTAGAATATAATGAAAAGTATTAAAGACAATTAGAGCTCACAAAGGCTGGTGTGTGAGCTAATCACTTCAACTTGCTTGATTTCAGGGCTGTAGAAATAAAGAGTAACCTCGGTTTTCTTCTTCCCATAATTTCATCATGTTTCAATTTGTCCTTGTTCTCATCCTCCCTGCACCAGCAATCTCTCACAATTGTATTACCAGTTTATTTATTTTGCCTCAGGCCTAAGATCTATCACCATTCTTAGCATGTGTGCCTGTGTATGAATGATACAGCAAAATATCCTACAGTTGCTTTTAACTTGTCTCAGTACCTGAACACAGCTTATTGTGTGGCCAAAGAAAAAGTTATCCTGGAACAACTGAAGGAATGAAACTGGGGAAAGAACAGTAATGAGAACCAGCAGTAGCTGGAAATGTTCATCAGTGTGCCTGCAGTCAGGTCGTCTCTTGAACCACAAATGTGACCTTTAGCAGACGCAGCCAACACTTGTGTGCTCTCTGAGTGGTCTTCATGCTGTATTTTCAGACCTTGGTTGTAAGCCTTTTGCAAATCATTTACCTTCTATTGTTTTAACCTGTAAAATTGCAATAATGAATTTCTCAACAGGGCATGTCTGTTGCTATAGTGCTTTTACCAGTGGAGATACTATTGTGAAGACACAAAGAAATGCCACAGATAATAATGAGCACTAAATATATTATTGTATTTACCAGGTTACAAGGGGAGCTCCTGCAGGATGGTTAATGGTTTATTTTACCGAATGCTTTTGACAGCTCTAGCAATTTCTGCTTCTCCCCCTCTTGACACCTTATTCTTTCTTTGCTTGTATCCTTTTGGAGGAACCAATTGATTACCAGATGAGAAAAAAGTGCTTTTATTTTTGGTCACATTACTCTTCAGCTGAATCAGTTATTTGACCTCTTATTATACAGCCTAAAAACAGCTCTTACAAACAGCAAAACTGAAAGTATCACAGAACCAGATCCAGATGCATACGCTGCTGCTGCTTCCAGAAAAGACATGCCCTCAGTGTGTGCTGAGGTTGGGAGTCGGACCCTTTAGTTGTAACTTGAATCTTGAGCTAACCTTAGAAAAATGTGGTAAATTCTGCTGCAAGAGGAAAACAGTCACCATGAGGATCTTCCCTCTCCTTACTGCTTCGTCTAGTATATTTCTTTGATAACTTCTGTTACTCAAAACAACCACTTAAGAAACAGAGTCTGCTGAGGAGCCCTGTGCATGGTAATGTGATTGCAAAGAAGAGAAGTGAGTATTAGAGAAGGAGTAAATTCTGAAAAAAAATAGTCTAAAAATGTAAAATATCTCCAAATTACAAGGAGTAAGTCCCTGTGGGATTATAATCAGGCAATTTGAGTTCCAATTTAAGTGAATGCTAGGTGATCATCATGACAAGAAAGTCAGATCATCTGCTTTCAGGCAGTGTTTAACCTCTTTGGAAACTTAAAATCACTTAGCAGAGTATGTTCTGTATTCAATATACCTGCTTCAATGAATATTTAATATAAAACTTCTGATAAATAGCTTCTTCAAAGGTGCCTTATGCAAATTAAAAACTTTTATATTTTCTCTCTACCCTTAATTTGCTTTTTAATAAGTGATAAAGAAGATTTCTATTTCTTTTGGTGCCCTACAGTTCTTAATGTCGGTGTTTCTGTGCAGCTGAATTTACTGGTGTGGATTTTGAGAGTGGGGAAACAAACCACAGAGATAAAAATATGTCATATTTTCTTTCTTTCATCAAACTCCAATTTCAGGAGTTTTTCTATTAATATTCTGAAGAGCAGAATCACACGCTAATATGTTATAACCTGATTCTGTGCCTGCCACTGGTGCCAAATCAATTATAGTAAGATTGCATAGACCTGCCAGTTTATTTTTAAAATGATTGGTCTCTGAGTAGCAATAAATAAGATTAATCAAGATAAAGACTTTTAATAATATTTTCATCCTTCAGCAGATTAAGCAATAAATCCATACTAAACTTGATCATTATCCAGAAACATTTGATTTATGGAGCACACATGACTCAACATTGAAACTGGGCCAAAAATTGCAATAATTGCAGGATAATCCCATGTTTTCTGATTTTTCACAGCTTCTCTAGAGATTACAAATTCTTCTTGGTTATTAGATCACCATGTAGTTGTCTTTTAGAGGACTGGTCATTTCCAAATTATTACTGTTCTGTGCGTGTCTGTGGTAGGTTGACCCTGGCTGGTCACCAGGTGCCCTCCAAAGCTGCTCTGTTACTCCCCTCCTCAGCTGGACAGGGGAGTGAAAACAGAACAAGTCCCACAGATCAAGATATGGACAAGGAGAGATCACTCACCAACTACTGTCAGAGGCAAAACTCAACATGGGCAAAGTAATTTAATTCACTGCCAGTCAAATCAGAGCAGGGTAATGGGAAAAGAAACCCCAAATCTTATAACTTCCTCACATCCCTCTCTTCCTGTGTTTAACTTTGGTCATGAATTACCTACCTCATGTGCCCTCAGAGGTGCAGGGGGATGGCAAGTGGGCTGCAGTCAGTTTGTCACACATTGTCACGGTCACTCCTTCCTTCTCAGGAGGACTCCCCTCACAGTCTTCCTCTCTTCCAGCATGGGGTGCCTCCTATGGGACACAGTCCTCCATGAACTTCTCCAGTGTGAGTCCTTTCCATGGGCTATTGCTCTTCATGAACTGCTGCAGTGTGGGTCCCTCCCACGGTGTGCAGTCCTTCAGGAACTGGCTGCTCCAGTGTGCGTTCACCACAGGATCACAAGTTCTGCCAGCAAAGCTGCTCCAGAGTGGGGTCCCACAGGGTCACAGATTCCTTTGGGCATCTGTCTATTCCAGAGTGGCGTCCTCCAGGGGCTGCAGCTGAATATCTTCACCACCATGGACCTCTGTGGGCTGCAGGGGCACAGCTTTCTCATCATGGGCTGCCCCACAGGCTGCAAGGGAATCTCTGCTCCAGTGCCTGGAGCACATCCCGTCCTTCCTGCTGCACTGACCTTGGTATCTACAGAGTTGCTTCTCTCCCATATTCTCACTTCCTTCTCCTGGGTGCAGTTGCCTTTGCACAGGATTTTTTCCCTGCCTCCTTAAAGATTGCAGAGGTACAACTACTGTCACTGATGGGCTCAGCCTTGGCCAGTGGTGGGTCTGTCTCCATCTGACTGGAGTTGGCTCTGTCAGACACAGGAGAAGCTTCTGGCAGCTTCTCACTGAAGTCACCTTTGTATCCCTCCTGCTACAAGAACCTTGCTGTGCAAATCCAATACAATATCTAAATATTTGCCTTGTTTATTGCCCAATATTAAAATGCTGAACTGCTTAATTTAAGTAAATGAGGTGAGCGTTTTCTCTTTGTGGGTTTTTCTTCATATAGATGCAAAGAATTCAATGTGCACATAGATCTTCTGAAAAAAATAGCTCCTGAAATTTTTAGAAGTTTTTTAACAATCATGCATAACTCTGCATAGATATATTTTAATATAACTTTTTAATATTTTTTAAAAATTTTGATTAAGATGAATGTTCAGTATGTTGAAAGACCTTTGGAAACAAGGAACCATATAGATGGAAGTTTGCTATAGTTACACTGTAAGAAGTTGACATACACATACTTTTATTGCCTGACTGCTAAATGTCAGGCTATAGCTGAAGTGTGGTGCTTTGAAAGTTAATGATTTAGGTGTGGGTCAGAAAAAAACCAGAGATCATATCAAATACTCCAAACTTGTATGAAACTTCGTCTGAGAGTCCTCAAGAACTCTTTATGTTTTGTTTATTTGTTTGGGATTTTTTTCAAATAGCATTCCCATTTATAGAAACCATGTGTACAGATTGGTTAACTGCGATAAACTCAAGTAGATCTCTGTCACAGGCTTGTTAAAATCAAGTAATGTCCCTACTGACACTTTTTTTTTTGAGAATAAAAAATAAACTTAGCAGAATGTACTGTCTTCAAATTACGACTTGTGATCATTAGGTATGCTCCATTGCACCAGTAAATGAAGTGGAATCACTGCTTACAATAATTTTCACTGCAATGCAGTTTTGTAGCATATTTTGTGGTTTTGTAAAAAATGAACAGAAAGTTAAATTAAGCCTATCAGATTGAATAAAATAAAGGGTTATCACTCACCAACATGTCAAATCAATACTCATTTTAGCTTTGTGACATCTTATTAGTGACAGATATTTTGAAAAAGTGCCTTCTGCAGTAAGTACCAGCATTTCTTTTGGCATTCTCTGTATTAGGGAGCCTCTGTCAAACCAGAAGTGTTATTACTGTATTAGCTAAGAAGGAAAAGCCAAAAAATGTCTAGATAAAGTCACTTGCCCTATCAAATCCCCTTTATTTAAGGAGTTTCTCAGGCTAAAAACAGGAGGCAGTGATGGCTGCTCAAGAGCTCTTGTGCCCTTTCTTTCTCTCCATATCGAATAGGTTCTGTAAAAAAGAGAAGAGCATTTTTGAACATCTTTATCTGAAGAGCCAAGTCAAATAAACTTAGTTTGCCAGTATAATGTGCAGAATTAGTAAGTGGCAACTCTTCTGTCATCAGATGAAACCATTCTTGGATTTGTACACAGCCATATAGGTGATCTTTGGTGCAAAAATTTTCCATCTTTCAA
This sequence comes from Rhadina sibilatrix, assembly GCA_013400275.1. NCBI lineage: Eukaryota > Metazoa > Chordata > Aves > Passeriformes > Phylloscopidae > Rhadina > Rhadina sibilatrix. Next base: position 110,000 of record VWYO01009030.1, read on the forward strand.
GAGATCACAATAAAAAAAATATGGTGGTGAAAAGTGCTATTTTAGAATATATATGGTTCTTTATAGGCAACAAGTAATCTGCCATCCAGGAAGCTGCAAGAGACAATTTTAGAGATAAATTCCTTGACTTGTGTCTGAGATAAGTTCAGTACTGCAGCATGTGAAGCGCGTTGTGTAAAAGTCCTTAGCATTACCTGGAGAATGTATCTCTGAGGACACCTTTTTTTAAAAAATGGTTCTAACCAAAGTATGTAATGAACTCAGTAACAACACTGGCAGCATGCATGTCTTTTTAGATACTAAGCAGAGAATGGCAACCATTCTGACTTCAGAATACTTATGCTAGTGAATATTTTGCTAATATTCACTTGCATAAGTGAATATTACTTACTTTGCACATTACTTACTTAATTTGCATATTACTTACTTTTAGCACGCAGTTGCTAAAAGTACTGTGTTATTCTCTGTTACTGTAAAATGAAACACTAAGTTGGAAAATTTTTGGATACTGTAGAGTTCTTCAGGCACTAACTTGTTACTGAATATGGAATTCTAGCCATGCTTTTGAGATAGGCAGATACAACTGAGAATCCGACATAAAGAGGAAGATACAGGTGGTGTACCAGAAAAAAGATAATTCTGTGACATTATGAGTAGTTATGAATAAAGCAAAATTTCATTTGGTAAAGCCTGAGAGGTTCTGCAGTAATTTAGACATAAAGTGCAAAAAAGTTGGGTTGAAAATTTAGTCACTGTAAAGGAATGGGTGTAGCTCTGTAGAGCACAAAATTTGTCAAAAGCATTTATTACTTTTTGCTTTTTGTAAAAAGTTTTCACAACCTACTAAAGTAATTTTAATTTTGCTCTCTGTCTCTTTCCTTTAGTCAAGGCCTCTTGCCCTGCAGGACATTTTGTGAGGCAGCAAAAGAAGGCTGTGAACCCGTCCTGGGTATGGTAAATGCTTCTTGGCCAGACTTCTTGAAGTGCTCTCAATTCCAAAACAAAACTGAGAATGACACCGCTACAAGGGTATGCTTCTCACCCCACCAAGAAAAAGGAAAGCAGTGTATGTTTCCATTCTTAACTGTTTCACTGTGTTTATGAGTTTTTGTTTAAAAATGTGTTTTCTTCCTGTGTTAAAAAAGCTCTGGGTTGAAATTATTATTTCTTTTCCCATGTTCCATCTTATTACTATGATAAAGTCTGGTTGTCAGTTGTTTATAGTTTGCAGTGCTTTAATTGTTTTGGCTGATTTTTTTCAGACTTGTGTTGATTTGAGGCCTTTTTATTTTACATGAAGAATTCTGAGCTTTTTCAAGGAAAGAAGGTTGGAGAAAAGTAATATCACCTGTTGACTTTTTGGTTGCTAGCTCTAGTAAACACAGGTTTGTTATTTGGAGTAGGAGCCTGATACACAGGCCAAATTTCAAATGTATCTCCTTTTTCCTTGCTTTAAAAATGAGCTCCAAATTGATCAAGAGGTGAACTTCTCAAAAAGGTCTTTATACACCTACACATAAAGTCATAGAATAAATTTTTATCTTGAAAAAGATATTGAAGGTCATCCAGTCCAACTGTTAACTCAGCACTGCCAAATCCACTACTAAACCATGTCCCTTGAGTGTAATGTCTATGCATCTTTTAGATACCTTCAGGGATGATGACTACACCACTTACATGGGAAGCCTATTCCAATGACTGACCAGCCTTCCTATCAAGAAATTTTCCCTAATATCCAATCCAAACCTCTCCTGGTGCTCCTTGAGGCTGTTTCCTCCCGTCTTATTGCTTGTTACTTGGGGGAAGAGACTCCCTGCCACCTTCATACAACCTCCTTTCTGGTAGTTGTGGAGAGTGATCAGGTCTCCCCTGAGCCTTTTATTCTGCAGGCTAAATAACCCCAGATCCCTCACCACTCCTCATAAGGATTGTGCTCTGTAGATCCTTCCCCAGCTCTGTTGCCCTTCTCTAGACATGCTCCAGCACCTCAATGTCTTTTTTGTGCTGAGGGGCCCAAACTAAACACAGGATTCCAGCTGTGGCTTCAGCAGTGCCAAGTACAGCAGGGGACAATCACTGCCTGGTCCTGCTGGCCACGCTGTTGCTGATCCAGGCCAGGATGTCACTGGCCTTCTTGGCCACCTGGGCACAGCTGGCTCATGATCAGCTGGCTGTCAACCAGCATTCCCAGGTCATTTTCCACTGGGCAGCTTTCCAGCCAGTCTCTAAAAACAAGGCAATTCCGTCTCCTCAGTGGTGCTGCTGTGTTCTCTAGATCCAAATCTAGAGGTGAGATCACACCTGAGAGCAGTAAGCCTGACTTTTTTCTCACTGACCGCATTGCTGGAGTTCCCTTGCTGGCATCAGACTTTGCTGTTGATAGGCATTCTGTGAGACGAAGAGACTACAGTCTATCTGCGGGTTCTAACTTTGATAATGACTTCTGTGTGACAATAAACAAGAAGAAATGGTATGATGAAAACTGTTTTTCAATTTTTTTAATTAAAAAAACCCCAAGAATTTATTTTTTAAAACTACCTTAAAAGATCAGGGAGATTATACATTGTTCCTTTGAATATTAGTTAATGGTACAGTTAAAATAGATTATGTATCCTGGGCTACTCTTTGAAGTTCCTGAGTATACATCATGATATAGCCTAAAAATTATTAGACCAAATCTTTTACCAGCTGGATTCTCTCCAGCTCTAAAGGCATATTTTTGAAGAGTCATGAAGTAAAGGAGGCTGTTGTCCATACCTTCCTTCATCTGTGGGAACTTTTGTACTGGCTGGGGTAGGGAAAAAGCCAAAGGATTGTATCTTGTTGAAGTTGAATGATTTCCCATTAAACTGAGCACTGTCCACAAATTTTTATTGTAGAATTGCTATTTGGTGTAAGTTGCTGTGGTGAAAGCTGCTGGGACCAGTGTCTTAACTATATGATAAAAATATATGATATATATGCTGAAAAAATTAGCTTTAATGGATCTCTCCAAATGGAAACAGTAAGCAAGTAATTATGAAATGCTTATTTTTTCTGTGCTTCAAATTCCTTATGTAAAATGGGACTAAAAGTGTCCTTTTAGCTCACAGGGTGGTTGTAACCATATGTTTGTTGATGCCTTTGGTATCATAAGGATAAACATTAGAGAAATATGGAGTACCATAATTTTGCCTTCAGGGCAGGTTCAAATAACAAGGTAAGAAGCTGTAGCATAAATAAATGCATAAATGTGGTAAGGGTTTACCCATTGAAGAGTAATTAGCCATGAACAATGGGTGACTATCATATCATTAATTATAATCATAGAATGAGGCATAATTCTGAAAAAGCAACAGAATGTTAAAAACCTAGATTTCATGTCTCTGTGTTACATAAACTGAATACAAGGTATAATATAAATATGCCTGCTAAATTTTGACGAATTATAGCTGGTCAGAGTGTTCAAAAACCCCACCAAATCTAGATAGCTGAACTTAGATTAAGCCAGAAGACATCTGTCACTTATAAAATTTTTAAGTTTCAGAATATCCTATGGCTAAAATAATATATTTATATTGGAGAAGGAACTTTTAAGAATAGTGCCTGGTTAATGACTATTCCATAATCTGTATGGCAGGATTGGTATTCATCTGGTAGTGAACTGCAGAAATTACAGGTAAGTACACAGTGGAAGTTTACTTTTTCTCACCAGCGGAAGAAATGTAGAGCCAATTGTGAGATTTGCTGCTCCTACCTGACAGATCGTGGACACCTTTATTGTCCTACTAAATGTCAGTTCTGACATCCTCTTGTATAAAACAAAAGGGTTTTTTTTAATTAATTTTTTCATTCTGCGTGATGCTTGGATATGAATGGTTTTCATGTAGAATGAGAGACTATAATTGAACTGTCTTCCAGGACCTGCAGGGAGCTTACAAGGAAGATGGAGGGCATGCTATTTACAAAAACCATGTAGTGATAGGACAAGGGAACTGGCTTCAAACTGAAAAAGAGTACACTTAGATTAGATATTAGGAAGAAAATCTTTACTGTGAGGGTGGTGAGACACTGGAACAGGCTGCCCAGAGAAGCTGTGAATGCCCCATCCCTGGAAGTGTTCATGGCCAGGTTGGATGGGGCTCTGAGCAACTTGGTCTAGTGGAAGATGTCCTTGCCCATGCCAAGGGGGTTGGAATAAGATGATCTTCCAACTCAAGCCCTTCTACAAGTCTGTGAGTCTATGACTATGGAGAATATGTTGACTTTTATTTTTATTTTTATAAAAATGCATGGTTCTAGAGGGGTTCCTCTGCGACTGAAAAGGTAAGAATTTGGGTTCACTAGGCTGCTTCTCCTGCAGAAATAACTGTGCTGTTTCTTGAATATTTATTTCTGCAGTTTTTATATTTGAAAGAATTTACTTCTCTGACTACAGTAGAACCAAGCAGATAGGCTGTTTCTCTGCTCTAATCCCTTTTCATCTAATGCTCAGCACAAACTGCTTTTCACACTCTTCTCAGGGTTCGGTTCCTGGAAATTTCAAGAGCATGTCCTTGGCTTATGACTGTTTATTTCTCAACTCTGTGGTTTCTTTTGGGGTTTGGTGCCTCCAGATTACATGCAGTGAATCCTTCCCTGCCCACATATGCCATTTATAAAATTTGTTTTGTGTAATGTAATTCTCTTTTGCATTTTTAGTTTATCAAAAGTGTTTATCAAAATTAAGGTCCGACTGCTATTCCTGTATATTCCACAGATTCTTGTACAGTGTCACCCAGTCACTCAATCCCAAACAAAACTCTCTTGATTTCTGTTCTTTATTTTTGTCTGATTGTGGCTAAACACTCCATATCCTCCACATTTTCTGAATTGAAGATTATCACTCCTCAAAAAAATCCTTGAATGTCATGTTTTCAAGCCCTGTTAGAGAAAATATGCTTAAGTCGTGTTGTAGGTAGAATCTAGAGCATTTATCCTGGAGAAAATTAACAGTTTTCCTATAAAATGGTTATTGGTTAGAATAGAGATTGTCTAGTGGATACATACAGGTTCATGTGTCATAGCTAATATTTATCTCTTTGTCTAAAAGTTAGCTCCACAAGCATTGGAAATTGAGTGTACAATACCACTGTGGGGAATCTATTATTAAGTACATCCCTGATGTGAACACAGATGTACTGATGGTACTGGAAAATCCAAGCTGTGCCATTACAGTAAAAACATTTGAATGTAAAATGACTGAGTCATTCAGTCATTCTCTGAGTCACAGAGAAAAGATGCAGGTCTGAAGGCTGTTGTCCTTCAGATTGGTATCTATTTACACAAGTGACAAGTGAATAATCAGTAGATGAGAAAATCAGCTACCCTAATAATAGTTGTAAGAATGTATGTTTTGAGATTGAAGATAGGTGGTAGAACTGGTTTCACAGGTCTGTGAGCAGGAGGCATTATCAGTCATTCACTCCACATGCAACCAATAATGCATTCTGGGGGGAAGAAATTACAGAAACCTTCCTGAGGGCTGTTATTCATATCCTTACTCACAGAAAAAAATCAGCTCTGCTTTTCTCTCTCTCAACTGACACTGTTTATTATGTTATTTTATGTGTTTTGACCAGCCAACATAACTGTTGCTGTTAAACCCATGGCAGGAAAAAACCCAGTAGCTTGAATGAAAAGTAAAGCAGCACAACAATCTGACTTAGATTAACATAGAGCTGTCAAAAGAGCCCTGAAGTTATTTTTCTGTTAATTTGAATTGTAAAATACTTTCAAAAGCAGCAGTGAATATGATGCTTCTACTGTTTATACAACAAAGCTATGTAAATTACAGTATAGAATTATGAGACATTGTTCACTTTTGTATTTTTACTAAAGAGGCATTACGAATGAATGAATGTCTGTTTCTGTAAAAAAATTGGTGCATAAGTAGCCTGAGCTGCAGTTAATTGCCATGAGATTTGGGGTTGGAAGGGATCTTAAAAATCATCTTATTCTGACCCCTCTGCCATAGTCAGAAGGCACACCTTCCACTAGACTAAGTTGCTCAGAGCCCCATCCAACCTGGCCATGAATGCTTCCAGGGATGGGGCATCCACAACTTCTCTGGGCAACTTGTTCCAGTGTCTCACCACCCTTAGAGTAAAGATTTTCTTCCTAATATTGAATCCAAATCTCTTTCAGTTTGAAGCCAGTTCCCTTGTCCTATCACTACATGCTCTTATAAAATGTTCCTCTCCATCTTTCTTGTAGGCTCCTTACAGGTATTGGAGGCTGCAATTAGGTCACCCCAAGCTTCATTCAAACTGGTATAAATTAAGACAATTGTCTTTGAGGAATAACTTTGAGTAGAGAATTCAAATATCTGATTGCAACAGGTATTTATTTTTCTATAGTCAATGTAATTATATCCAATCTATTATATCCAGTCTATGTCTACTATCTAGTAGATAATTTTTCTGAGAAAAAGCTTTTAAAATTAGGAAGACATTATTTTTAAAGATTATTATTAAAGACATTATCTTTCTTTCATGCCCTTGCATTTACTTAATGCAGTGAAGATGAGAGATGATTTGTGTTCGTGTAACATTGATGCTAAACAGCTGCAAAAACAGCAATAGTGGAATAGCATTTTGAGGAAAACAAAATGTTTTTCACAATTGTTGTGTTGTTTCATGTGAAGAAACACACATGGTTGATTAAACTATTTCCCCCACCATATCACTCTAATTCTATTGATCCTACATTATATTTTGTTCTGTTCTCTGGTTTTTATTCTTCTATTCTGCCTGTATTCCTGTTTCTTGGCTGTTTCTTTTCCAGCTTGAGTTTCTTATGTGGTCTTTTTAGGCCACATCACTTTAGTGAAAGAAAAAGGTCTTCTGTCTTTTTTCTCCCACAGGATTTTGCATCCTAAGGAAATAGAGAAATGAACAATTACCTGGGGGTAAGGAGTTGCCAGCTTTTCTAATTCCATGATTGTGATCAGAGTATCAAAACTTTCTAGAATTGACAGGAACAAGATGCATACACTGTACTGGAGGATATAGGTATAGGTATAGGTATAGGGAGCAGATTATGAAAATCTGAAAGTGAGAGAATAGAGGGATTCCTCTGTGTTCCATTGTGCTATTATGACTATATTGGGTAAGAGAAAAAGTCCATCTGTTTTATAATTCTGACTCCAAAAGCTAAGAAAATCAAATGCCCAGAAAAGGAGAACAGGCCAAGACTGTGTGGAAGTACTTTGGCAAATACTCCTGTATTTTCCGTCTGTTTGAGACTAAAGGATTTTTCTGTAATTTGTGACCTGCCATAGATTTTTATTCTATTAATGTGTCCCTTTGTTACATGGCTCTATGTATGTTTTAGCATCCATAGTGTCGTGTCCTAGAATGTTTCAGCTTTTCAATGTATTGCATGAAGAGCACTGTCTTTTGCTTGTTTTAACACCTCTTACTTTTTCCATAGCATTAGATAGTAAAAAAAAAAATTTGAATAAAAAAATTGGTAGCACTTTCCGTGGTCATTTGCACAGTTACAGAATGCTTTTTGTGTTGCTATACCATGGAACGCAACCAGATGTCAGTCTTGAGGATGGTAAAATAATGTTTATTTCAGTCTGCACTCTCTGCAGCTTTCCAGGGACCTCTCCCCATAATCTTCTATAGATGACATTCCAGTAATCTAGCTGGAAAGTATAGTAAGTGGTCTTGCCTCCTCAAAGACACTTTTGATAGTATATCAGACACAGGTAAAATGAAACACTTTTTGCTGCCACTGATGTTTAGTCCAGGATTTTGGAAGCTATTCCAGATTTTAGAACTTTCTGGGTAAGGACTGAAACAAGCAAGTTTCTCTATTAGCAAGGATTGCTTCCATTTTATTTGGGCTCATCTTACATAACATTTTAAGTTCTTCAGGAATTTGGGTGTGTGTATATTTGCATGATTTTATTAATAAATGTGTAAATTATATACAGAGGTATCAGTAATTAACATTTCCCAGCATATTTCTTTTCCATTTGTAATAATTTTGAGTAGAATGGTCTATATTTTTCCTATTTCAGACATTTATTTCTTCTGCTGCTGCTGTTTTGTTTCAAACAGTCCCAGTGTTTCTGAGTATGCAGCCTGTGTTCAATAAAGTTTTATGAATGTTGCATACCTAAATCCACTAGGTTCCAGATCAAATACCAAAATTTAACATTCAACAAAAGTGTTTGTTTTACAACATTAGATAAGGCTTTTATAATTTCCATTAAAATCTGACCTTTGGAAGTATGATGGAATGGTCACTCTACTGAAAATTTCTTGCACAAGCTTGGTAGAAAGCAGAAATTAAATTTATTGGAGGTCCTGTTCACAATGTCTGTGCTCTCCTTGCCCTGAACACTGCACTGACTGGACCAAACATATCCGGTCATTACCTATTAGAAGACTGCAAGAGGTGAGATAAATATTTCTAAAGATTCCTTCTGGTTGCTGCTGGATACTAAAATTGACATAAAGAAAACTAATTTCACTCTTCCTCTTGTTTTTTTTTTTTTGTATAACATACAAGACAAACAGGAAAATGCTCACTTTAGGTGTGCAGAAATGGAGAAACAGTTTGGGGTAGGAGCAGAACAAGACAGAGATGTATAAAGGAGGCAGAGTCAGGATGACTTACAAGTTCTTCAACACACCTTTGTTCACAGCCCAGAAATTAATATGGGACCCCATAATCTTTTCTTTTCTGATCTGTAAGAAAAGTTATCAGATATTCCTGCTGTTAACTTTCATTCCCCCAGGCCAAATTGGCATATTCACACCAAAGATAGGAGTCCATTACTCTTGCTATCTTAGAACCAGTGAAGCTCTATACTGATGGAAATCTCCATCAAAGCAAATCAAAATGGTTCCTTTTGAGGTATTTATGCTTTTTTTCCTTTTTAACCATGAAGGAAATTGTGGAAAAGCCAAGTTACAAGAATCTAAGATTACCAATCAGTTACAGTTGCTTTTCCAACCTTTAAGAGCCTTTCTTGTATGATGAATTACAAAATTTTGATTATGCTATCATATTGTATTTTTACCTGATTTCATCATCTGTGGGATAAACACTGGTGTCCAGGGAACTGGTACTTCCATACCAAGGAAGTCTGTTGTTCCTAGGAGCCCCTGTAGAGTTTAGTGACTGCAGATATCAGGAAGTGCAGTGTACAGGACAGGAACTGGAGAAATAAAAAGATCAGCTCATAATAAAGTGTGACATTATCATATGAAATGAGATTCTTGCCTTGTCACTGTTGCAATGACCATGCTGAACAAGGCACTTGAATAAAAATTTTCTCTACTGTTCTTTGAACACTTCCAGCTAACTGGGCTCTACATTTGTATAGCTGGTTTATTTGCAACTGAGACATTCGTAGCTACAAGTAAAGGCAACAAGAGCTATTCTTTGAACATGTAAAATAACATTAGTCCTTATCCTCCAAAAAAATCATATGCTTTTTTGTGTCTTAGATGTTATTATTCATTATTTCTTCTAACTTTCACTTTAATATCTCATTTCCTCATTTTTGCTGCTATAAAATGAGACTGTGGATGTTATCTGATCTCATGTTTGCCCTAAGGCTGTCATATTTTGCAGTTTGTAATGCTTTTCCAAAATGAGTAGAGTACAAGTGAGGCTGTAACTCTTCAGTTAGAGGTTAGGAAATGTATCCAACCACACGATGTGAGGGAACCTGCTGAGGAACACATCATAAGGGTGTCAAAAAGGTGATGCCAGTGGTTTTGCACTACCTTGTTTCTCATGAACAGTCACAACATTAAAAGGCACAAACTTGTTGAAAATTTTTGCTTTAAAGTCTCTTAGTATTTTGGGCATCTTTCCATAAAGTTAAAGACCTCCTTTATAATACATTACATTAGCAGCTTGCCCTGCAATAACCATGTCCTCCTGCAGTAACCATGTCCTCATTGCACAACTAGAAAATGATGTTGTATTACAAAATCAAAATTATTTGCTGTACAAGTGGACATACACCTGGGAAGGTAATTGAAAAGATTTTGAAATTATTCCTAAGTTTTTATTACAAATAAATTTTCCATAAGGAGTGTGTGTTTCAGTTAACTAAGTTTGCCCTGTTTCTTGGGGATGATAAAATAATACTGAGACTTAGAAAAGAATGTAAGTATGTTGAAAGAAAAAGATCTTCTGTTGACAAAATTTAAAACTAATAATGAGGGTGCTGAGAGTATGTGTGTTTGTGTGTATAGACATTGCCATAGTGTGATAGAGAAGACTGCTGTTCTAGGACCACAAATAAAATTAAAAATCTAGATAAATAGTTGAATGTGCAGCTAGTGCAAGCTGGAGCTATTTGTCATTTTTGAAAAACACTGTAAAAGCATGTCCAGTGCTAAGTGGTACCTCACAGCATCCACTGTATACCCATTGGTTTGGCAAACTGTGAATACCAAAGGGCTATACAGGAAAGCCAGTCTTAAGCAGATATTATATTTTTTGTAGGCATTTTCCACATGAACACGTAATGCTTCATCCTTCCTTCATCCCAGGGACAGATTTAACAGGTGTAATAGTCTTTTCATTACTGCCTGTTGAGGTCTTTTTAAATGGGTCATTCACTGATAGAAGTTTTAAATGGCTTTATTCTATCTCAAAAATTGAGATTTTTTTTTTTCCTTTAGGTTTTCCTCTTGGCCTTCTTGCAATCAGTGATGTTCCTCTGAGAGCTATCATAATGTTTTCCAAATTGGAAATATATCTCAATCTCTGTGGAAAATACTGAGTATCACTTTTACATTTGTAAGACTCTAGTAGCACTAAGTTTGTAGTGTTGATGCTAATGGTTTTTCTCCACATTCTGTCTTTTCTGCTCTCTTACAGCACTGTGTGGAGGAAAGGAGAGTTTCTTGTGTGCCAGTGGGATCTGCATCCCAGGGAAACTGCAGTGTAATGGCTACAACGACTGTGATGACTGGAGTGATGAGATCCATTGTAGTAAGTTTCTTAAACCTTGCAGTGCTCTGTTGAAGTACTGAACCCATTCAGGGAAACCTAGAAACTGAAGCAGGCAATTAGCACAGAATAGGAGCTTTGCACAGTGTTTGCATACATTGGCATTTGGACTCTGTTTAGCTTTGCCCACTCAGGCCACAGCATGTGCTTTGGATCTATCAGATTTTATGCCTTGAGGCAGATATTCTGCAAGGAGCTATAAAATACAAGAAGTATTTTTTTTTATTTATTTTTTTAATGGATCAATTTGCATCAGACACAAGCACTTCTGATAATCAGCTGAATATTTTTAGTGGCATTGATTTTAGAGTAGATGCAAGACCATCTGTTTAGAAAGTTCCCTTAGTTCTCAACTCTGGATGCAATTTATTTAAATTAATCCCAGTATGTGCTGCAGTAGAATGTACACATGTGATGGCTTAATTTTTTATTTATTTGTTTGTGTTAGTGCATATCTTCAGAGCTCCTATGTGTTTTTCTCTGCCAACAAAACACCTTGGACTACAAACACCTTTAGAAAACCAGAGCAAATGTACCATAAGAAAACAATGAGGAGGCAAGAAGAAAAAGAACAGAGGGAAATGTGGAAAAAATACTAAAGAGGGACTATGGCAGGACATGATGCCACAAAACAGGATTTCTCATTCAGTCTTTGAAAAATGTCAGACTGTGCAGTTTACACTCAACTCAAAAGATTCTTATTAGTGATTTAAGAGCCTGGGCATTCCAAGACTCACAAAGCTGCTTTTAAGGAAGTTGTTGTTAGATTTTATCTGGGATACTCCAAGGAATAAATGAGGACAGCAATTTCCTCCTGGTCTCAATATGAATAAAATTAGAGCTTGCTTTTCCTTTTATAGTCTACAATTCATTTAGTGGAGGTTGAGATAATGTCTATTATGTAAAAAGTATAGTATGTTTTTATTTTCCAATTTTTTCTGTCTGTGTTAGCTTTAGATTTAAAGTAAGCTCAAAAATTTAAAAATGCCTATGAGACTATGGCTCTCAAGTTCTATTAGAAATGGGAAGAGATCAGTAGTAAAAGAATAAATATATTACATGTTTTGAAAAAACAAGCGTGAATTTCATGATCTAAGATTACCTTTGAAAGGACACCTGTCTGTTTAGTGATACAAGGTTTATATGCAGAGAATGTCTTTCATTAGGATGCTTGGTAAGAGTTGAGGAGAGTGTGTGGAGGTCAAATAAGACTTTCCTGAATTACATAGCAGAAAGAGCAAAACTGAAGGAAGACCTATTTGCCTGAAAGCTTGTCTGATAAAAGATGCTGTGCTTCTTGCAGTCCTTGCCCCCCTCAAGGTCTTAAGTCACGTCATTAAATTACAGAATAGGTTGCTCAGAGTCCTATCCAACCTGACTTTGAGTATTTCCAGGAATGGGATGTCTATCATTTCTCTGGGTAACCTGTTCCAGTGTTTCACCATCCTCATGGTAAATCATTTATTCTTTATGTCTACTCTGAAGTACCCTTTTGTAAAACTATTACTCCTCATCCTATAACAGGCCCAGCTAAAGAGTCTGTCCCTATCTTTCTTATAAGTGTCCCTAAAGTGCTGAAAGGACACTTTCTCCAGGAGAAATATGCCCAACTCTCTCAGCCTTTCTTCAAAGGAGAGCTGTTCCATCCCTATGATCATTTTTGTAGACTTGTCTGAACCTCATTGAACAAGTCCATGTCTTTCCTGTGCTGTGGGACCTAGAGCTGGGTGCAGCACTCCAGGTGGTCTTTCACAAGAGCAGAGTGACAAAATCACCTTCTTCAACCTTCTGGCAGTGCTGCTTCTAATGCAGCCCAGGATACAGTTGTCTTTCTGGGCTGCAAGTGCACATTGCTGAGTCATATCCATCTGTTCATCTACCAGTTCCCTGAAGTTTTTCTTGGCAGGACTCTTTTAATCCATTCATTCCCCAGTCTGTGTTGATACCAGGCTTTGCCGTGACCCAGGTGCAGCACCTTGTCCTTGATCTTGTTAGTCCACAAGAGTCCCATACACCCACTTTTTGAGCTTGTCCAGGTCCCTCTGTGTGGTACCGTGTCCTTCAGGTGTGTCAACCACACCACTCAGCTTGACATCCACACCATCTCCCCACCTCATCTGCAATTTTGCTGAGGCTGTGCTTGATCCCTTCATCTATGTTATTAATCAAGACATTAAATAACACTGGTCCCAGTACAGAGCCCTGAGGGACACCACTGGTCACTGATGTCTTTTGGGATTCTGAGCTATTGACCCTTGGGATGCGATCGTCCAACCAATTCCTTATCCACCGAAGAGTTCACCTATGAAATCCATCTCTCTCCAATTTAGAGAGCAGGATGTTGTGGGGATTTGCCCAGCCCCATGTGCAGCAGATGCTTCTGGACCCATATGGGGACCAAACCTGCCACCTCGGCTTCATTAGCACTGTGCTTTAACCAGCTGAGCTTATCTCAGGGTCACCAGGCTTCATTTGTGTTTAGTGGAATATAGAATAGGAATTTGTATTCAATTTTATGAAAATGGGGATTTCCCCATCATTTATAAAATTTAGGTTGAGCCTTGTACAAGTGGCAGCTGCCAAGTGCCCATCGCACTTAACAGAATAATCAACTACCCTATACAATATATTATTGCCAATATCTTGAAGAAAATGTATATTAAGGCTGTTAGATTTTCATCAAGTGAATCTTATTTCCCTGCAAGGAATTTTGTATTCTGTTTGTGTGTCCTCTATGTGGGCCTGTAAGTTGTCTACCCTAAAGGACACTGCAGCAACTTCAGAGGTATGAATGGAAACAGGAATGGGGGTATGAATGGAAATTAAAAAGTAAATTTATCTAGAGGAAATAATATAGGAAAAGGCAGTTTTGTTTCATTTGCAAGAGGAGCAGTGGAAGAAGCATAGAAACTGTCAGAGTTACAAACTCATCAATAAGATTAAAAGTTGCCAGAATACTTCATGCTGTTGCATTTTCAAAACAAGTGATGTTTAGAATTTATTCCCAGCTGGATCTTGGTGTGCTTACAGGAAGCAAGAACTTAAATTTATTTTCATTTAGTGTGGGGTTCTTGTTATTCCCTGTTTTAGGAATAATGGTTCTTTTTGAAGCTAAATTAACTATTGAGTACGTAGCTCATGGCTCAGCCATATTATTTTACTTCATATCCTGAAGCATTTCCGTCATAAATTCTGTTTGGACTTTCTAAGATAATATGAAACTTGATGAAAGCATTAATACTTCTGTGGGGGAAAGAGAGGAAGTGACTCATGTTAAAGTTCCAGAGGTTTTTTTGCCTAGGAGGTGAAACACTTGGTTGACATCTGAAGGGGTAGAAACCCCAGTGCAACTTCTGGAAGAGTTACACTGTTCCATGTGTAATATCCTTAGAAGGACACCCAGATTTCAAAGTGGAACCACTATGCCATCATGAGCACAGGAATCACATGCCAAGAGGAGAGAAGGAAGTGGTAGCATGATTCTGTTGTTTTTTGATTGATCATCTCAGAAGAAAGAAGGCACTTTTGTTCCAGTCTCCGCTTTTTGAGCTCTTTCTCTCTATTTTCTGGGGGAAGAATTCATTTAAAATGCCCACATATGCTAGTAAGAACGGGCACAAAGGACTTCCTTGGTTCCAGTGGCTTAGCTTCAACAGGATGGAAGGATTGTCCACCCAGCTGTTCTCTATCTTGGCATTCTCCCTGAAAAGCCTGAGGTTGAGGAAAAGTCTAGAAGAAGGCAGTGAAACTGAGCTAGCCACTTCCTAGCCATGTGCTTGAAATCAAAAATTATTACTGATGGGACCAGAAACCACAAACCATATTTTCTCTTCAATCTTCAAAACAAAGATTCCATGTTTTTATTGAGCTTGATATTGTTCAAGTATTATGATTATTCTCAGAGAATATCTGGCAGGCTTTACTGATGCATCCAGTCATGAAAAAAGGGTTAAACTCACTTAGGGCTGACAGTAAGGATTCCTTGATGAGAAGGCACCAGTCTGAACCTGAGCTCCAAACCCTGTTGAGCATAAAGCTCATTTGAAACCATTGTAATATCAAAGGCAGGCTCAAAAACAGGATTTAGGGATCTTGATTTTGCTGTTAGAATATTCATCTCCACTTAATAGCCACATCAGGTTCTCAGGATTTTCCTAGTAATCTACAATGGTGAAGCCTACAACATTTCTTGAGAACTGTATGTGTATAAATTTAGATCCCTATGTGCAGAGCACTCTCTCCTTATGGTATTGGTCAAAAAAACCAGCTGGTAGAGAGAGAATAGAAATTTCTAAAAATGGCTTTTGATTTTTCATATTCTTCCAGATTACTTTCTCATAAACTGGTGCACACCAGTATTAATGGAGACCTGTAAGTTGTAAGGTATCCTTAGCTAATCTCGTAGTGCTAATGCTGGTAGCTAATGTGTAGTCAGTGCATTCCAGTGTGCATAGTTTATATTAATGTTTGAATGCAACTTTAACATTTTCCATGCTTTGTTTTGCAGACTGCAGTAATGATGTGTTTCGTTGTGACACAGGAAAATGCCTCAATTATACCTTTGTTTGTGATGGATACGATGACTGTGGAGACCTTAGTGATGAACAAAATTGTGGTAAATGAAAGTTATGTGTTTTTCTAAAGTATTTAAGATATCAGGACTGCCTAAGCCAGTAATCTTTTTCCTTAAACTACTGAAAGAGTATTTGAACAAAGTGAAAACAGCTCACAGATTCTATATGCAATTTGAAAAAGTTTAAAGGAGAATTCTGGGTCAATCCAAATGTTGAAGGGTTTGGTATTCATAAGAAATACTGCTATTTTCAATTTGCTTTAAAATAATTCCAAAAGATGCTTCCTTGCTAGCTTGACTGGATTTAACTGAGAGTAAAGCAAACTGTATGAGGGTACACACTGGTGGTGCCAACTGTTTTATAGCTGAATTGTTTTTACATAAGATTCATAGTGAAGTCGTATGTTTTGATTATAAAATTCTGTTTCTTTCCAATTCTCTTGTCAATCAACTTTGCATGTTCTGACTCATGATACTAACCTACCTACTCTATATATCTACCTACACTTAACTTCCATAGGAGAAACAATGAAGTTTTACTGTTAAAAAAGAATAATCTTCACATATAAATATTGGGAAACTTAGCTTCATTTTACTAACTTCTGGTCCTGTTACTATGCCTGAGAAAAATGAAGTTTTCTAAGATAATTCTTTAACAGTTAAAATATTATTTCTCACTTTTTTCCTTTTGCTTTTCTAAGGAAAACCACAAAGAATATAAAATCTGAAAATCAAGGCACATTTTTTTTCTGAGATTTTTTTAATATTTTTTCTCCAAATAAGGCACACTCTAAGACCTTTCAATACTTTCTTATCAGTTTTGGTTATTTAGTGGGTTTTTTTCTTAAATAATCTTAGTTTAAAGATTAATTTTTTCTAAATGTTGATCTATCTATCTTTCTTACCTTGTCACAGGTATTTTTTCAATAAAATTTTTAAAATCTAACTTTTTGTACATGCTGTAATTGGTTTTCATGGCAGATTTGGAGGACTGGACTGTGTCTATTTTCTCTATTTGGATATAAAGTCAGCCTGCTCAACAGAATGCTCTTCTTTGTGCATTCAGGTAGAAAGAGTAAAATAACAATTGGAATAATTTCTTTGGAGATAATTCTTATGGAAAATTCCAAGTACTTGCAAAAATACAGTTTCTGAAGTTGAGAACGATTTTTTAAATGTCTTAGTAAAAACATAAATGAAGGAAATTATTTTCTCTGATGGTTGCTGATAATTTTGGTTAACCAAAAATCATTCCCTGAGATGGTAATCCAGATCTTCTAATGTGCTTAACAAATCTTAGAAACTTGTTTATTTGCAAATAGTCACATCTGTGCACCTGAGAGAAGGAATGAGTGCATCACCATACAGGCAATACCATTAAGAATATATGTAACTACTATCTGCAAAAAAGTCTGCAGATACAAAATTTTCTTAATATAATTTATTAATGCAAAATGGCTCATTAATAAGATTAGCTAATAAGCATAGAACAGTTGATCAGTAATATAAAATATACAAGTGGTAACTTAGCATGCTTTTTTCTCTTCAAATCTACATTTTATGTAGATTGTAATCCAGTGACACATCACCAGTGTGGAGAGGGGAGATGCATAACAGCTGACTGGGTATGTGATGGTGACCATGACTGTATAGACAAATCAGATGAGATCAATTGCTGTAAGTTCCCTTAATCTCAATTTTTTTTTTCTTTCTTTGAAAACTTAAAAAAAAAAAGAGTAAGATAACTAGTGTACTCACTTGTGAGGCAAAACTATAAACTTAGTTTATTTCAGAAGTTCACGCTTGACAAATGTCTGTTCTCAGTAGACAGCAGCAGCAAATTAAACATTTGTTGCCTTTGTTGAGAAGTATTGTTTTGCGTTAGAGCTTTTTGTTAGTTGTAATGTTCTCTCTATATGAATAAAAATTATGTGCATTTTTTTCCCTTGGAGAAGCTAAGACTTAATCTCAGCCTGTTAGTAATACCTGACATTTATAGTTTCAGTGTCTGTAGTTAAAGATCAGCGTGGCTGTAGCCAGTGAAAAATTAGCCAAAGCATAATGAAAAATGTCTCATGATCTCCAGTGCTAAGCAGTGTTATCAGTTCCATTCAGTAGGATGTTCAAATATAATGCACAGCTTCACTAAGCTACATTGATCAGAATATTTTCTTTTTCATTTTTTTTTTCTCTATAGCCTGTCACAGTCAGGGTCTGGTGGAGTGCAGAAATGGGCAGTGCATTCCTAGTGCATTCCAGTGTGATGGAGATAATGATTGTAAAGATGGAAGTGATGAAGAAAACTGCAGTGAAAGTAAGGATATGCCTCATTTTACTCTTCTTACTAAACCTACCATTGACTGCTATGTTCCACAGTGCCTTTAGCTAAAACTGTCTGACAAATTACTTTCTTTACCTTTCAAATAACACTTCCTAAGGCTGGTTAGGGTGTGTGCTTTCACACAGGCACTTGTAAGCAGACTTCTTTTAATACTTAAAAAAGATTAAGAAGTGTTATTTAGCACAGTATTTAGTTATCTGATGTGATCAGCTGTACTTGAAATACATTATTTGGAGCAGTGAGAATCTACTATTACAGGAATTCTTGCCATTCAAGGAGGAATTTTCTCATTAAAATCCTTTTTTTAATCAGAACTTAGGAATCAAAGAAAGAATGTTTTCATAAATAAACTAATGATTTAGTGTGCCTACAGGAAAATATATGAGAACATAAATTTTCACAGTGACTTGACAGCTGTCCTATTATGGACTCTATGAGAGAAGAGGAAACAAAACAGTGTCTTGAGCCCCAGAATGTGGTTTCCTAGAGACACTCAGAAAGCAACATTGTCATGATGATTTCAAAATTTGAAGGTATTTTTTACATGTAATTCTCTTATTTCTGGCAAGATACAGATTCAGATTGCAGCCTTTCCTTCAATGCAAGAATTATTAACGTCTTTTAAAAATTAATCTTATTTTAAAGAAATTAAAGTAGTTAACCTTATGCAGAAAGCTAGTGCTGGCAAACGTAGTGGCAACAGGACAGACTATTTAATAGTTGTTAGAGTAGAAAAGACCTGTTGTCATAAAATAGATACAGTGTGATTATATAGGACTCATTTCATTAGGAAACCAGTCTAAAAGAAATCCTTTCATAAGCACATTACTCAGTATTTTCTTTTCTTGGGATCTTCCTACTCCAATTTAAGTTCCTTCATTCCAAAAAATACCTAAGAAGCTGAAATGCAGAAATTATCATTATTGTTCTTCTCTTTTAATGTTGACATTATAAAAAGGTCTTGCATGAGCTATCTTATGTATTTCTTATATATTCTGTGGTTTCCAGCAACTGCAAAAATGTAGTAGGACATTCATGTATTACAAAGACTTCTGCTCTACAAATCAAATCAAAAAAAATTGGATGTGTCTGTCAGAATCAGTGAAGTTAGGGTTAATGCAGTCTGGAGTATTGGCTTTGTTACAAATACAGTAAATATGTGAAATCAGCATAGAAATTTGTGGTCAAGGTGTAGTGACTTCCCCTTGCCTATAAAAGGATACAGGGATCTTGTGTCTTAGTACAAGTATGTACATTCAGAGATTACAAATGGCCATTGCTTCATTTCTATCTTGATGAGAAAAGTAATCTCCTTCAATACATACCTTAAGGAAATCTGTAAGTAGTGCTCCCATTCATTTTGTGACAATAGAAATCTAATATAAATATACTCACGACTATGAGTACTAAGAGTTTCTGTGATCTCTTCAAAAGACGGTATAGTGTCTTTATAGAAATTCAGCATTATTTGTGCTAGGATCAAAAGAATCTAAATTGTAAAACAGAGATTTTTAAAGGATAGGAAGGAGTTGGAGCAAACTTTAAAAATAATTTTAATGTAAATATTTGGGATAGCTTTAGAACTCAAAAGGCTTTTCCTGCATTTCATGTTCCATTTTGCAATCAGATGCAGCTGTAAAATAAGATGGTCAATTGCTAGAGCAAAGAAATTATCTCTATTGCTTCAATATATAACATGTATGAATGGAAGTAAATCCATATAATTTTGATAGATATGACTAAAATCATCAGTTCCTTTAGAGAAGATTGTCAAAGTTATTGAAACTAGATCTTTCTTCAGCACCTTCTGTATGGCCAGTGGAGGGCTGAATGATTAATGTTCATGGCCAGTAGTGTAATACAAACACTAAGCAATCACAGCAATAAGCTATTTTAAACAGGATAAGATGATAAACACCATCTATTTAATCTCTCCTTACAGAATAGTAAGCTAAATGACTGATTTTGCACATGGAAGAGAGAATTTAATGGTTTGGAAAGGAGATATCACAACTATGAGAGAGAGGAGTCCAGGAATTTGTCAGATAAAGCAACTACCCAAGTAGTTCAGAAACTTTTGATGAAGTGCTGGTTTTATTTATTCTGAAGTCCATCATTAGGATCATCACAGTGTTTTTTGGATTTCTTTCTGTTGTTGTTTGTTTTTTAAGCTGTCAAAGGAGGACAGTTATGCTTCATCTCTGACCTTTCTTCAAGATGTCTTCAGGATTGTCAACCAAAACAATCATAAAATGAGAAGTAGATCACCTGAATGGCATTGAAGAATAAATAATTCCCAGTGTTCTCTTTCAGCTAGGACCTATTGTTCTTTTTGAAATGTTATTTGCATGACTTTTCATATTCTGCCTGGTAAATGTCTTTCAGAGATCCATGCCTCTCATTCAGAAACTGGGATATAATTCTTTATATTGAACAGAGGGGTAGGAAGAGTGAGAACTGAACAGTGTTGCACACTTTTCTACCTTACACTGAAGTGCTGTTGGGTACTTACTGAAATATGTAAAGGAAATACTTAATTTTTATGCAAACACTGTAGTTTCTCATTACACTCCAGTCATTTTTATTAGTCTGGTAAATAACTGTTTCCCTCAGATCAAACCATCTGTCAGGAGGGAGACCAGAGGTGCTCTTCCTGCCCTGATCCTTGTGGAGCTTCTCCCTGTGAGACGAGGAACAGCCAGGCAAACTGCAGTAAGTAGGTCACGCTACATACTGTTACTCTTTTAGGGAGTTTTAGATTAAAGTGAGGATGCAGGGTAGAACACAGTAAGTAATACTTTAATTTTCTAGCTAATGTACATGTTTAATGATTAAGCTTTAAAAAGGACAATGTTGAAACAAATGTGTCATCAAAGCTCTTGATTATTGATGTACTAGGATTTATAACATATGTCATTGAGGTATTTTGATTTTCTTTTCTGCGAATTTTTATATTTTCTGTATGGGTGTTTACTGTTGCACTTTCTATAAGCATTTAATGACATTCAGTGTCTATGTAAACAGCATAGTGTAAGTGTAAAGCAGAAGATATTGATTTATTTTCAAAATATAAAAAAACCCATGTTACTGTATTTAGTAGTCTGAGAACTTTTATACCTTTATGAAGGAATAATTTTGGTATTCAAACTGGAAAAACTAATTATACTTCTGACCAGTGCATATTGTCGAGGATCAAGGTCTCCAGCTCTGTGTATTCTTGTGTCTGTGTGCTGCTCTATACCACTCCATGCAAGGCTCCTGAACTAATTGTGCACTGGCTTCTGAGTAGCTGTTTTTTTCAATTGTGCAACGCAGCAATGCGAACAGGTAATTGAGAGAAATATATTCATCTGTGTTTTGAAAGTGGGGCAGAACTGTATTAAAAATTACCCAAAATTAATTAAAACGTAGTGTTGTGATGATACAGTCACATCACTTCAGGTCACCTTGACAGGTGGACAGACTTGGCTTCACTTACAGGTTATTTTTACACAATTCACGTGTAATTGCTCTGTGCTGCAGTTATCTCTGCAAAGTATGCTTTGATACTATATAGTAGCTTGTGTGGATAATGTCATTCCATTTAGAATAGAATGGACATGGGAAGGTCAACTAGTCCAAACTCCATATTCTCTCTAGAGTTGTGACTATCACCTTCAAGTGTTTGAGACAGACACCACTTATGCTGGGGCCTTTAGATGCTGCTAAAGTAAAGCTATAACATACTTTATAAAACATAAATGCTTTACACGTGCTTCTATCAATGCTTTGCTGAAGTTTTTGTAAAGGAGTAATCTTATGCAGCATGTTTAGCATTAGAGGGAAGGTAGGGAACACCTTTGGTCAACAAGCTCAAACTCCTGATCAAATCAGTCCCAATTAAGTTATGTTGCCCATGGTCTTGTGCAGCTGAGCAGCTCTGTCATTAAGGACAGAGATTCCACAGTCTTTCTGAGAGATCTGTTTTACTATTAGAGCACTTCTATTCTAAAAAACTATTTTCCCTATAAAGAATTGGAATTCTCTTGTGTCTTTTGTCTCTCATCCTATCCCTGCACGCTTCAAAAGGTCTGGTTCCATTTGATTTACACCTTCCCATTAACTGCTAAGAGCAATAGGATCTCTCATTAAAGATGATCTTTAAGGCTCCTTCCAACCCAAATTACTCTGTGATTTTTGACATGTATTATTTGAATTGCAAACCAATGTTCTTATGCCATATTATGAGAAACCCAAAAGCTTTTTAGTGAAGATGTTTCCTCAACATATTGTTGGCAACTGTCTGTAGTTCTTAGCAGGAATAACATGTAGTCTGAATTAGTCTTCTGGATCATCACACTTTGTCCTGTTGTTGCCCAGTGAATATTTAATTGTTTATACGCAATGGAACAGCAAGACAGTGTGGGAGAGATTTTTCTTGTATAACATGTGGAAGTACTGTTGTCTTTTTTTCATATTATTTTTATTCTTCATGTATTGACCAGAGTTATTTCATCTTTGGTAAGACATGAGAATTCTCATGAAAAATTTCAGTTTTGATAAAGCAGTACTTCTTGGCCCAGATACTATCTGGTTGAAAAATTCCAAAGCATAGGCTACATTTCCCAATATTGAATATGATGGATGTTTTCCAAATGTGATAATATCAGATCTGTTTAGGCTGGCATTATAATGTATTTACAACATATTTAGGATAACAGAATGGATATCTGAAGGCAGAGTGTGAAGAAGACAGGGCTCAATGACAGGATCAGAGGCAATTGGCACAAAGTGAAACACAGAAGCATAATGAAGCTCTGACAATAAACACTTTTTATACTGCAAGTGTGACTGGATGCAGATTATCCAGAATGGTTGTACAGACTCCAGTGGATAGAACAAGTTAATAATAAACACAGAAAGATATTAAATCCAGGCATAGTTTGATAGTGTGTGTAGTAATGTCTTGGTTTGTGTGTGTGTGGGGGGGTTGTTTGTTTGGTTTTGGTTTTTAAACTTCTATTTTGTTTGTTTTGGGTTTTTTTCTTTTTTAATTCAGGATAAAAGATGCAATGGATTTTATTCCTTGTTCTCCCTTGCCCATTAGGCTGTACCCACATGTATAGGGAGTAGCAGGACCTGTTTAGCTGTAGGAGAGACTCAGAAGGGAAGGCTAACATTTGGGTTACTTAAAATGAGTCAGATGTTCCCCTGGAGCACATGTTCTGCTTATCACTCTCTGGATTGTTGGGAATTGTGTGTCACAATTGTGTGTGAGAGCCAACGTGACTATTTTCAAACCTACAGTGACACTTCTGTGCATAATGTAATAGAAACTTTGTAAACACAGGGTAAAAATTACAATCATATTGAAAACATATAAAGAGCTATTCCCTAGCAGCATTTTAAAAGACTAGATTTTCTTCCCTATAAATATGAAGCATAATAAAAGATAATGGCCTATTTGCATTTCAACCCTTTAATCTTGAATAATGTCATGTTATACAAACACTTAGAATGTGGCATGTAGTTCTGTGTTCATCCTGAAATATTGATGAATGTGTAAAGTTCTGTACACATCAAAGAAAAATGTTTACTGGCCAAAATTAAAAGATGAGCCCAAACTGATCTGGGCAAAAGTGTGGAAGGACAAGGGATGGTTCATCATGAAGGACAGGAAATGGCAGTAATGTGAGGAGAATTGTTGAAGTCATTGAACCTCATATACCCCAAAGACATGACTAAGTGGTTTGAGACAAAAGAAATAATTCAGTATTGGTAGTATGCCAGGACTTAGCAGTGAGGAAAAGCTGGATGAACTTTGTGATCATCAGATTAGGGGTAAATAGAAAAAAGTTATAACACCAAATGCCAGACCAAGAAAGAGTGCCCAGTTCTGCTGATTAGCTGAATAATTGACTGTTGGATCTTTTTCCAACTTCTCTCAAAGATCTCAAAAGCTGTGAGACGACACAGTTGTCACACTGTACTAGCAACTGATGCTAGCAACTGGCTAGCAGAGAATATTAATCATATTAAGGTATATTTGCTCCCAGAATAGGCAAATAGATGCATTTTTTTACTTTCGTATGGCATACTTTTTTGTGGAAAACTTTATCAATATATCCAGATTAAATAAGTTTAAATAATTTCACAATCATCTCATTGCTAATTAAAAGTTGAATTTCAGTCTGAGTTGAAGTGAAATTCTGTCTGTAGTTTTCTGTTATGGTGGAAAATTGAAAAATAAATAGTTCTGAATACCAATGTGAGAAGAAATACAAAAGCTATACTGTTTTTAAAAACCCAAAATACTTGGCTAAATTTGTTGTGATTAACTCCCAAAAGCTGGAAGATTTTTATATGTAGCTATAATATATATAATCATATGAACTTGTAGCTGTTACATCTATTTTGTCTTTGCTTATCATTCTCATTTATTATTTGTTATGTCTTATCCAAATTAAATTATTAGCATGTAGACCGTCTCTTGCTTAATGCTTGTGCAATACATAACCTAATTGTCCCCATTCTTCCTTCAGATCTTGGAAAGCAAGGAAAAAAAAAATTAAAAGCAAATCCTGGCTTCTGTTTTTCTATACAGAGAAATTGTGCAGTCTCTGTAACTAGGGAATTTTTACAACCTGACTGTCTAAAGCCTTGAGAAGGCTGATCAATCCACAGAGCTGACCTGCTTTGATCAGGGCATTGGACTAGAGACCTCCTGAGATCCTTTCCAACCCAAAGGATCCGATGTTTTCTGTCTCCTTAATTTTGGCAATTGCTCTGTCAGTGTGAAGTGTGTCATGGTAACATAGTAGGCACACCAGTGGGAAGTGTGTTGCTGTACAGTACACACTCTACTGGTTTAAGAATGGTTTATTGTACCACCTTAAAGTTACGATGTTGCTCAAAGTTAATGAATATTAATAAGGAAATAAAAGTATCTTAATGGGCTATGAGGCAGACAGAATTCAAACCCACCTCTACTGGTGTGAATAGGCTTATAAGGGATCTCTAGCTCTGGAACCTGTAGTTTCTTAAGCCTGAGAGGATGTCCTCCAACTGAGAAATTTGTTAAATAAGTATGGAATTATTTCTTCTGTATTTAATTTAATCTCACACCATTTGTGGTTCTGTTTGTTTTCTCTTTGTGAAAGGTCAGTGTGAACCAATTACTCTGGAGCTTTGTATGAACTTGCCTTACAACTATACTTACTACCCAAACTACCTGGGCCACAGGACACAGAAGGAAGCTTCTATCAGCTGGGAGTCTTCCCTTTTCCCAGCTTTGGTTCAGACCAACTGCTACAAGTACCTGATGTTTTTTGCCTGTACAATTTTAGTACCAAAATGTGACCCCCATACAAATCAGCGGATCCCACCTTGCAGGTACTATACTAAACCATATTTCATTTAATTCTTGACTGTGTCATAGTAGTTTTCCCCAATTTTGTGCTTTCATTGAAAATGCCAAAACATTTGCTTTGGGATTCTGTAGGAAAAGGCTACTGCTGACCAGCATGCCCAGGACCCTCTTTGGAGGGCTGCTCTCCAATTTGTGCCTGGTGCTATTCCATCCTAGGTGCAGGATCAAGCATTTGCTCTTGTTAAATTTCATGTTCTTGATGATTGCCCAAATGCAAAGGTCTCTCCTCCCTTGGGAGTCAACACCATCTCTTGGTTTAGTATAATCAGGAAACTTGCTAATGATGCACTAAACTGCTGCATCCGGACCATTGATAAATGCTCTGAACAGGACAGGCCCTGCAACTGAACCCAGAGGAGCAGCACAGGTGACCAGTCACCAGCCAGATGTAGCCCTGTTTACCAGCCAGTTTTTCTCCCAGTGCACTGAGAACCTGCTCACTCCACTGTTGAGCAAGGTGACAAGAAGGGTGCAGTGAGCTTTGTATGAAGTATTTTCCATTTCTGTGTGCTTGATTAGAATTGTGTCACTATAAAGGATGTTTAAACATGGATCAATTAATTTCATTTGGAACATCAGCTTTTTATAATAGTTCCTTGCATTAGTACATTACTTGAAACAAAGCCCTATCCAAATGCTCAACAAATCCTGAGATTTTAATGAATGTTTACCTTTCTAAATTAGGAGTGCCACATCATTTGGAATTACAGGCTTACTTAGGTTTTCTGCTTGTCAGAGTAACCATCCTCATTGAGTAACATCACTCTGCTTTTTCAAGTTATGCCTGTATTTGTTTGACAGAGACTATGTTCTTTAGATCTCATGGCTTTCTTAGCAGCAGTTGTTGCAGGTTAGGAGATCTAACAAACTTGACCAACAGGCAGAGCTTTTTGACCTAGTGGCTGCTAGAGCCCTCTCATTCTGTATTTCTGCCTCTTTTGTTGGGCCTACCTTGACAGTATTGATCAATTAATATCTTCTGTTTGAAAGAAAAGTGCATCAAAAGTTGCAGTACACAGCCTAAAATTTCTTACCACGTGATACTGTTGGCAAATGGATAACATTTCTTTGTCTAATGAGGTGCTTCTTAGTGCAAGGTAAGAATGAACCACAAGGAAGTTTATGAATATACTGTTAAGTTCTCACATAGGAACCTAATGGGAAAGAAAATATTGCATACAGGATAGCTTCAAAGTTACAGAGGGGCTTGTGTAAGCTCTATATCAGGCTTGCTAGTTTGAAAAACAAGTTGTTTTTTTTTAAAGAAAGCAGTATAATAAATAAAAACTGGAATGATTTATTCTAGTGTAGAAGGACATAAGTTAAATTATAGGCTCTTTGCCATCATACCTAGCTAACGGATTTTAGGGAATGTCATGATACAGTTGAATAGCCTTGAAATTTAAAGTATTAAACAGATAAAGGGGAACTTCATGGAAAGCACTGAACAATTTCATTAGATAGGAACCTCTGGAAGTCATCTGGTCCAACTTCCTGCTCAAAACAGAGTAATATCAAATTTAGACCAAACTGAATATACAGCATAAAACTTTAAATCGTAGGATTCAAAACTCTACTTTTATGATAGTTTTTAGGTTTCACTCTTATGTTAGGTCACAGATAAAAAGTGTTTTTATCAGGAAGGGGGTACCTTTGAAGGTCCCACTAGATCTGTACTATCTTCTTAACAATAACATTTTAGGAAGAATTTCAGATACTCATATAATGTAAAAACCTACAAATGTTTTAGAAATAAAAATAACCTCATACCAATAAAAATTAAATAAATTTCCATATACATGGAAATACATACATTTACATGATATTTCCATATAAATGTAAATCCACTTTACAATTTGAAACTCTGAGAAAATGTTACATTGTCATCACAAAAATTATATTCTGAGAATCTGCTGCTTTCAAAATAACTGCCCTCTTGTTCAAATATATCAGTGATTACTTGAGATTAACAGGACATATGTATTATTTTACCTGTCTTTTCCTGTAAATATGAAACTGAACTCAGCCAATGCAGTTTTTCAGTGTTATGCCTTTTTAGTCAAAGTGTAATTTCCAACCATGAATTACACATTAATGTTATAATTCTGGATCTATTATAACTTATGAGAGATGCATTAGATTTTTTAATACAGGCATATGGATCTGTTTTCTCATTCTAGGTGGTGTAACTAAATTATTTTAATTCTACTCCCCCTGTATAAAACAGCTGTCCCTGCTTTGCCAGGCTTTTTGTTGTCTTTATGTTTGTTTGGCTGTCATGCTTTGTTTTTTAGCTGTAACAGTCTTCATTAAGTTTTATTCAAAGTATAAAGAGCATAGGTAAGAGATTTTTTGGAAAGAAGTGAACTTACTGTTATTTATAACATTCATTGATATATCAAGTATGTTTTCAATTTCTGAACATTATTCTTCATCTCTGATAAGGCATTGATAATACTAGTCCAGGCCTACTTTGAAGCAGATAAATAGATTCTAATTCTTTAACTACAGACAACTACATGGGTTACAATAGTTTGGAAAAGGTCAGCTTTGACCAAAGATCTGAGTGTGCAGAGAACACAGGACAGAAGTGGCTTAGATGTCTCTGCTATATTATCATATTTTTGTTGTGGGTTTTGTTTTTTGTCATTGGAAAACAAAAATTCTGGCATTCAGAAATCTGAGGTTATAAAGTGATGTCAGTCAACCTTTTTGACACTGAGGAAAACCTAAAAGGAGAGTCTGTAACATGGTTGACTAACATCAATGCTTTCTGTCTGGTTGTTCAACTCAGTGGTGAATTGTTTGGTGTGGAAAAACTTTGACTCTTCATCTAATTCCTCAAAACAAAATTAAATTTGGGTGGATTAATACTGTATTATTTTCCTAAAAGAGCATAAAATAATTAATCCAATATGGATTTGTTTTGTTGATTTTGGTCACAGCATTTTCCAAAGCTAATTGCAAGAAAATAAATTCCATTCATCAAAAGGTCAAAGGAAAATGAGTGAAATAATATGCCTTCCATGAAACGAATGTCTCTAGATGTGTAAATGTGAATCAAATTACATAAAGGCAAATTAAAAGTGACGTGAAAGAAAAAAAAAAATGGTGGGAGCCTTTAGTTGAATATTTTTCAACCTCAAGCTAGGATCCCAGACAAATGTAGTGACTAAATATTTCAAACATTAGGGGATTTTTCTTCTCATTTTCTCTTTGTGATTTTGAGGCATTTGACAGAGGGTATTTTGAGAGACACGATGGATGATTTTCAATCACAATAGATTGAAAAAATTTTGCAGTGAGTCCCATCTTTTATATGGTTAAAAAAATGCTGCAGAAGGACTATATTCGTGCCTTTTTCTGATTTGACCAACCAAACTTGTCTAACACCAGATGAAGATGTAGAAGGTATTCTGTTGCTGTAACTGACAACAGCTTCAAGACTCTGTTGGTCTTAGCTTTCCTTTTCCTAAAGTTTTAATTTTATTGAATTCCCTGGGGAGCTCTTCACTCTTTTGTTTGCAGGCTTAAATATTTTGTCCTTGTGAAACCACGTGGTTTCTGAGGTAGCATAATCAGAAGAGGTAGCATAATCAGAAGAGGTAGCATTTCACTAGGACAAAATGCGTTTGGTTTTTTTTCTTCCTGAAGGAGAGCAGTTAGTGCTTCTTAAAAAAAGTTCTCTGCCATCCCTTACAGAGGAGAACATGTCTATAAGCAGTTATCTTTGGTTATTAACCTATTTATAACATAACTGCAGAACAGTAACTTAATGTTTCAACCATAGTATTTTTTGATACATGTATGTTTTTCCCTATTAAAACATCTCTTTAACTGATCTTTTTTTCTAGATCTTCATCTTTAACCTTGGCTAGGATTATTAACTTCCAGTATCTGTGAATTTCTAAGCCATTCATTCAGTTACTTGGTGCAATTCTGCTTTGTGTCCTCAGGACATTATGTGTACAGTCTAAGGAGCGCTGTGAGGCTGTGCTTGGGATTGTAGGTCTGCAGTGGCCAGAAGATACAGACTGCACTCAGTTTCCAGATGAGAACTTGGACAACCAAACTTGTTTAACACCAGATGATGATGTAGAAGGTATCTCCTATATATATATCACAGCAAATAAAAGATTTAAATGGGTTCCCAAAGTCACTGGTGTTTGTTTTTTTCATACCTCCTCTTTAAATGGCAATATTTAAACTGTGGAAATTATTCCAAACTGAGTTCCCCTACTCAGCCATGCCAGTCTCTTGGGTTCTTTGCTAGATTTCTTGCTCCAGGGAATTGCTAGCACTCAATGGAAGAGTTCCTTAAAGATCTGCCAACTCTGTTCCACTCCTTTGTCCCAAAATGGTACTGTGAGATGAGGCAGAAGAAGTGAAAGGGTTAATTAGTGGAAAATTAAAGCTGGTTGAAATAGCCATGATTGCCAATCTTTTTTTTAAAATCCTGGGGATTTCTTCTACTTATTTCAAAGCATAACACACCACCACAATAGTGAGAAGAGTAGCTAGGAAATTCATACCCATAGTCTAAACATTGCGTGCCAGTGATCTGGCAAAGCAATGACATTTGGCAGAGGGCAGCATGTGAAGGAGAGCTCTGCAAAATGTTGCTCCACCACCTTCCCAGTACAATTATGAAGTCTTGCCTGATACATAGTTCCAGTCTCACAAGCTTTCTAGCCCTGTTATTTACCCTTGTGAAACAACCCTGTTGATAAATAAGTGCCCTTGTCATGACTGAGCTGTTATCTTATGGAATCCCTTTTCTCCCTGTTGGTTGTCATTGCCAGAATGCTCACCCAGTCACTTCAAGTGCCGTTCTGGGAGGTGTGTCCTGGCCTCCAGAAGATGTGACGGTCAAGCTGACTGTGAGGATGACAGTGACGAGGACAGCTGTGGTAAATAAATTCAATGAGCTGGAATGGAGGGTACCTGCAGCATTAGGAAAAGAGCTTTATCTTTTATTCAGTTACTTGAATTGTAGCATGAGAGTTCAGAGAACAAGCACCTTTTTTATATGTTTAAAGGTATTTAAGGGGTTTTTTTAAGACACTACTGGTAAAAAATACTATAGCAAGAATTGTTCTTAATCAACATGAATACAATTTGTGATAACTGATCATTTAGATTCTGATAACCATGCTCTGGGATATTTGAGCATTCATTAAAGAATCAAACTAAAAAATTTCTGCAGATTTAGTTCTTTCCATATTGCTGAAGGCTTTACTGAGCTGAAATAGACCTCCCTGACAGATTAAATCTTGAATTGGTAAATGTAGTTTTAAATTTGTACATGCTAATGTGCTCGTTAGGATGTACAGACAAAAGATGTCATTATGATATACTGTGTTGCTGAAGTGGATTCTGCATGTTTTTTTCAGATTGGTTAACCTGAAGTTACAAGTACAAGCATAAACCCTCAAAGTTTAGTCTCCAATATGTTTCTGAGTTTACTTTTAGTATAGATGCTTTTGACTTTTAACTTAAGGGGCCTGAAATAATTTTGACTTAACTTATTGAGCTTGAAATAATCAAGACATCTCTTGGTCACTATGTATCCTTGTACATGCTGGCAGGACAGTTTCAGAAGGTGAAGGGAGTTCTAAATATTTCTTAATAGACTAAGCTGTAGCCTTCAGGGAGGTCTGCATGCATGTCTGGCATCCCTAGGGGCAAAGAGATTAAGTATACATCACTAAGGATTTAGAGAAGAGGTGTAATTATGAGCAAAGGATTGGAAAACATTCCAGCAGAGTGGGGTTAATGTGGACAACCTGTATATTTTATTTTTTTTAACTGAGAATGGGTTAAGAGGGAAGCAGATTTTATGCGAACAACAGAGCTGTGGCAATAAGAGAATTTCTATTCCTCCAAGACAACAAAATAAAATCCAACATGAGAAAGCTAAAGCTACATTAAAATTCAATCTTGGCAGCCCTCTAAAATGCTTATTTTAAAAAAGCAGAGTGTTCTAATGTTTGCAATAGCCAAGTGTTTATGTATCCCCAATGTGTGATATATTCTGTCTCTGGGAATTTCCAGATCATGTTTTCTTTCTTTCCTCTTTCCTCTTTCCTCTTTCCTCTTTCCTCTTTCCTCTTTCCTCTTTCCTCTTTCCTTTCCTTCTTTCCCTACCCCTGTTAAAAAGAAAGAAAGGGAAAAAAAAGGATATGTTCTCTGAAATATGATTTAACATTAGGTCATTCTCTTGTTTGAATTATAAAGAAAAGTCAGAGCGGTGATCACGGTGACTCTTTCAGAGTTTGACATCTCTTTACCTTGAATCAATTGTCTCAATTGTCCTCCCTGCCAAATATTTTTTGTTGCCACCAATTTTGAAATCCTTACAGTTATGTTATGTGTCTTTTAGGATAATTTTCTTCTCTGAGACATTAACATATGAAATATTGTTCTAATATGTAACATTCATTTCTCAAGTGGATCTCTCTCAAAAGTCTAGACAGAATGTCACAAGCAATCAGCAGAATTCTTATCAGTTTCTATAAATACAGAAGACTGTATCAGCTAGGAAATTACTGCTGTCAGAATGACATTACATTGACCAGGGTTAATACTGTTACTGAAGAACAAAAAGACCTTGTAGAGCTCCAGAAGTAACCGTCTCCGACTTATTCATATTCCATGTGTGCAGGACAAAATCAAAACTTGATGATCTTTCCATGTGTAAATGGATAGTTCAAATTTTATTGGCTTTATCCTTTTAAATTGGTTAAATAACATTAAAAATCACCGAATGTTTAATTTGATACCCTTATATGTGAAGTGCTTTAAATGATAGACAAGGAACAGCTTTATAGTGCAGGGAGAGGGAGGCTTAAAAAGACTAGCTACAGCTTTCTCATGCTCAGAATACTCTGGAAGAAAATGTAAGTTAGAACAGTCCAAAGGGACTGAGGTGTACTCTCCCCATGCAGGGTAGAGCTGTATTCAGGATTGCCCCTCCTGTTAGCAATCCCTGCCATCCTTTCACATGGTCTTTGTGAGAGGACATCTCAGCCATGCAATTGCAGTGATATCCTGAGACTTTAGTGCCATTTACACTGGGATCTGGGGAGAAAATTTGACTGAGATTATTGGAAGTGAGACTTCTGAGTGCAATAAAGTGTAGGGAATGTAATTTCTAAAGTATATTATTCTGAAAGATGTCACGAGAGTTTGTGGTATTAAATATAGTTGGTTGTAATTTAATGCATTAAATTGCTGGCTGCTGAATAATGCCTCTGCCAGGGAACAGAAGAGAGTCCTACACCTACTAAAGAAATTGAGGACATAACATCCATAACCAATACTGTCTTTCACTATTTTCTGCAATCTGGTTTTGGACCTGTAGTTTTTTAGGTGAGAGAAAAATGTGGTGGTCTTGACATTAATGATTTAATGATAACTGCATGGGAAATGTATATATGGATGACATTTGGTAACTTCATATTATGAAGAAGAATGAAGGTAAGATCATATATGAAACCATATCTCTTGTCAAAATTTATTTTAGAGATGGGGTAATGTATTCCTACCTCTATTTTCACTTCTCTTTCATTGAATTAAAAATGCATGTCACAAAAATAATTAGAGATGAAATATAAATACTGCAAATGGTAGATGATCTCTACCAACAAAACAGTATATTTGAACATGGAATTCAGTAAGTAGTGAATTTTTCATAGGGAATTGTCTCTATATTTGTCTTTGTGATTAGTTTTGGAGAGTCCTGGTGCACTTCACAGTGTAGCAGTGTAATGTGTGATGAAGAGGAAACGCAAATATGTATTTAATGAATTGTAAACATTGCTAAAAATTTCAAGGTTCATAAATTATGGGGGGTTAAGCTTTTTTTTTTTTTTTTATTTTGTATTCATATCAAGATCCTAACATGGCATTCCTTGTTCTATATAAGACCAAAGATTTTGTTTGGTTTCAATTATTTTTTCATTAATAGTTATCACAAATATTGTCAAGAAGGAGACCTGGGAAGTGGTGATACCCAAGAAAGTTATTTGATTACGAGGAATTAGTTTCTAAGGTTAAGACTATTTATTTCTCTGGGCTTTAGCATTTATTTACATGATTTTTTCAAATCTAAACAAAATCAAGCACTCCACACATCCAAGTACAGTTAAAACCTGAATAGATTTTCCCAATAATCCAGTAGGGATTCTCTGGTTCATATTTGTAAATTATGTACTTCTGAATTAAAACTTCTTGGAAACAATATATTTGCTTAGTAACTTAGTGATGGTATGCTTTCACAGGTCCAGGAAAAGAGAGGTGCTGCTTTAAATACCGTTTTTAAATTTATATCTGAACTGTTTGCATGTATGAAAATCAGGGCTATCAATTGAATTTGTCCTTAGATTAAAATGAAAAGTATCATCTGTAGAACAGGACAAACAAGGCAATCAAATAATCTGGTTTAGTCAGGACAACACATCATTTTTATGGCTTCCTTTAAAAACAAAGTGACAGACATGCAGGACATTAGTATGTCAGAGTATTTAAACTGGTATCATAATAAAATGCTTTATTAGTTGATGGAAATAAAAAATGGAATAAAAGAAGAGAAAACTATTTTCTAAAATGTAGCTTGGGGTATTCTTAATTTCCTCTAGCTGACCAACAGGAATTTTACTGTCAAAGCACTTTGACATAGTTTTTTATTACTTCTCTTTCTACCTTCCATTGTGATTCTGTGTTAGATTCTGCATCAGCACTGATGGAAAAAAAGTGTCTATTTCTACAGTGTTTCATGGAGATTCCATGCTTTTAGAGGATTTGCTTTTGAAAGACCAAAGAATTTCTACAGACTTCAGGATTAGAAAAGTTTTTATATTACTAGTATTTCAGGAATAATGGTGTATGGGTTTTGAGCTAATTGAGCTAATGCCTAAACCATTATAGATATGTATAATATATAATACAATTATTATTTTAAAAGCACTGAAGTATTATGAAGTGTTATAATATTTAGATCCATTTATCTATCAAGTGTGTGCTGTGCCAATATTTCCATTTCTTCGTTAGTAACTATTCTTGGTACCTTCTAAAATGTATATTCCAAGTGCAAATATTTTGTGTGTTTCAGGACTTTTAAGGAAGAAAACAGTTGATTTAATATTGCATGCAAGTATTTCAGAGCTGTGCTTCTCTGCCTCCAGGTTGTAGAGAAAGAGGTCTTTGGGAGTGTCCTTTGAAGAAGCTGTGCATCAAACACACTATGATCTGTGATGGTTTCCCAGACTGCCCTGACATGATGGATGAAAAGAATTGTTGTAAGGACTCATGCAGTTTCTTATTCCCTTAAAAGGCTGATCACATTTTTGGGATGTTGGGGTGCAAAATAAAATCAAAGTAAAAATGCTTTATGCTTTCCATAGGCAGAAAGACTTAGTCATTCCCTCAGTTTCCTTTCAGTTTGTCTATGGCACCGATTTCTCTCTTTCCTCGTCTTATGTCCTTTGTTATTCACATCCTTGTATCCTTGCTGTCTGTTTGGTCACGCTTGTCCTCCCTTTTCTTTTCTTTTTTTTTTTTTTCCTCTTTCTCCCTCCTTGTTCTTGTGCCTTTGTACTTTGATTCCTTGTAGATTTTTGACTTCTTTTCCCAAGTTTCCTCAACTTCATTCCATACAGGCATAGCTCAGAGCTGCTCACTGCTCAGTTTTTCCTTGATTTCTACATGATTTTACTTCTGATCTGTCTTTTGGTAAATGTCATATGTCTCTCTTCCTTATTTAGTTTCTTTCCTGATTGACATTGCTTAGATTCTGCCTCCCTTGGCTCCAGAGATTTCTTCTACAATCCAAACTGTGGTAACAATCAAGATACAAAACTCATGGTACACTGGTGGCATGGGCACACTGTCCATGTGCACAGTGTAAGTCTGTTCCAAGTGCTGGCAGTGTGCAGGAGGTCCCCTGGTCCCCTGCAGGGGCTGCCCTCACTTCTGTTTCCACTGTTTCCATCTGAGAATGAGATGGGAAGTGGTGGAACATCTGCAAACAGCAGCTGCTTTGCAGGCTCCCACCCTGCATACTAAGCTAGGATTGAGTGCCCTGAGATGTTAGCTCCACTTCCATTAATATATTAGTGCCACTCTGAATTCTCTTCTCTTGAGAAAACCTGGTGTGTGACCATGTTCCCAAGACAAGGAAGTAGAAAAGACATACTGGGAGGAAGTCTGCACTAGAAAGAAGGGCTCATTGGTTGGTAGAGTTGGTTGAAAACTGAAATTTTTCATTCTCTGAGTAAATGTGGTATTTTTTTCATTTTTGCTGGGATGTTTGGATATAATTTTGTGATTTAAAAGAAATTCCTCCTGAGTGTCTGGAGCAGAATTGGTAGGAGCAGAATGGTAGGCACATTTTTTGTGCTAAGTGAAACCTCAGAATATGTTTGCCAAAATGAACAGCAGCCTGCATGTATCGCTAGATCAAACTTTTTTTGCTTTTTGGGATGCTGAAGCTCACAAAAAATTTCTTGATCTGCTTTTCATTGTAAAGGTTATACCATTTAACTTCCAAATTCTGTGCTGTAATCTAAAGAGTGGAGGTGGTATTAAAGTGGTTTACTCGTGATCACACATTAAGATCATGACAGAGAAAAGATTACCAAAGAGCTAAGGTTCAGCTAGTTCATAATTACCAGAGTACATTTCCTCTCTGCTTTTGAGTTGGGGCTTGAAAATTCTAAAATGGAGGCAAAGTTTTCCCAGCAGAGGGTTTCCAGTTTTTGAATGAAAAAACTTTGAATGAAAAACTTCCTCTCTCTGCAAGGTGGATTTAAAGTGCTTTTTCTGTTTTTGCATGCTTTATTCCAGAGCCAGAAAGACGAGGGGTAGACAGTGCTGCCTGCTCTATCTGTGTGGTTTTCACTGTGGGGTGCACTTTTTGTGCTCGTGTTGCAAGTAAATGCTTGGATTGTATGGCAGTATAAATGCTGTACATCAGCCAAACATGGGCATAACTGAATGCAGCTCCCTCCCATGCATTTGCTCCCTCTCTGCCCTCCCCCAGGTCTCAGAATTCCCTAATGATGGGGTTTATAGAAACTGGAAGTGTGTTAACTAGGAAGGTACTGTACTTCTACACATCTGCCTTTTGGACGGGAGGTTGTTGGGGGAAAACTGAAAGTCACTTGCAAATGGAAGCTGTTGTGGTTCCCATACTGAACAGACTCTGGAAATCTGTATGTAAGGAAACCAGCTGTGAACTGGAACATGTCTATCAGTACAGCAGTTCTCTACCTCTAAAGTGGAGATAAAAATAAATACATGATTTTCAAAAGCAAAGGCAAATTCAAAAATTAAAAATTAATTGCTGTGGATGAGAGGAAATAGATGTTCATTCTGGTAAAGTAATTTTTTTTCAAAAACTATGAAGAATTAAATTTGGATCAGTTGGCTAAAAAGCATGGAACAGTAGTTTCTCTTACAGCTTCTGAGTGTCTTAAACAGGTTTCACATAACAAGACCACAAATTATAGTAGCTAATCACAGATCTTGCATTTGTAGACACCCTTCCTTCCCTCTGAATTGGAATGCCCTCTGTCACTGCATGGCAGCAATCACCTTCTGCATCTGTGGTATCCATGCTGAATTTTGTTGCAAATGTCTCACTTTTTCCATAAATCTGATATGTACCTACCTTCACCCTCCTTTTATCAATTTTTTTTGTCTCAATGTGAATTTCACTTTGATCATGCCTTTCTCAGGAGGAAGCATGTTTTTGTCTTTGCAGCATTTTGTGAAGAGAGTGAACTTGAATGTGCCAACCATGAATGTGTACCACGTGAACTCTGGTGTGATGGGCAGGCAGATTGTAGTGACAGCTCAGATGAATGGGACTGTGGTAAGTTTCTGCTGTGTGGTGCCTCAAAGTGGTGTTTGGGTGATGGTAGTAATCACTGGTGATTTAATTCAGAATATAGTGGTAGAGAGGTGTTTCCTCTATTAGCGAAGAGAAGACTGTGGTGAGGCTGGGAAAGCAGGCAAGGAAGTGAACAAAAGAGAAAGCAAAAGCTCAGTGTGAAGTGTCACAGTGCAACGAAAAGTGACACAGCAAGGAAATATGTAGATGATGTGTGTAATCTGGAAAGTATTGTGGATAGAGGAGAGATTAAGAAGATGTTGAGATTTGGAAGGACTATTAGAGAATCGTTTTTTGCATGTGACAAAAGCAGTTCCTGAACTTTTATATACAGGTTAAGAGAGAAGAAATGGTGATGGTCTTTCTATCTAGATTATCTAACTAGATTAAGGTTATTAAAATTAAGGCTATCAGCAACCCACGTGAATCTGTGCTGGTGAATTAGAAATATTTGGGTTTATTCTTACCCTTTTGAAGCCTTTGCTATTCAGTGTGTCGTGCTATTCATGGCAAGGTTCTGATAACCACACTTGCCTTGGTTTTAAATTGCATAGCTATTCAGCATGTAAAGCTAGGAAAAGTGCCAGCAACTTGTAAGAGTCTTGAACGTAGTTGTATGTTTTCAGTTTTCCATCTATAAAACTATTTTAAATGATACTGAAGTTTTCTTCCTTTTTTCTTTCCAGTTACACTGTCTAAAAGCACGAATTCCTTGATGCTCCTGACCGTTCACAGGTCAGCTGCTGATAACCATGTTTGTGCTGATGAGTGGCAAGAAAACTTAAGCCAACTGGCCTGCAATCAGATGGGTTTAGGGTAAGGTCAGTAGTTTGTAGCTTTGATGAATTTCTTAGGACAACTGGAGTGCTGGAGTTAGATGTGAACTATCATTGATCACTGCAATGTTAGAACTAGTGTGGAAATGGTTCACAGAGAAAAGAGGTAACAAAATATAGTGAACTATGGCAGGAACAGAATTTCACTAAAATCTAGGCACTTTCACCATTTTATAAGCATTGCATGATTGTTATTAAAAGAATGTTTTGAAAAAATAATGATGTTTTCCCAGATCTCAGTACTTGAACTTACAGTTATTGCTGAGGCTCAGAATTGTTTGGCAAAGCAATACTCTGTTTCTTCCTAAAGAATTAAAGCAGACTTAGGAAATAGAGGAAAAATCATCTTCAATTATTTGCATTCTGCAATAAATACTGTAAGTAAGAAAAATGGATGTATTTAACTTGGGCATCTCTGAACAACAAATTGTTAAAGAGGAGGTTTCTGTATGGAACTCAGAAAAAGAAATAGCCTCTAAGTGTCTTATTGAATGCACTAAATTGTGAAATAATTGATGCAAACTATAACTTGGATAAAAAACAAGTTCAGCTGCTCTGATATTCACAGCTGTCTCTTACTAGGAAGAGCCATATCTGATGGTATATAAGGTTATCTTTTGCCAGTGTCTGATCCCCAAACTGAATTAAGAAGTGTTTTTTCTGTTTGCTTTTCTCCACTGCACATACTGACGTGCATGTTCTTTGTACCTTTCTCAAAGTCCTACAAAGAAGGATAAAGACCCTGGGTTAGGGAGTCAGAACTTGACTCTCTAGAGTCAGGCACTGCAGGGATACTTGATGTCCATCCTAACAGATGCCCTGAGTTGAAGACCTCCTGCAAATGGACTGCCTGCCATTCTAATGCACAATTTTATACTCCTCTATCCAGTTTAGTGTATCTAAATAATATTTGCATTACCTTTATGCTTTAGCTTTATACAGCATCCTAATAAAGCTTTATAGAATCATAGATCATACTGAGTTGGAAGGGACCCATCAGTATCACTGAGTCCAACTTGGGGCCCTACACAGGACACCTCAGCAATCACACCATGTATCTGAGAACATTGTCCAAATGCTTCTTGAACTCAGACAGGCTTGATGCTGCGACCACTTCCCTGCAGAGTCTGTTCCAGTGCCCAACCATGTCTGAGTGAAAAACCTTTCCCTGTTACCTAACCTAAACTTCCCCTGATGGTTCATACCATTCCCTTGGCTCCTGTCGCTGGTCACAAGATTGAAGAGATCAGTGTCTGCCCCTCTACTTACCCTCTTGAGTTAACCTCAGACCTCATACAGCTTCCCTTCCAGTCCCTTTACCATCCTCATGGCCATCTTTTGGATGCTCTCTAATAGCTTAATGTCTTTCCTATACTGTGGCACCCAAAACTGCATACAATATCCACAGTTGTCCCAGTGCAGAGCAGGGGACAGTCCCCTCCCTTGCCCAGCTGGCCATGCTGTGCCTGATACATGGTTGGCCCTCCTGGCTGCCAGGGCACTGCTGACTCATGTTCACCTTGCCATTGGTCCTAACATAAAATCTGCTTCTCTTTCCCATGAAGCTTGCTGCTGGGAAAATGAAAAGGTATGAAACTATCACAACACTTCTGATTCCCTCCTTTTTTTCAGAGGTGTGCCTAGGCTGAAATCAGCTTGAGTAGAAACCTACACCTTCCTGCTTCTTCACTGATGTTTGCTAACAG
The DNA here is from genome assembly GCA_013400275.1 of Rhadina sibilatrix. Taxonomy (NCBI): domain Eukaryota; kingdom Metazoa; phylum Chordata; class Aves; order Passeriformes; family Phylloscopidae; genus Rhadina; species Rhadina sibilatrix. The sequence goes on from VWYO01009030.1 coordinate 149,767, forward strand.
GTGTTATCAATCCCAAACTTTTAAGAAATGTAAGAGACAAAAATGATTCTTAAATATCACAAGTCCATTTTCTAACAGGGTAATGCATTCTACAAACCAGTTTTTCGACAAGATCTTTTTAATAGTGACAGGTAATTGTGTCAAGGGTAGTGAGAAATTGAAATTTGAAGTCTACAGCTTCAGTTTGACTCCAATACTAATTTCTAATTCTTTCTTGCAGTACTTCAGAAAACCAGAATAGTGTTTGTCTTTCCTTTCTTAATGCTCGATTTTGTCAATCACCTGAAGCCTGATTTTCTTAGCTATTCTCCAAGCTTTTGTGGAGAGGCACTGCCAAAAATACAGTAAATTAGCTTTGAAAAGCCATAAGAAAAACAAAGATTATGATGTGTTACCAGAACTGATTTCCAAAAGGAGTAATATGAGTAATATAGTTATTTAATTCTTTTGTTAACATTGCATAGGGATTCAGTGAAAATGTCACAGAGGGTTATGTTTTCTATATGGTGAAATGGAAGACTGAATAATTTGTGTTTCATGCCATGGTGAAATCTGATTTGAAGCCATGAACTTCATCTTTTGGCATTTATGTCCTGTATACATTTTTTAATTGACTTATAACAAGAATGGCTGAATGTGAGGTTGATAACATTGATGTTTTTATGCTCTTTCTACTCACCATTGAGGGTAAATTAGACTATATATTGCACAGAACTCAAGTAATGATAAAACTTCTCCTTTTTACATTTAAAAAAATACATATAAAATGTTTTATGCAGTGCTTTTCTGCAAGTATTCCCAATGAGAACAACTTCATTTCACTCCTTCAGAATATTAAAGCTGTGAATATACAAATTCTGTCCACATTACAGCACACTGCAGAACCACTCAGTTTTGTGGCTGTGCAGATTTCTTTAATAATTACTTACAGCAACACTTGGTTTTGTTTGAATAGCTCTCCTGTTTATTCTTAAAGAAAAAATAGTGCATGTGAGATATCAAATTGAGGACTTAGTAATGCCTTAAAACATGAATTACAATGAATGGCAGCATTTGGAATTTTTATTTTTTGTAAAGCTCAGTTTTCATAACTGTCTGGTGCTTTGCCAAATAATGTGGTAATGTTTAAAATAGAAAGGCAATGTCTTTTTAACAGCTTTTGGATATTTTAGTTATTTAAAAAAAACACAACCAGATATTTTAATACTTTTGGTTAAATTAATCTGAAAAAAAAAAACCCAAATGAAAATAAATGATAGTGGTTAAAGTTAGGTTAATTTGATTGATAATGGTAATACCTTATACAGAATAGCAGTCTGTCCATTTGGAATGTATAAACCTTGAGTCTGAAGCAACATTAAAGTTAATGCTATTCTGCCCATTTCACAAAATGCAAGCAATTTTCCTGGCTGTTTGCCAGTTCTAATTCCACAGACAATGTGGTTTTCCAGTTTTTCATAGCACAACTCATGGAATGTGTTGTGTGATGCATGATGCAACATCACACAAAGCCACAAGTCCGAAGCATTGTCTGAAAGGCTTTAGACTGATGACAGCTGGTGCTCAAGTTATGCAACACGTATAGTTCTTACGTTTTCCTCTAGTCTAAAAAATGTTATATTTGTTTGTTTGTAATGCTGAGAGCTTGATGGGAATGCTCAAGTGTTAGGTTTCACAGTTTGCAACCAGATGGGACTATCATGCCACCTAATCTGACTGCCTCTTTATGTCAGACATACAAGTGTATTCAGAGACTTCTGACAGAGTCCCAAATTTCACTACAGTGAATTTAAATGCAGTCTCTGACAATTATTTTTCTGTTAACACAGGTATAGAACAGGACAGCAGTCAGTCTCACATCTGTCCTGGTGTGTGCTAGAGGCTGTTCTGCTGAGGATGTGAGTACTGTGTAGGTTCAAACATTATGTTGGAAAAACGTATTTTGACATGATGTTCAGTTAAAGAAACCCACTTTCATATACTTGGAAGTCCACATTCTTTGCAGATGAAATGGTGATCATAAAAGCGTGGTCTGCTCAACTCTGAAATTTGATAAAGGCAGTAGTGGAGTTATTCTGTCATTCTGTGAAAATATAATGGAATAATTTGACTTTCTTAGCTGCACTAGGATGATATAGCAAATATAATAACTTCAAGAGCTTGTACTTAGAGGAGTACAGGGGAATTTTACTTTACCTGCTTGTTCTGGTCTAGTATTAACAAGAAATTGCAGCTGTCTACCAAGTTGCTTGTTTTTAAAAATCTACTGTTATTTCTCCTTGTGACTGCTGCTCCTTTTCTTGGAGGCTGTGTCACTGGTGCTCCACTGAAACCAGTAGCTCATTTTCCTTCTTTCCTCTGCTGTAGTATCTGTTGTGTGTGTATTTATGAAAGGGACGGGCAAGTGTGTTGTTGCTGCCTGGCCTTTTGTCTTTCCTGGTACTTTTTCACTTAATGTCTTTGGTATAAACATCTTGAATATTTGACAACTGAGCAGTCAAGCTGCTGGATGAACAGTCTCTTGTTTTTACATGATCTAATCTGGTTTGGTTTGTTTTTGTTTTTGTTTTTATTACTCTATAACTGTTTCTCCAAGAGGAATAATGGGAGCTCAGCTCAATGTTTTATTTGCTTAAAGAACATAGCAGAAACAGAACCCAGAGTCCTTCAGTCATACCCACATAATAAATCTGAACTTCCAAATGAAACGTCATTAATATCCAAGAATAAAAGTGACATTTAGTGAAACAAATTCCATACTAAGGAGGAAGAATTTTAACTCACTAATTCAATCTAGATTTCTAGACCCATCCAACAGAATGTAACATGCTCTTAACCTACCTTGAATCTATTTATGTTTTCCATGGCCACAGTGTAATAATTATCTACGTATCTAGTAATCCTGTAGGTGAGGTAGAAAGATAAAAATTTTTTCACATTTCATTAAATTTTTTAAGAATGGCAACTAATAACTCATTGCTGAAATTTACTGAAAATAGAGCTGTGGTAGATGTGGAAAGCTGTTCTAGTAAATTGGAGCAATAACAAGCCAATGTTAAATTATGTAGACTTTATTCAGTGTATTAGAGTTGTGCTAGATTCATATCTGTCAGATTATGTCTCATCTTTCATGCACATATGTAGTTTAAAATATAATTTTTTGGATAAGGCTTTTTTTGAAGAAATCCCAACCTTATAATTCCTGACAATCTCTTAAAATATTAATTAAGCATGTGGTCAGTCCCCTCATGTAACACTTTCTAGTTCCATGATTTGATATTTTGGGGTTTTTTAAAAAGTAAAATGATAATTCTTATTCATAATTTTATTATCTCGAACAGCCTTGGAGCTGTCTGAATGTGCTTCTGGGTAATTTGCCATAGGTGGCCATACTTGACTTCCAGAGGTCCCTTCCAAGCCCAACCATTCTGTGATTGAAAAGAAACATACATAAATACTACCAAAGAAGGAAATGTTCTTATTCTAATGATTGGTCACAAATTCTTTTTCAAACTATTTTATGCCATAACTTGTACATTATAAACCTACTGCCTCCTTTTTTTCTTCCTTTTTTATCCAGCCAAATTTACTCCATTTAACACTAAACAGAGATTAACTCTCTCTGCAGTGAAAATTTGTTCTGAAATCTGCAAGTTGAAGTGTTTTCGGGTGGTTGTGTTTTTTTGTGGTTTTTTTTTTTTTTTACTTATANATATAAACCTTGTATCACTAAACAGACAGATGTCCTTTCAAAGGTAATCTTAGCTCATGAAATGATGCCAGCATTAGCTTTAGCTATAAAAAGCAAGCTCAAAAATTTAAAAATGACTATGAGACTGGCTCTCAAGATCTGTTAGAGATGAGAAAAGAAAAAAATAGCAATAAAAGAATAAATATGTTACATATCTTGAAAAAACAAGCATAAATTACACTATGGGAAGATTTCTTATTAAATTAATAATTTAATAAGATTTCTTAGTGATTAATAATTCTGTAAAGGATAATGTTGAACAATGAAACAAGTGCATTTTGTTCAAATTCAGTGTATAGTCTGATTACAGGGGAAAATAGGTTGAAAAATCAAGCTGTTTTTGAAATTAACTAAAATTTTCTGAAATACATCCTTCATGTTTTTAAAATGAAAAGCTAATTGACTTTAAATGAAGACTTTGCATTTAATTTGAAGTTGAATTAATACTTCCCGCTAAGAAAATCTAGATTTTATTTGAAGATTTGAAAATCTAGAAGATTTATTTGAAAATCTAGATTTTAACTTTAGATGCTCCCAATTGGTCTTTTTTTAAGTTTAGCTACAAAACGATACTTTCTGAAACCTATAATTTACAGACTCAGAGTGCAGAGTGTTGAGGTTTAATGCCAGCCAGCAGCTCAGCCCTGCACAGCTGCTTGTTCACTCCTCCTGCTGGGAGGGGCAAGACAGAAGAGTAGAAGTAGGAAGGCTCATGGGTTGAGATAAAGAGAATTTAATAGGTAAAGCAAAAGCCTTGCACAGAAGCACAGCAGAACAAGGAATTCATTCACCACTTCCCAGGGCAGGAGGCTGTTAAGCCATCTCCAGGAAAACACGATCCTTCACCTGTGATGATGGCTTGGGAAGACAAATGCCATCACTCCAAACATCTCCCTGCAGCTTCCTTCTCCTTCCTCCCACTTTGCATACTGAACATGAAGCCGTGTGATGTGGAATATCCCTTTGGAGATACAGTGGGGTCAGCTGTCCCGGCTGCAGCCCCTGCTGAGCCCTTGTGCACCCCCAGCCCCATCGCTGCCTGAGCGGGGTGAGAAGCAGGAAAGGCTTTGACTCTGGGTAAGCCCTGCTCAGCAAGAATGAAATCAGCCCTCTATTATCAACAGTGTTTTCAGCACAAATCCAAAACACAACCCCATATTAGCTGTGAAGAAAATTAACTCTATCCCAGCCAAAACCAGCATGCAAAGCAAGCATAAAGCAAGTGATTTTTATTTTTTTTTCAATATAATTATGAGTTAACTTATACTTCATAGGTTTGACTAGTTTATCAGCTAGGAGATAGGACTGAGAGATTTTGAAACCTGAAAATATCACAGTGATTACCAATTTTCTACCAAAAATTTTTAAGATTAATTTAATCATACGTGTTTATTTTTTCTATCAATGCAGTGAATACTTTTAATTTCTACTTTCTATGTTTCAAAGTGTTTTCACTTTAAAATTTCAGTTATCTCTGATTTTAATGCTGTTAAAAATCAAGGTTTTGATCTTTTACTCCGTATTCTATAGCACAGCTGTGGCTTTAGAGAATTCTGCTCAAGACCAAGAAACATTTTAACCAATACATACAGACAGGAAACAGATGCTGTTCCAGCTCTGAAGTAGGCCTAATTTGTTTTAAATTAGTGCCCATATGCGTGTAATCCATTGCCTTCTGGCCTAACTCAAGGCTTCCTTTCTCAAACCTGCTGTCACGTGAGGCCTACAAGAATGGAACTGTAGAAACTAAACTGAAGCGTGTCACTGTTACTTGGAAGCAAGAAGTAATCCAGTTTATGGATTATACTTTATTCTAAACTTGCAATTTAATACATTTGAAGGAGTTTTTCTGAATGGAATAGGGAGAATAAGGTATTGCAAACATTGCTATACAGAAGTATCCCAGATGAGTTACAAACAGAATGAAGAACTTTGTAACCTAAAATTAGTCCCTGCCTTCTAGTTTGTTTCCTTTGTTTTTCATTATAATTTAGTATGCAAATCATAATGCTTATTTTTCACTGTAAACTGTAACTCCTAAGCACAGTAATCAGCAGGTAGCAGACTAGAATGCTCTGGAAACTTTTTATTAAATATTTCCATTGTACAGCTTATATAATGAAACATTGTCCCCACGGATAGCACATTTATAATGTAGAACACAGACTGGGTTCTCTTTTTCTCTCTTAATTCTAAAAATTCCTCTCTTAAACACACATAACATCCATATCTTGAAATTAAATTTATCAAAGGAATAGTCTAATTTTAAAGTTGAATTTGAAAAATCAGTAAAATTTAGAAATTACTAGTTGAGTTTTGTAAGTGCTACAAAATTGAAATGTTTTGCCTGATTTTACAATAACCAATTTTATAGGTTATTAAATATTTTTTAAATTGACTTAGATTAAAGGAAACTTTTAGATTAAAGGAATTAGACATGTTAGAATTTTATGTATCCTGTGATGTTCATTAGATCTAGCAGACATCTTTCTGTGAAGGAGCAGGCTAACTTGGCTAAGGCACAAGCTGTAGGGTGACCTGAAATGGAAAGTGAAATTCCAGAGAGAGTGAACATGTAGATAAAACCTACAAGAACTGGTGTAGAACTGTAAGTGTCCAGAGAAAGAATGAGAAAATCCAGGAATATTATATGGGGGTGGGGAACAAAGCAAGAAAAACCCCAAAACAAAACCACAAAGAAACCTTAGGAAATCATATTATGTTACTAAGATAGCAAAGACTTAAGAAAGAGGGTTAGAGTAAGAAATCAGTAGGTAGTACAATGCTCTTCAAAGTAGCTAGTTTTGCTGAAATCATCTAAGAGCATTTAGTATTTATGGCTCTGATGGGTCTCCATTATGGCTGACAGTAGTGGTAGCCATAGGTTTGAGAAGTTATAGAGAATGGAGGAAACTGCTATGTCATCTTTCATTAAAAAGGATGAAAGAATGAGATATGAAGATTTACATACTACTTGCCTAGCTAGAATTACCAACAAATTACAGAAGCATAGGGTCTTAAGGACAGACAGAATGTATTTATCAGTAACAAATCAGCTCAGAATCCCTTAATTTATTCCTTGAAATACCAGAGACACTGTGGAGAGGGAAAAACTGTAGATGTGATATACTTTTAACTTTCACACTATGTGAAATGAGTTTTGAAATAAGTAAGGAACTTATTTATTTCATGAACAGAGATGAAATGATATGGGAATGCTGATGATTCGTTGTCAAACCATAAAGATGTATTGGTGGGGGGCTATGTGCTTGCCAATGTGTCTGGAAGGATACAACAGTATTGTGAGTCATTCAGATTATAGAGGGGAGAGTAGCCTTGATAATTTCTCATTCAGCATCAAGCTGGGAGGACCTAAAAATTTTTAAATTATAATCCTGTCCTCCAAACCTCCAGTCTGGAGGACAGGATTATAATTTAAAAAATTTTGACAGGCTGGCGGAATGGCCTGAATTAAGCAAGAATGTTTATGTGTAATCGTTTTGTGGTCTTCAGATTTGGACTAAATGAGAGTTGGTCAGCAGAAATGACCAGAGACCTTGAAAGCATGTTCTGCAAAGAATGGTTGGAAACTCTGCTTGGTCAGTCAGGGTGAAAAGAGTTCTAGGAGCCTTGAAATATGTAGAAGGTTAGGAATAAACTGCTCTCCATTTCTGATGGAAAAAGGCAGAGTAATGAGCTTAAATGACAAGTAGTAAAATTTAGAATAAACATTATAAAAAAATTTGCTTGAATATATTGACTGGAAATGCTGAGGATTCTTTATCCTTAAAGTTATGTACAAACAGGGGGCACAAAAATCTGCCAGAGAAAATTTAGATATGGTTGATCTTATTTCCAATTAGGGGAATGGATTAGATGGCTTCATAGGATTTCTTTTGGCTGAATTTCTGATAGTTAACTTTTTAGTGAAAGAATGTCTTGTGGAAGAACTTTTAAATCGGTCCAAATCCCATTTCATTCTTGAAAGCAGTGCAGAGGACCTAATGAAAATCTGTGTGAAGGTCACGCTTGTCTTATACCACTAAACTTGGTATTTCTGTCACCTCAAATGTAGAGGAGAAAAAAGTCATAAAACATTTCTATTTGTCATGCATCTGTTGTAAACCTACTTTAATATGAAACTTTCCACAGTCTTGGAGAAGCCCACAGGTTGACACTACAGGAACCCAAAAATTTATTCATTGAGTGTTAAGTTCGAGCAGTTTGAGCTCAGGCCTACTGCAGCTCTTTTGGTCCTAAAGATTTACTGCAGATATTAGACAGATGAGAAAATTAAAATTTTATGGTCTGTTCAGACTTTTAGAACCATGTGGGTTTTAAAATATTACTTGAGTATGCAAATAATTTCATCCTAATAGCACTGTTAGATGTTATAAAGTCATGTGGTGCAGGCAGGATTTATAATTTATTTTGAAAATCTGGTGAGGGATCACCAAAATCACCACTCAAAAGGTATGAGCTATTGTTACAGTGGTATGAATGTCTTAAGTTTGCAGATATCATTAATAAAATTCATGAAGTAAAGTAGGTATTTCAGGTATCTTCATACAGATATTGGTTGATGACCTGGGAGCTCTTTCCAACCTAATTATTTCTGTGATTCAGTGACTGTTCTGTAATGTTAAAATACACTCTGCTGTGTGAAAAGTCTGTTCTAGTAACTGCTGGCCTTCTTTAAGATTCAGCTCTTCATCATAGGCTCTGGTCACTATGGTGTGTTTGTGCTGTGCAGAAGAATCATAAAATCCTCACTGTAACAGACACCTGGAGAACATCTAGTCCTTCTCCCACCTGAAGCAAACCTACTGCCAAATGGGATCAGTTCAACCACTGCTCTGTTAGCAAAGTCTTGAAAACTTTGATGGATAGGGCTCACTGTTCCAGGGCTGCTTCACCTTCCTAATGAAGAAGTATTTCTTTTTCATGTGCTGTGAGTCTTCAAAGATGTAGGTCTAGGCCATTTCCCCATGTTTTACCATGCAGCACTATTGAGAAAAATTTGTTTCGGTCATGTTTTAACTCCTCTTCAAGTAGTTGCATGTTGCTATTGAATTGTCCCTTAGCTTACTCTTCACAAGAGTAAGCAAGTTCAGTACCCTCAACCCCTCCTTATAAGTCAGTGCCAAAGGCCTCAAAAAAATTGAAAGCCATTTGCATGATCCTTTCCAGTTTCTAAATATCATCTTAAACTGATGTACGTCAAAACTGCACACTCCCTTCCAGTATGTATGGTTTCAGTCAACAAATACTGTTTCTGTTGCTTTTCTTCCTGCCCGGCTAGCAGCTGCAGAAGTACTAGCAACAAGCCTTTCTGGGTCCAGGAAAGGAAGTGAGGCACAGGGGCTTTAGCAGAGCTTTCAGGGAGCATTCCCTCGGCAGCACGTCGCAGTTAATAGCAGCACACAGGCAGGCAAGACAGGACAGGGCTTCCGAGGGTGCTGATTAGACAGGGTTTGTTTGGGGCTCCCACACCGGGGGGTGGGGGGGAGCGGCATGGCTCCCACAGGAGAGAGGGGGGGAAAAGGGAGAGAGCAAGAGGGAGAGAGCAAGAGGGAGAGGGGGCAAGAGCAACAGGCCCAACGAGGAGGAGAGCACGCCAGAGTCTTCTGCCTCCTGTCCTCAGCTTAAAAGAGCTTTCCAGCGAGGGGGCAGATCCAAGGCTCGGACCAATGGGATACTGAGGGGAGGAGGGGTTGGGTTACAATGAATGGCAACTTAGGGGGTGGTTTACAACAACTTAGTAATGAACTATACATTTTGGGGGAGAACAGAATCATTTAGGAAAAATGAATCACCACATGTTTCAGTTTTGCTTTTTGCCAGTACAGGTAATAATTAAAAGCACTAATTTAAAATCCACGCCAAGTTTCTGAGCAAAGTGGTTATGGTATACTCAAACCAAAGGGGAAAACAGAAAACTACAGTGAAGTGAAAGCCTTCTAAAAGCGTTTCATAAAAATAGTCTTTATTTGTTTGGCCTGAAATCTTGAAAGATACTGCAACTTCAGCAGGCCACTAAACTAAAAAAGTGGCAAGAGAGCTGTTTTTGAACTTGAAGCTTGATGTCTAGAAATAATTAGCAATATAACCTTGTTGTTTTAGAAACTTAGAAGAAAATGTGTGCTACAGCTCCCAAGAGGGACCTGCTGCCTTCTGTGTTTCTGGAGCACAGGATGGGGATGGATAAAATGAGTACCCATTGCTCTACCTCCCTCCTTTTCTGAGTGATTTACAGTCCCTGGTGTAATGTGTATTCCTGGTCCAGCAGCCCCTCTGAAAGTCTCACACTTAGAAACTCTCACCAGCCTGAATCTTCACTCCTAAGATTTTTTAGCTCATGTTCTCTCATTCTCTAGCAATTCTGAGAATTCTCTGGTCTCTACACAAATGCTAACCATTGTCTCCAGCTTTCTTCATCTAGAAATGAGGCTCTTTGTTCCCCTTCATTCTGGCTATTTTTCATTAAATAGATGAAAGGAGACAAGTGGCAGCTCTTGCCTATCTAAAAGAAAATCTTATATAAGGAGCATCAAGGGGGAACATAAGTATAGAAGCCATTCTAAAGATATAAATTAAGGTGTCTTGGTTTTGAGTGTTTTATATCAAGCTGTGACCACCAAAGAAGAAAGGTGTAGGTATGATACTACCTTTGCTAAGTAAAATAATTATAAAATTTCAGGCAGTTGTGTTTTGTAGGTTGTTACCTTGATTTAGAAGTATATCATCTTAATTCTAAATGTAGCATCACTGTAATCTGCAACTCAGAACTGCAGGTTTCATCAAAACAATCTGGTATTTGGTATAATATAGATTTGGATTCACCAAGTGGCATGATACTTGCACCTTTTTGCACATTTTTGAGTTACATATTTTATAGATCAGACATTGTTTACAAGTTCATAAAATATCACTGTACACAGTTATGAAATGGTGAACATCATTGTTCAGAGATCATAAGGCAGAATGTCATCATAAAGACAGAACAGTATTGAGAATTGGACGTTTGCATATGTTTGGTAGGAAAAAGGCTGGGAAATACAGAAGAGAGGAGATCTTTCTTTATGTGTATGCTAAAAGCAGGCACTGAGAAAGAAAACTCCTTTTACAGCAAACATATGCCTGCCCATTCTGGTTAGTAGATCATGGAATGGTATTTGCCTAATATGCCCAGAGAAGGTTCTGAAAAATAAGTCATGTAACAGGCAGGTTCCGGGGCTGTGACCTCAAACTTTGGGTTATTCTGCCAGCTGTGTTGAAAATATTTCCATATGGTTACAGTGACAACTTTACCATAAAACAGAATTTGTTGATCTCTGTTAGTTTATGTAATCAAGTGGGTGAAGAATGTTGGTGTTTTGTAAAGATTTTTTAAAAAAGAAATATAGTCAGTATTGAGAATTGGACTTAAAGAGAAACTAATATCCTGGCTGGCATTACCAGGTACTATCATGAGAGATTGGGTTTGGAGGCCAATTTAAGGACACACCACAGTTTTTCTGAAATTCCCTCATTGTCTTTTCCATGAATTAGGATTTAGAATTTTGCCTTTGACCAGGTTTGATGGCTAATCAGGAATGGTTGTGTTGGAAAGCTGCATAACAAGTAAAGTAATTTAGAAATTCTCTATTTTTTTTTTCCATTTGACAGTCAAGGTTTAATAAAACAGCAATTTCTTGAGTCTATCAGGCAGTAACTAGACTGAGGAAGTGGCTATGTGAAAATATCTCCTGGTGAACCATTCTAACCCTGACATACTTGTTAGGTTGCTGCAGAAGAACAGGTTTGACATTGTCACCAGTGATTTGTTCTGTTTTGCAAAGCAGGCAGCTTGGACTTTAGAGATACGCTTATTGGAGTCTTATTATCCAAGTCTTATTAACAAGACCTAGAGTGCTCTTTACTGTTAAATTTTAATGGATTTCCAGTGACAGGCATGTAAGAAGATATTTTTTCTGTTACCTCTTTTACATACAAAAATCAATTTTTTTTCTTCACATTTTGGGAGGCCAAGAAACTGTTGAAACAGTATCAAGGTGTGCATGACAGAAAATGCCACCAGAAGGTTCTAGCTGTTCCTGATTCCAATTCTGCTTCTTGTTGGGAAATGCAATGTGACAGTCATATGTTGGGTGGCCTGGCTTTTCTGCGTATCTGCCACTCATGGCTTTGCCATATCATTCAGACCTGTCTTTGGAGTGAACAGATATGTTAAGACCTCTTCACCTTCCTAACTGTAACATAGAAACCTACCAGAAGTTCTATCAATGTCTTTCATTTGTTTCAGAGGACCATCCAAAACAGAAATTTTAATAGAAAATGAGCAAATGCCAGACCAAAAATGGCTGAATCTGCACTCAGACTGGAAGAATAAAAATGCATCCACTTTACATGCACTTCTAGTGAATGGGTAAGTAACAGGTAGAAAAAGACCTGTTTCACTGCTGATCACTTATCAATGCAGGATGACAAACTCTTTGGTAAGCTCTTTTTATCCATGGTATCTGTATATAAATCTCAGCACATACTCATGTAAATTGTTAAGATACAGTGTACAATTATTTAATATCTACAGCCACTGCAGTCTCTTCTGAAACCATTTTGTGAATCCTCAGGGGCCCATTCTGTAACAGCAGAATAACAGCATTTGAATGATACAGAGGTGATGCCCTTGAAGCACCTCGACCAAACAGCTTTGTAAATCTCTGCTGAGCAAGAAAGTCCAGCAAGTACTATATAGCAAAATCTGCAGCAACATCTTACCAAACTCTGCAGCCCATATAGTCTGGATTCATTAATTTGGAGCAACCATAGCTTCTTCAGTAGAGGCTATATCCAATTACAGTAGGTTTCCTTAGCTCTGGCTTCAGATGATGGTATAGTCCTTTAATTAACCCAACTAAACAGGGTTCAGTTACTATTGAGAAGCCAGGATCTCATGGTTGAGACATTCAAAGTGTGACTTGGAAGAGCTAGTGAACTAGAAATGCAGGGCAAAACTGGGAAAGCCACCTAATCCCCATTGGCAACTGCATGCTTCAAAAAGCAGATCCATGGTTTCCCTATTCTCTTTGACATGCCCAGGAGCTTTCAGAACATCCCTTCTTCCACAGAAAATCCTTCTGTTTTGCAAGAAACCTGTCTTGGGTAACTGCAGAGAGACAATATGTGTGAAGACAAAAATCTAAGGAAGAAACCTACTTTTCTTTTGCTTGGCTCCATTATTTCCTGTACTCAAAGTTTTCCCTAGCAGAATACTGAAAAGACTGTGCCTGGCAAAGGCCTAATTTTGCTTTCTTACATCTCAGTTTTGTACCTTTTTTGTTTTACATTGGTATTTTCTCCATTCCTTTAAGTTAATCTATAGTTCTTCATCTAGAAGGGCCATCACTGAACGGTGCCTGATACTTGAAAGTTGTCTTTTTAACTCTTTGATTTTCCTTTCTCACTGTCTTTTTTTCTCTAGCCTAACAGTATCTAAATGCTTTTCTCCAGAGTAATACAAGAATGGGTTGTGATCCAGAGTGTGAATACAACCTTGGGTTGTGACCAGATGCAAAGGCAGATCCACAATCATATTCTGTTCAGTCACTAAAGTGCAAAGCAGAAATTTCAAGGTACTTTTTGACATTTTTGAAAGAGGTCTTCTAGGAAATATATCAAATAATGGATCTGGAGCCTCTGAGTTACAAATTCTAGTTACAAATTCACAGAAGATTTAGTTTTGCCCAAAGTGCAAATTAAAGGAAAGGAAATATCAGTAATGAGGATTATTGATAAATCTATTGCATAAAGGAAAGTTGCATGTAGGAAACAGATGTTCCAATCCCCCTGAATTCAGAAAATGGAAAACAAGAAGTGAGAAGCTAAGGGGGAAGGGTGCATGAAGGGTGAGGCTGTTTTTGTTTTGGCTCAATCAGGCATCCAGTCCAGATGACTGGGAAGTGCTTCTGAGCCCTGCAGTCTAGGTGTATTCATCTGGATCAACTGCAGCATGGAAAACATTTGTGCTGTGGAGTATGTTGTATTTTTAACGGAGTTGCCAGGCTTCTGGACTAAGTTCAAGTTCTAACTTGGCCAAGAACTAACAAATACACCACTAAATCATAAAGTTTTGATAGGAGGGAACAGCACAGTGCAGGCAATCCACACATAAAAGCTTAAAGTTTTCTCTTTAGAGCTGGCTGTAAAGAGAAGTTCTTTGACTTACCATACAGCTGGCTGTATGATAAGTCAAAGAAACAAGTGTAAAACATGAGTATGGCTGATCTTAACTATATTCCATATATTTTCTTTGCCTGTCAAAATTGTGCACAAAATTTTATTTCCTGGAATTGGTTGCCTATCTCTACTATCTCTAGAATAATAATTTGATGAACTGGGTTTTCAGGAAGAGAAATAGGTTGGTTTTCACAGTGTATGAATGAGGTATGTGCAATGTAAGGGACAAAGGTTAAATTTGGTTAAATTCAGAGTAATCTGGTGGGCTGGCTGACACTGTTGTTTTGCCCACATTAGTATCTATGACTTAACATGAAATTCAGCCTCTTTTTAGGTGGTTGCAGTTTTAAAGATACTACCTATCTGCTGGGATTAGAGTTTGTAAAGAATTACCTGGCAAAGAAATTACCTGTGTATCCAGTTCAATGTAGCTCTGCATCTGACTCAGAAAAACATGTACACACAAGGAATTTAAAAAATTGTGGAAATAAAAAGACCTAGTCACCTAGTTGGGCAAAAGTGCTTGCTGATTTAACTGTGATTTTTCCTCCCTTGACACAAAAAAAAAAAAAAAAAAAAAAAAAAAAAAAAAAAAAAAAAAAAAAATTTCATTCATCTCTNNAAAAAAAAAAAAAAAAAAAAAAAAAAAATCAATTCTTCCTTCTCTTATATGAAGATGATAAGAAATCCTAAGTTTTTGTTGTTCTAACACCTACTTATGCAGACTTCCTGGATTCTTTTAAAATAGCCAAACTCTTAGGACATGAAAGACCATCTGTTTTCAAAGGCATTTCAAAGAAAACCCTGTCCTTTGACTGTAAGGAAGAGGAGACTGGCAATCTGTGCTTTCACGTGCCGTAAATAAGAACTGGACAGACTGTTCATCCCAGCTAACCTCAGAGCTGGATCCATGACCAGGGAGCAAGGATCCCTGAGCAAAAATGTAACATCTACTCATGAAATGTATTGTAAAGCTGAACTAATATTTTGAATTATCTTCAGGCAGATGCTGGAAACCATGGATGATCTGGCATAGGAAGCTTCTGGAGTTTCTTTTTACAGTTTGAGGGAATTTTTAACAGCTGGATTACAGCAATGAATACAATACGTGTGCTGATTTTCAAATTACCAAAATTAATCAATTAATGAGATTTCCACCATGTTTTGTTTCAATATTTAGACAGACATGTCAAAGCAGAAGCAAAGTGGCTCTCTTTTGCACTAAAGAAGGTAAGAGAGAAGTGGTTATAAAATAGCTATTTTTCAAAATGTGTTAAATCACTTTAAAAAAAGCAGATGATTAGTGTGGATTCATTCTAAAGTTTTTACTAGGCCTCTGCAACATCCAGTTATGCACTGGATTTATTTTTCTCTAGCTCAGTTTCATGCACTTTTCTTATATTTTGACTAGGATGCTGTGTGTTAAGGTAGCCCATTTCTGATACCACAAAAAGGAATTTTGTCCCCAGTTAGGTTTCAAAAAGTGATTTGATAAAACTTCCTGCTGAAGATATCCTTAACCAGCAGAGTGGTTAACAGATTGTCTGCCTGGGAGTTGAAGCTGTGATCTGTTTGTTCAGTTAAAGGGGACAGAAGAACCTGAAGCAGAAAGTTGTGGACCAAGTCTGTTGGCACAGCAGGTTGTGCAATTTTAAGTGGTTTGAAAATGTAGAAATCCTTCATCTGTGATAATGCCATGTTCTACAGACAAGGAGAACTTTGCTGAAGCACACTTGAACTATGAAATAGCTTGAGTCAGGGAAAAGGAAATACAAGACAGGAGCTAAATGGGGGAAACTAATCAAAATATTTGCTACTCGTCAGAGAAAAGAAAAAGCTCAAAGGAGCTTTCTGAAAGCTTGTTGAAGGTATTTTGTTCTGACGTGTTGCTTACTCTGTGAGGTTAAATGAACAGAATGAACAGTAAGAATTATAAGATACAAATAACCATTGCTCCAGTTTATTTCTTCAGCACTAAATTCCCAGATGAATGCAATAGCAGCATGTGCTCTCCTGAGACGCTAGTTGCAGAAACTGGTGTTCCTTTGTTCTCTAAATTAGACTGAGTATAAACAGGGTAAATAACAAGCCTGGCATCTTTCAAATCCAGAAAATGAAGTGAAACCAAAGTGAAGGGATTATTTTAGAGTAGTAAATGGCAAGTGGTAATCTGGTGTAATTTCTTGTGGAAGTGGCTTGTAAAGTGTAATGGACAAAGTACTAGTATGTCTTCAGATCTTTAAATATTCTCCCTTAGTAATTTCTGCAGGCAATGTGACTTTTTTGCTGTGTAGCCGAGTAAACGGCATGACATTAACTTCATGCCTGACTTAAGAAAAACCTTATTATTGCTGAGCAGATTTTCCAGAAGGAGTTCTGCTGGGTAATACAAAGTAGGCCAAACGTGTTGCTAACTTAGAAGGAAAAAGACATCAGGAAACCTCCTGAGTGAGAGGAAGTCAATATTTCAAGCTTGGCTTGGTTAATATTTCAGACCGATCCAGGCAAAATTAATAACCGGAGAGCAAATCCTTTGATACAAAGGAATGCAGAAGGCGGCTCGGTGTTTGATACTGCTGTGCGGTCGGCGATTGCCCCATTTAGCGCCCTGTTTAGCCTGATTGCAGGGCTGTTCACGCCCAGCCGTGCTGCAGAAGGTGCCGTGCGCCGTGCCCACTAACGCGCTGCTGTTCCCGCAGACTGCGGCCGCCGCCCCGCTGCCCGCATGAGCAAGAGGATCCTGGGCGGCCGCACCAGCCGGCCGGGCCGCTGGCCGTGGCAGTGCTCCCTGCAGAGCGAGCCCAGCGGGCACGTCTGTGGCTGCGTGCTCATCGCCAAGAGATGGGTGCTGACCGTAGCGCACTGCTTTGAAGGGTGAGAGCGCTCCGACCTTTTACTGCTCCTATAAACAGTGTGCATTAATTACCAAGTCCTTTCCCCCTCTACCGAACGGCCAATCAGAGACCTGGTTTAGACTGAAAAAGAAAGGAAAAAGGGACAAACCGGCATCAGCTTAGGTTTCACATGTTTTAATATTCATTGCTGGCATCTCTGATGACAGCTAAATGAAGATGTCCTGACTTCCATCAGGAAATAGGAAAATGATGAAGACCAAAACACTAATTCTATAGCTGCCATACAGCTGCCATGGGTTTAAAAAACATCCTCTGCACCAGCATAGAAAAGCCCCTGAAAAAATGCTGCGGCCACTGGTAAAAACAAAAATGAGTATTTACTCAGAGTGCAAATGATATATTGAACTCACTGCCTTTTCTTTTTATACAGTCCACTCTTTAATTAAGGTTGCAATCATTAACAAATGAGTATTAACAGCTAAGTGTCTTTTAGTATCAGGCTGTAGTGGAGGGACAGTCTGGAGCAGAGGATGTTTACATGTCTTAGCGACTGTTTTGATCATTGCCAGCTTTTTGGTGCTAACCAGTGTTTCTTTTTGATGCACCACGTATTTCAGAGGGAGGTTTATTACCTCATTTCTTCCGTCTCATACCAAAGTTTTTTAATTTGGTTTCTAAAGAAAATTTAAACAAGTATTTTCTGCCGTAGTTAGCAAGTACTTCTCTGGCATATGGTTGCTTAATCCTGCTTTAAACCGGTGCTTGGTCACTGGAAATTATTTTACACTGCACTAAACACTTTCTTTGTGTTTTAAGCCAGCAAAAATTCTATATTAAGCAAGATTCTCTTGAACTTTGATATTTCTATATAATGTTAGTCATTCCCTTTCTCAGTAAAAAATTGCATTTTGTCTTTTTATTCCTGAAAAACTGAGTTTGGTGTTTGTCCTTTTAAACTAACTAAACCTGTGCTAAACCTGTATAATATAAACAAGATTACTGTATTTTAAATGTACTGCTGGAATATTTCCTATCCTTTGGAAGAACACTTTCTGGTGATCTAAAATGAAGAGTGGGACAGAGGTTGATCCTTCAGCAATATTGGACTGCTGTTGAATTTCCTGGATAAGATTTCTCTCATTACTGAAAGATAAGCAAAGCAGCTGTCACATTATAAAATAAAAATTCTCCCAGTTTTGTCAAATGCAGAAGTGCCACTACATTTTGGAGCTGTTCATTTACCCCTCATGTAGAGCTGCATAATATCCCTGTGAGCTCAGAGTATAACTTGTTAAAAGTTTTCTTTCACATTTATATTCTGAAGACCTTAAAGTACTAAGATATTCTGGTCTAATAATTGATTGAGATGCTATATAAACTTTTTTCTCTTCTGCCTTTCTGAAAAGATTGGGGGGAATGTACCCAGAAGCCTGAAATCTTGAAATTCTTCATTTGTAAGAACTTTTTTTGGTAAGCTTAATATATCATCAACAAGACCATTCCTGATGTCACAAGTAATTTTTTTTTTTTTTTTTGCTATAAAGTAGTTAAAAAAATTCACAAACCAACCAGGTAAGACAACAATATGAAGAGATTTTAAAGGGTTCTGGTTCTTTATACAAAATACTCCATTTTGTGAAACTCCTGTGAAGTTTGGAATACAAAACATGAGGACCATATAAAAATAATATAAATAGTCATGAATACTTGTAGAGGACATAAATAGAAAGAGCTGCATTAAACACCCTATCATTTCTGAGTTTTCTTATTATAGTCCCCAGAGTCAAGATCATTTTGAAATGCATTACATTAAAGCATCCAAAACATTGAAAGATTTTTTTTTTTTTATGTGTAGGACAATGCATTCTGGCTGTTTATTTCTCTAGGCTGTTCTATTTTACAATGGTCATAAGCACAACAGTGTGTGAATATTCTCAGGACTTAATTTCTGTAACTTTATGGAACAGCTCACAAATTGATCATGATGCTAAAATGATCATTATAGTCTGAAATACCAGAACTTTCATCCAACTTTTAAGGTAAATGTAGTCTTGATTTAGCAACCAAATCTCTTTACAAATTACAGGAATTACAATCCTGTTGAGCACTGTGATAAAGTTGACATTTTGCCTGCTTTTACTTACACTGCTTTGAATAAGCTTCAGTCCTGTCAAAGGCACTTAGTTACATGGAGTTGTCTTTCAACAGCTGTGAAAAATGGTGACTTTTTGGAGAGCTTTTAGCATCACAGAATAATTAGAAATCACGAAGAACCTGCGAACTCATCCTGTGACCAGTTAGGATCAAGAGATTACAGCCTCGAAGGCTTTTGTAAAATCTAGGCTTTTCTGATGTGTCCCAACAGACGATAGTTCAGCATTCCCCCCTGTATCATATGTATCATTGCTTTGTGATGATGTTTACCAAAAGAGTCTCAAAAAAATGTAAGAGTCAAAGTAACCTTTGATCTTAGGCATAGAAAGGATACTTGGCACAGACTGAATGCTGAATAAATAAGGGACTTTTCCCATGGCTATCAAAAAATATTTAATTTACACAATAGAATTACTTCTTTGAGACTACTTATGGATTTCAGTGGGACTTAACTGCTGTCAGCAGCAGACTGCTGAACAATATTCTCACCCCAGTGAAATATGTATGTGTCCACTACTGAGCATGTGAACAACTAATGCTGGGAAGAATCCAGGGGATGACTTTGACAGCCTTTAATACAGTAACTAATGCATGGTTAAATATCTTCTGATGGAGTGAGCTTTAATGTATTTGATTACAAACAGGAGGGGAATGTAAAGCATTGATTTCTGTTGCTCAGATCTTTGTTGTAAGGAATAATGCATAAATATTTGTTTTCTTCTTGTAGTATTTGTATGCTTTGCAACGTGCAGTGTGCAAAAAGGGAGAAAAAATATCTTGTGTATTTTAGCTTAAAACAAAGACCTTGACTGAAAATTCACTTTTTTTTTTTTTTTTTTTTTTTTTTTTTTTTTTTTTTTTTTTTTTTTTTTTTTTTTTTTTTTTTTTTTAAAAGAAGGAAAATATCTGTTTGGCTGAAGAGGTNGCAGCTGTCTGGAAAGTAGTGCTTGGGATTAGCAATCTTGATCATCCATCAAGTTTCATGCAGACCCGACTAGTGAGGACCATCATCCTCCATCCCCGCTACAACAGAGCAGTTGTAGACTATGATATCAGCATCGTGGAACTGGATGAGGATATCAATGAGACAAGCTATGTAAGACCTGTCTGCTTGCCCAGCAAGGACCAGTTGGTTCAGCCAGACACCTACTGCTACATCACAGGCTGGGGACACATGGGCAACAAAAGTAAGATGAATATTTCTGTGACTTTTGAAAAACATGTGAAGCTTCTACTGAGATAATCAAATAACTGATAGTGTTACAAACTTTTATCCATTTATGCTCTTACTGGATCTTAGTAAATACTAGAGAAGTGTAACTGCTCTTAAAGGGATCAATCTGTGACTATAGCCTAGCTTTTTCAAGCAGCAGCCTCAATTTATGCTCCTTTATACTTACTTAGACACTGACTTGCTTTTAAAAAATGGTGAGGATCTAGAAACTTCTATCAAGAAAGTTCCCCGCATCAGTTATGATTTTACCTCTCTAAGTTGCATTCAGAACAGTATTGCAAAGGTATCACATCATCAGTGAGAGGGAAACACTCTTAGCTCAGTGAAAGCTGGAGGCCCTGGAAGCACTGGCATACAGGCTGAAGGAACAGGGTGGTCATGAATCATTTTGTACCCATTATTCCATAATCCCAAATGTTGCTTTTGTATCTCTGAACAGAACGTTAGTGTGTTTTCTTGTTTTGAGGCTGCCAGAATCCTTGACAAGAACTGTTGTGTTATGTAAATCTTTGTTTAGGCAAAATGATCCTGCAGGAATAGTATGCAAATTAGCCTGGCCCCAACACTTACAATGCACTAGCCACTTGTGCTTCTTCCTTTGCTATTATTGTAGTAACTGCTAGGGATGGCTCTTCTGTATGCTAGGTAAGGAAATCTTCTTTTCTGTATTACTGCAGTGGAACTTTAATTGTAGTGGCCAGGTTAGATGACGTAAAAATTAAATTGCACACATGAATGGTAAGCTGTTTATCAGCATCTCTACTCATCTAAAAATATCTCTATATGATGTCAGGAAAAAAACTCCAACAGAATGTTTTTGCAGCAATGGTACATGGAAATGTTTTTTTTTTTTTGTTCTCTAATGTGGTCAGTGTTGATTTTAAAGATTTTATGCTAGCAAGCATCAAAACCCACTGTGGCTACATAGCATTTAGTACTGCATACCCTAGGCTGAAGAACTTTAATTAGAATTTTGAGCTCAGTCAGTTGCTTAAACAAGGAAGAAGTCTTCTATTGTCTCTTGAACATATGATAATAATTTCAAATTCTGATTTCCTGGTACATTCTGTAAGTCAAATTTACCCAAACATAACCAAAATGGCTGCGATTATTATGAAGTTTTACCATGACAGACATCAAGACACAGGGAGGTCCTGCCCTGGAACAATGAATCAAACCTGTTTTCCACTTCTCTCACATTACTATTTTCCAGCCACTACTGCCTCCATCTTAAAAGTCACAAACTTTTGCATCACGTCAAGGTGCAAATGCTCAATAAACAGCACATGTCACACCAGTCCCCATGTGCTTAGAGTGCAACACATAGTGCTCCTTACATTAACTATATATAGAGAGAGCAATATTTATAATGTATTCCAATGGAAATGTTTGTCATACCTCATGGAGTCATAATAGGTAAGTATTTGTGAATTTGTGTAAACAATTCTATTTTTCAGTGCCTTTCAAGCTTCAAGAAGGAGAGGTTCGCATAATTTCCTTAGAACAATGCCAGTCATATTTTGACATGAAAATCATCACCAGCAGGATGCTGTGTGCTGGCTATGAATCTGGCACTGTAGACTCTTGCATGGTAAGCTTCTTTGTAAGGAGAAACAGAAAGTTTCAGCAAACAAAATTGCTTTTAGAAATCAAAGTACTGTGACGTTAATTAGGTGTAGCATACTTTATCTATTCTAGGAATGACAACTGCCTATTTACATACTTTAACCCAATTTTTATTATTACTATTATTGTTAATATTGGTGTAAACAACTTCATGATAATGAAATGCTGCAAGAAGACACAAAGGTTTACCTTTATTAAGTAATTTTTTAATTTGTATGAATCTTTTGCAGGTAATTTTTTGTACAAATGTAATGGGTAATAGTGGTAATGTGTGTGTGGCTACACAGTTCATCAGAGCAGCTGGTTTTTACAGCTGAGTTATTTGCTGAAGGCAAATGGCTGTAGGACCTGTGATACAGCTTTTACCTTGAGTGCTGGCCACGTGTGTAACAGACTGTTTTTAACTTTCCTGTTGCAGGGTGACAGTGGAGGACCGCTCGTGTGTGAGCATACTGCAGGGCGCTGGACTTTGTTTGGTTTAACATCTTGGGGCTCTGTCTGCTTTTCCAAGGTTTTGGGACCTGGAGTTTACAGCAATGTGTCACATTTTATTGAGTGGATTGAAAGACAAATATACATCCATACCTTTCTGCTAAACTAACTCCAGATGGTAAGAATGGTGCTGATGGACAAAAGAAAAAGGGAATCAGCCCTTCAACACTGAAGGTTTTGCAGTCCAGAAACTCTGTGAAAAGGAGTTTCAAGCTCTGTTTGTTCTTGTTGTGGAGCTATGGAATATGCATTGTATGTTACTGGTAAATTCTCTGCACATGAATATACTTTGTGGTAGAATTAATAATCCTTTTGACTTTTCTTTTAACTGTGTTGTGGTGCTATTCCAAACACCACAAAAAGCTTAAAAGAAAAGAATCAACCAATTTCTGCCTTTCAGCTATTAAAACTAAGCAGTAGCACAGACTAGAAAAACTTTTTAAAATAACCTATTTTAATACTATTCAATTAGTAGCACATGCATTTTCACTCACTTCTTGTGATAAGGAAGGAACTTTGTGCATTCATATGGCACTGCAGGACATACATTAACAAGGACAACTCTCGACAGGGCCATACTACATGCTGGAGGGTCTGGAAGAGATTGATGGGTTTGTACATCCATGTGGCACAGGACACATCAAAGCACACGTGCAGATCTCCAAAGGTGTGTAGACACATGCTCCTGGTGTGCCTGAGCTAATGCATTTTGTCTCTCAGGGTGGTTAATTTGTATGGGCATAACCCTGTACTGTCCTGGTTCCACAGCTTCTGTTCCCAGAGGCAGCCTGGGCAGCTCTTCAGGGCAGCTCTTCAGCTCTTCGATGGGGGAACACTCATGACTCAAGATCCGTAACTACCAGGGGAGGCACTGGTGACCAAGACTTTATGGTTCAGACTCCTTGGACAGCCTCTAGCACTTAATCTTCTGTAGCTTCCAATGTCCTAATGTGTCCAGGAAACACTCATGACTCAGTAGCACTACACTGATCAGTGCATTTACCAAACCTGTGCCCCACTGGCTTTCCTCCCCACTTTGTATAGTCTGTTCAGCATACAAAGCATACAAAGCATGCACCATCTCCAGCCCTCTAAAAACATGAGGGTTGGCAATACCATTGCAATGGTTTCCCCTCCCAGAGTCAGCTAGTTTAGACATCTTGTGAGAGATGGAAAATGCAGATTTAAAATGCAAAAGATGCTGTGTGGGCACTGTCACGAATATTGGGGAACTGGTTAATTTTTATGGTCTCTTCTTGTACTTTGCATTTAAAGTTTGACTAGCAAGAAAAAACATCTGGGAAAAATAAAATAAAAACAAACAAACAAAAACAAAAAACAAAAACAAAACAAAACAACAACAACAAAAAAACCAGAAAGAAAATAAGCGATAAAAGGCTTGGGATTCCAGCTTCTGTTCAAGTGAGAATTAGAAATAGAAGAAGCGAAGTACAACAGCTTCACCAGCAAAAGCTCAAGGACCCCAGCTCAGGTGCTTGGTAGCCAGATGTGTAGTGCTCTGTGCAGTAGTTAAGACACTAAGCCTTAACTCCAAGACAGTAGTCTGGTAGGAAAAGATTATGATGGAGTTTGGCACCCTTTCAGGGTGCTAGAGGGAAAGTGTGTGCTATGAACTGCTGCAGATGATGTCCTGCACAGCTATCAGCTTTTAGGAGGCCAGAATAGGACGAGTAGGGAATTCGAGGATTACAGGATAAAATGCACTGGGGAACAATGCATTTAAAATTTGTGTTTTCAGTGCTGTGCCTACTCCCCTGTGAATCCAGCCTAAGGCACACAATAACCCTCTCTGCTACCTCTGGCACGGCCCCATGACAGCATGGCAGGGCCTTGTCAACAGCATGACTGCTGCATGGGAAACATGCATTAAAAGATCGAACACATGGACATTTCAGGTACTATTAATCGTGTTGCAACTCATCTACACAGATCTATTGCTTTCATGCAATCTCTTATCTCTGTATCTTCTCCTTAAGCATTGCTAACATTAGAACATTAGTCACACTAGACCTGAATATTAATAAATACTGAATATTTATGCTACAGATTCTGAAACTATTTCAGTGATTATTAAGTCACTATTTCATGCTCAGAAAGAAAACTCTTCAAGGCTTTGCTAGGTTTGATTGTTGGGTTTTTATTTTTAATATCGTAAGGATATAACACTTAAATACTCTTCTTCCCCCAGCTTTAAATGAGAGAAAGCAGCTGTGACCATGTTTATCTACTGCAAGTATATTACAGCTGAAGGGGGTTAGTGATGGTTTTGCCTCAAGAATATGGAGGCTGGAGCTCTCAGTCCTCACTTCAGCTTTCCCTGAAAAAGGGAAAGCTTTTTTTCCCTGAAAAGTGATCTCTGTGGCGGAAAAGCTCTGAGTCCTGGAGCTGGTTATCAGGAGTTCCCTGAGGAGAAGGTGGCCTAGTGGTTGTTGGAGCCATCTGGCTGGTGTCAGACAGGTTCTGGCCAGGTCTGTTTTCCAGAGAGGTGCTGTTGCAGAATGAACAACCCAGCCTGGCTTCTCTTCCCCAGATGCAGTAGTTAGCAGCTCTGAATGTTGTAAAGCTCCAGAGTACATAAAATCATTCATGTAGATATTAGCATTACCAAATGATAACATGTAAGTACACAATTTAATTAACTGCATTTGGCCTACCACCAGTTTCCAAACGTCCCTCCCCAGAAATGAGGGAGAATCCTGCTTAAACATAAGGTCCAGCCCCATCCTATATGGGATCAGTCTGAAGAAATTCCAAGCTGAACCCCATCCCAAATGGCTTTAGGAGGAAGCACTTGGGTTTTATCCTTTCCCACAACTGTGTCTGACAAAACATTCCATGTAAAGAGGAAATTTGTAATTTTATAAATGTATTTTTATACTGTTTTTTAATGTGTGCACATGAAATAGGCAAACATGCTCCTCCTTCCACTGTATCAAGCCTTTTCCTGTGTGCTGACATAATGGCTATGATCACAGTTATGCTGTTTGTCTCACAGGCGTAGCTTCATTGTAAGGTAAAGTTTGTCAGGTTTGCTTCTACCACAGCTGTATCTCCAAATGGAAGCAATGCCACTCAGTCAAGCCAACGTGTTTCTTTCTAGCTGTACTAATAAAAATTTACAATAGTTTTCCAAATAACCTCTCTTTTGAAAATGTGTTTTAATCTTTTGAGAGTCTAAATGATAATATGGAGGTATTAAGTTCTAACTTTAGCAATAATGCCTAAAAATAGCCTTCAAAAGGCATTTTTGAATCCTTAACTGACATTTTTTAGCAGCCTTGTTAGTACTGCACTATTTGGGGAGATTCTGGCACTATTACCACTGTACAACTTTTAGTTTCTTCTGTGTGTATGCTTCCAATACAGAACATTACATGAATACTGCTGCCAACAACTACTCTGGACTTTGAAATCTGAAAAACTAAAGCTGCAATCAAATCTGCAACCTGAACACATTCTGTTCTATAATTTTGCTCTGGAATGCAATTTTAAATTAAAAAAATCTCTTTTTAACTTGTACATGGGATTTCAACAACATGTACACATGCTGAAATCAAAATAATAAGTAGACAAAAGCTCATAACAGTTAAAATTTACCTTTCTGCTGCAATAAGGAAGACCATGAGGGCAAGAGTAACACAACCAGAATAAAACAGGAACAAATAATATAAAACTCACACTGAAATTCAGCTATGGGAATGTTGTTAAGATAGTCACATTGGCAAGTTTCCCATTACCCTCAGCCAAGAGCCAGGGCTGGTGGGAGCAGCAGGTTCTCTGCATTAGCTGGTCCTCAGCCAGTCCTCAGCCTTGTGCTGTGGCCAGTGGGGCTGTGGAAAGAACAGCTCAGGCTGAACATCAGCTCTAACTCTGCCCCAGGTACAGACCAAAGCTCACTGTGCTGCCAAAAAAATACTCAGCAAAGGCTGTGGCTGACTGCCACCAGCAAATGTTTAGCACAGGTGTGGTTACTGTGAAAGAAAAAAATTTAAAACATGTACTTTCTTCTGTAAATCAAGTATTGCACATCAAAATCAGAGTTAAGACTGCTCTAGCTGTAGCTACAAAGTCTGGGGCAGTTGGAGGTGGTTGTTTTGGTTTGTTTTAAAATTAATGAAGTGTAAATGCTGTGCTTCTTTTCATGACACTTGGAAAGCACCTGTGAGATGCTCTTAAAAAACTTATTTTCAGAATGGAAAAGTCAGATCATGCTGTGCCTAAGTGCAGGAGTCAAGAAGCAAGCAGGTGATTGTGAAGTTTTCAATGCTAAAAAAATAATAAAGGGAACACTGAATTGTTGAGAAGCACAGGGAGAGCAATTTGTTTCCACCCTTCATGTGGCACTACTTTAGTTATGGCCAATTAACATTTTGAAGTTTTTATTAAGGACTCATTACCCTCATTCCCCCTTCAGTAAAAGACAGCAAGTAATCATAGCAAATGCCCCCAGGTATTTCTGCTGTTTGTCCACCACAAAAAAACCCCAAAACAACAAACCCAAGCCCAAAACCACCACACCAAAAAAAACTAACAATGAAACAAAAAGAACACCAATCCCCAAAGCAAGTTTTACCCAACAGATAATTTAGATTATCACCCAGACTGCTGTTGAAATCCTCTAATAAAACATAGCCTGTAGAGGATGATTTTAAGCAATATGGAGTACCAATATGCAATACACACACACACAAGTGTTATTTTGCACCACTTCAAGTGGCACAAAAGCACTTAGAATCTCAGCAGAGAGGAACAGTGTCCTCCTGAAAGTCTCACTGCACTCAGTAGTGAGTAATGGAGTGACGACGCTTGTGAAGAGTCACATAATAGCAATTTAAATGTCCCAGAGGCCTCGTGCAGCTGGTCTTGGGTCTAACATATGACTCCCACTCTGCTTTCTTCATGTCGTTATTTCGATGCCATGGCTTAGTAAGAAGGTTTTGGAAGATCTTACTCTGAATACTTAAGCTTTTGTATGAAAAAAATGCAAACCCCTGACACTAAATGAGCATCTACCTGTGAAATCTGCTGGTAGGTTTTGCTTCTGCAGCAGAGGCAACAAGAGGGCAGGTCACAGGCTGGTGTTGTCCCCAAACCCTTTTTCACAGTGACAGGGGGGACAGAGGTGAGGCCTGCACTCCCTCAGGTCACTGGAAGTGCTGGAGCTCCTCCATGAAAGTTCAGCACACCTCAGTCATAAAGTCAGAGACTTGTAAAACATGCACCCATCTCCTCGCAGTGGCCACAAATGCAGAGAGGCCGTGGATTTAAACTGCAGAAGAAACATTCAGGTCAGATAATGAAAACAAAACCAGTATTTGACTTTGAGGGCAGGAAAGCACTGCCTGTTTCTCTGGAGCTCTTTACAGCAAGATAACATCCACTAGGAAGAACAAGGGTGGAGCTGAGCCTGCCTTGGGGCTGTGGAGCAGAGTAGATGATTTCACTTCATCCCAGTAACTCTCTTCCTACATGATTCCACCCTGGTACCAGCTTGTCTCCCCACATAACCTGCTGACTGTTTTGCAACTTTGCAGCTCCCATTTCTTGTTGAGAAAGCTGAGATGTTTCACTTGGGAAATCTGGAGTTTGCTCATGGCAAGGTGCGCCCCCAAAGCTGGAAGGATGCTACAGACAAACATCTGAAAAAGTAACTCAAACCAACATCTCTTGGAATTTGAATGTCTGCCATCACTTTCAAAAGTCTCCACTAACTTTATGTTAGAACTTACCAAAACATTTTGTCATTTGTTAAGTCGAATTAAAAGAAAAAAAAAGAAAGTCAGAAATGGCTGTCATCACTTTCTCCTTCCACTACTTTTCTTCTACGGGCTAAACAAAAAGTGTATTTTCTCTTTTTCTCCTCACTAACACCTGGGATACAGTCAGCCCTAATTACATTTTACCTTTTGAACAGAGCTGTATTAAATATTTTGGTAACATGTGGTGACCAGCATTTGAATGAACTCAGTATGCTCTCAGTATCTGCCCTGTGTAGCAACAGCTGTCCAGACCTCACAGCATTTGTTTAAATTCTTTCAGAGATCTTAAAAGATGTGGAATATGTAATGTTGATCATTGATGTGGAAAGCTCATGGTTCAATTAAAAAGAAGAGTCCTTGCCCGAAACATGGTGCCTAAAAATAAACACACAAGTCTTGGCAATTTGAAAACAAAAACAGAACCAAAAAATGGGCTCAGCACTAGTAAATCATTAGCAGCTACAATTTGAGGAAACTGTTTATTTCAACAGGTGCTAGTGAACACAAACAGATTTCCTAAGTTCCTCTCTAAATTGTCCATGTAACTTTTTGGGAAGGGAAGTAAAAGGAGGCTATATTTTAGAGAGCCAGGAATCTAGAAGTTTGCACATGCACCTCAGCCACTTTTTGTGCAGTGTGTGAGCAGTGGGAAACTGGCAGAGGGCAGGACTCATCAATCTTGGAGAGAGAGGAGTAACAGCACTCAAATGTGAGACATGCAATGCACTATGCCTTCTTCTGAGCAGCCTTTAGAGCCACTAAAACTGATTAGTATAAAAGCCTGGAGGAATGTAAAAACACCTGAGAGTGAAGAGGAGTGATGTTATCAGCTAGAAGCTGCTATTTTTAAGGGAAGACCTGAAGACAGACTGGAGCTCCTCACTGCTGCTGGCAATTTTGCAGTACAGGCATGAGGTAGTTCAGAGAAAAAACAGCCAGTCAACATTTGAATTGGGTGAGGTGGGAAAGAAGTCCATTTGCTGGCAGACAACATGAAATGGCACATGGAGTCAAAATGGAGTGATGCAGCAGGAGGATGAACCGTCATGGAAAACAAAAGGCTGCACTTAGAATTTGCTCTTTATGTGAAGAGGAAGGCAAGGAAGACATGTTACATGTGTCTCATTTTGGCTTCTCTCTTATGGTTAAAATGGTGTTTGTCCATCAGTGAGATGGCCTATGCAATAGCCTGGTGAACAAACTGGACCACAGTGGTTATATAAATTACTGTCTACACACACTACAACATGTAATAAAAAGTCTTAAAACCAGTAACACTACATCCCAGCCCTGTTGCTTACTTCGTATTTCAGCAAGTGGTGAATCCCAGGACGTGCCAGGGTTCTAGGACAGCAGTGTAAGGGAGCAGGCTGACTTAGCTGAACTGGATTCTGCAAACCCACGTTCATGCAATGTCCTGTCCATAACACCATGAGGTGTTATGCAATGTTGCACATACAAGAAATAAGCAGTATGCAAAGTCTACTGAGTGAAAAAATATAAAAAATAGTCCAGACATTTAGACCTTGAACATCTTAATAAATTAAGGGAAAGTCTTATAAACAAAAAAGCTTTTAAGAAAATGTGTTCATCATCTACCTTGGCTGAAGAAAACAACTACAGCATGGCATAAATCAGCAGTTATTACTCCTGTGTTTAACCAGCTAGCACTCCAACTTTTACAATACAGTAAAGCACCTTCCTCGCACAAAAAACTCAAAATGGCTTTGTGTGCTAGAGATACAGCACTGCTGCCCTTTCCAGGAGTACACATAGAGACTTTGGCACATGAACTATTACCACCAAATGTACCTGTATTAGTTTTCTTTGATAAATTCAGTCTTTTCAGAGTTCAAGCCACTTGTACTCCCAGACTCATCCTGAATGTCTGGTAAGAAAGAGATGTTCTTTACTAAACCATCTCTTGAACAGGTCTGAAAAGGTGTTTTAGATGCTGGCAAAACACTGTCAGTGCTTTCTTCCTCTGATACAGCACCTGCAGCTGAAGACACAGAAGTAGGTTGGAGCTTCACTCTATCATTCACATTGCACTCATCTTTCCATCTCTGAATTGCTTTCCTCAGCTCCTTGGGGGACAGTCTGACAAGGTACTTGGCTCTCAACAACGGAGATGGAAACAATGTTCCTTGGAGGGCTCTTATCAAATATCTACAAAATAAACACAGTTATAATAAGCTTTTTAAAAGAAAACACAAAACTAAAGTGACTAAAGGAAACTGAACACCATTCAAGTAACCCTGAAGCCTAGTTCTTGGACTAGGAACTAGATGATCTTTAAAATCTCTTCCAACCCAGGCCATTCTGTGATTCTGTGATATTAGAACTGACTTAACTGGCAACTTAGGTTGGATTTAATCACAGATTTTTGCAGTGAATTTTCAGTCAACAGGGCATCCAACGTCTGTTCCTCCATAAGAGAACTTCTCCTTTAAACCTCCAGTGAAACCCCCAATCTCACTCCCTCACGCTAGAAGCTGCAGAAGATCCTGGCTTCACAAGGCCCCTGAGTGCAGGCTTTTCAGATCATATCAGAAATAAACATGGAAAAAAACATACATGTGACAGCAGTAGTCCCATAATAGGTGCTTCTGCTTCAAATCACTGGAGCAGAAAAGCTGAAATTAGCCACAACAGCTATATATCTTCTGAGGTACTGACACGGGGAGAGTACATAGGACTTAAGGAATATCTAAACAGTTTGCCTTTAATTCACCAGGAAAAGCAATGTTGTCTTCAAAATTGAACATATCAGAAAGCAGTCACCAAGCTGAAACCTTTATCCTACTGTGGCTCTCTACAGCCCTACCAGAAAGTCCCAGAACAGCCTTTATCTCTATTAATTTGTCATGTAGGGGAGATTTGCTGCGTGTGAAAGAAAAGGCTCTTCTGTCACCACCTGAACCAAGCTGAGAGCAGGGATGGAAAGGGAAGATGCCACGTGTCTCTTGCACCTCACGGTTTGTCATTCTGCTGAAGTGTGAACCAAAGCCATCAGTCAGATCAGATCAGTCATGGCCCCCAGTGAGTGCAGTAAAACTCCTGATGACATGCTTAAGACACAGACCAGACATGTTCAAATGGTGGCCATTGCAGGCATCCATAGGAAAGGCTCTGCCAGCTTTCCTGCTGGCAGGACTGATAACTTATGCAGCCTGTACTACAGCACTTGATCCAGAAAGTGTGCTCAGATTGTGTCTAATGATACAAAATTACATGAAGTGAGCAGGAAACAGCACTTACTCTCCTCAACTTTTCTCAGTATCTGTGCAATTCAATTTCAAGTCTCATTTTTTTCTGAAATTATGTAAGAGGGAAAGAAAGACATAACACAGAACAATGAATAATTAGCACTGGAGGCACTTCACTAGTAGGCTACAGACTTGAGTTCACACCGGCCAGTGAAATGAAGATAGCTGTGGCTAATAAATAGAGCCAAACAGAGGGTTTGATGAAGTCTCTTTCACTGGTTTTCACATGGTTTGTTTTGCTCTCTTGGCTCACCCAGGTGTCTCCCAGCTCAGCATGCTGGAGTATTCCACCTCCATCCAATACTACTGCCCTTCCAGGTGAATGAATTACTGAACTTGAACTTTATTGAGACAAAAAAATACCAAGACCCCTTGTGAATCTAGTCAGCATGTTTCCACCCCACAAAGAAGCCTGTACATGCATTCTTCATTCTAAATATTCTTGTACGTATTCATGACATAAATTTCAAACAGAAAATCATTTCACAAACTAATACAGACTAAGCACAGTATTTCTTTGTCTATATACAGTACATGTCCAACTTTGGCACTAATTTAACTGATGTGTATAAAAATTATGAACTCTGTGATTACAAAAATTGCTGTTTCTTTACCCTCCAAAGACAATATTTAATATTACATAAACCACAAAAGAAATTTTTTATTACTGAAGTTTATTTGGAAAACTAGATGGCATTAAAAAGTTGTTCTCACATAGCTTGGTTTAATAGAGTAATTTTTATTGGGGGACGCTAGGGGGAAAATACCTCTAGCCAGAATTCATAACATCACTGACTCACAGAAAACTAATTTTGGTAACAGCAGTAATCTACAATTACAAAACAGAAACTCACCTGGGTAACAGAGCAATGCAAATAGTCAGGAGGCAAACTAAGTAAAATACTGGGTCTGTCATGTGCTTTTCCATGATCCAGTAAAAATCTGATCGTGGGTTGTGGGTTTTGCAGGTAGCTCCAAAAGCCAGAGTGAACACAAAGTAAAACAAGATGCTGCCCACTATAACTACTGTATGTATCCACGTCTGCAATTCAGGAAAGGAAAGCAGTAAGATTTAGGCTGTAAAACAGAAGGACTGATACATCTGTATTTGCATGAATATGCACACACTTTTCCTCCAAGGGCAGCTATTGAATGTAACAGAGGATACATCTGTTCAGATAATAGTCCTAATTTCATAGAAAACAATTCAGAAAGAATGGAGCCTTCATTCTACAGTATATAGGTGTTCCAAAGATTTAATTTTTTAAATTCTCATAAATTCATAGCTTTTCACTCTTTAGTGAGACATTTGCCTCAGATTACCACCTCATCCACTGGCAGCACAGAAAGCTTTCTCAAGCAAATGGAGGGGAGATTTTCACATGACACTACCCTTATGTATCTTGCTTGAGATGTTGGTTACCTTTCTGCACTGGAGTTTTCTGTAATTTTACACCTAAATGGCTATAACAGCTACTAGGAAAACAACATTGTCACTGGTCTGACAGCTTGCCAATATTAAAAAATGCCAAACAAAACACACTTAGGTAAAGTTCTCTAATCAAGAGTGTGAATACACTCATGCTATATTTATGTTCTCAAGAAAGACATTTTAATTATGGCTCTCATACTCCCAAAAGAACAATGAAAAGACTGAATCACAACTTGACGTTTCATCCATTATAAAACAATCCTAAAAAATATTTTTAAAAAGTCAAAGAAAAAACAAAATCCATTAGTAAGTGTCCTTCTACTATACCCATTATTGTATTTTCTTTAAGCCAAAGCCACAAGTATTACTTTTGTAAGGGCTCTAAATTTATCCAAGATAAGGCAGATGCTCTAGCTTGTGCAGACTTAAAAACTGAAATAATGTTTCTCAGCATACTGGTTTTCCAGTTCTGGCATCAAAATACACCTCTGAGTTGTTTATCCTGGCCACAGAAGACCATCAATTCCAAGCATTCAAATTCAGCAATTTACACTGTTGTCTTTGTGATGCAAACTTTGTGAACTAAAAAAATTTCTGCAGATCACTGGTGGATTTTACCACTTGCAAAACTGAACCACCCAAATCCCCAAACTACCCTACCTTAAAAGGAAGCAGGATCACTATTTACAAATAATATTGAGGCCAAGTTTTGTTAATTTTAGTCATATTTCTATTGGTTGCAATGACAGGTGCATTAGGAGGGCTCACATGGTCACATAAATAATATTTAGGGTTTGACCCTTTTATACCTATTGTTTTGTATATGAAGACCTTTCTTCCCTTTAATTTTACTGAAAGCTGTATGCCCATACTCTGTAAGGAATATACTCTTTGGGAAACAAAGTACTCACCACAGACTTGCACTCAATGAGAAGGTGAAACAGCACTATGAAGAGTGCTGCTGTGTTTATAGGGTTTCCAAAAGAAAAAATGTCTATGTCTGAGCCACAGTAAGTCTGTAAAGGAAGACAGTGGTCAGCATCAAATATTCTTTATGTATAGGCCTAATAAAAAGTGGCATTAATAATTTCCATCCCATACACATTTGCACACACAGAGTTCAGTTCTGTTCCAATAATGATCTTCTTAGTATACATTCATATACAAGGAAGTAAAAATCAAATACTTCATTCTTTAAGTAAGTCAAAATGTATAAATGTGTTTTGTAGCCAGCACTTACAAAGTAAGGCACAAAAAAGCAAACAAGACTTTGGTAAAAAGCATCCAGCAAGGTTATCCAGAAAGCTGAAGGCAAGTAAGCCTGTAAGAGAGAAACATAAAACAAATTAAAACAAATTGAACAAACTGTTCATCCTTAACTAGTATTAATTTGGATATGGGGAAAGATTATCTGCAGAAGTAATTCCAGTTAGTTTCCAAGTGAAAAAGGAGTCTTTTGTGTTAAGAGTTATTAGAACAAAGATCTCCCTCCACACATACAGCTAACTGTTAGTATTCAATCAGCAGCCAGCACTGGGAACTCTGATCTTGCAGCTGCTCCTATCAGAGCAGATGTACCAGAGCCTCAGCAGAGTCCTAAGGAGGGGCGGGGGCTGATGGACAGGGAAGTACCCTGCAGCTTACTATCACTGAATACCAAGTCACAACTTCTTCTATCTCCATCCTTTTTGTTATGTGTGCTGTTTGACTCCTCTGTGAGCTAATTTAACTCATTAGATGTGAGAAATCAACTCACTTTTCTGCTGGAACAAGACATTGCTCTTTTAGTAAGTTAAATCAGCTCCTGGGAGGACCTGATGGGATAACTGAACTGGCACAAAGAAAATAGTTTTATTATATGGATGAAGAGGAAACAGGAAGAAAAGAAGGGAGAAGGGAATAAGACTTCCTCCCTCAGCAGCAGCAAACTGCTATGACAGATTAACCACCTAGGAAACCATAGTTGCCTATGCTCTGGCTCAGCTATAACCCATTCTTTCACACACTGAAGTGAGACACATTTGTGAGCAGTCCAATCATGGATGTCCTCTATGATTAGTGGAGAGATGGGTTTTTCCAAAGAGCCGTTCAGCCCTTTCAAGAACTGAAATGCTGTCTGGAGGTGATGTGGGAAACTTATTTGCCTTTCAGGAAAGTGCTTTAAACTACTAAAGATAAATCCCATTTATTGTTCCATTATTTTCATTTTAGTTTATACAAAGCCGTACACTTGTGATGTCATGGTGCAATATTGTGATATTGCATCTTATTGCATCTTTTAAAGCATTTCTCCTTCTTCTATACTGTATTTAATTCTAAGCAATTATTTCTGTATGCTTCCATGCAAGAAGGGAAATATTAACAACTCCAACCACAGAGCAAGGAATGATGGGATGTACAAAAGACAACACTAACAGAAGACAAAGGAGTAAGAAGGGAAAGAAAAAAATTTATTATGTAATGCAGTAATTCTGATTATGTTGCTTAAAAACCTTAATCTCAGCACAGATCACTGTATTGTACATCTCCTGAAGATCAAAATAAATCACGAGGCCTTGCAACATTTATTTAATCAGAATTCTCTGACTGACAAAGCACAGACCTGCTGAAACCAATCTAGAGGTTTGGATTGGTACCAAAAGAGTACTTTGTTTTTCAAAAATACTGTAAACCAAGCAATATAAAAACAAATGTAGAAGTCCACAAACAAGAAAAACAAATTGTCCATTCACTGTACAACCTTCTTTCCCTTCTAGACTGGACCTAAACTTCTGCCAGGTTATAATAAATGAGACAGCACTAGTACACAACATGTTCTAGTTCTTTTTTTTTTTTTTTAGAACTATTTGTTAGAATAGAGTAGAATAAAACAGAATAAAATATTTCAGTTGGAAGGGATTATCTTGTCCAACTGCCTGACCACTTCAGGTCTGACCAAAAGTTCAAACATGTTGTTAAGAGCATTGTTCAAATGCCTCCTTAACATTGACAGACTTAGGGCATTGACCACATCTCTAAGAAGTCTGCTCCAGTGTATGACAATCCTCTTGGTAAAGAAATGCCTTCTAATTATATTGTAGGATCTGATCATAAAGAAAATGTTGAGTTTTAGGTGACTCATATAGTCAATGTTTCCCCTCTCTGGACTATCAGTACCTATTCTGTTTCAGGCTCAATATGTCACTGCCTTCAATTGTTACAATAAAGATATTATTTTAATTATTAAATTTTTAGAAATATAAAATTAAAATTATTCTATGATTCATGCCAAGCAAAGCAGAAACCAGGAAAACCCCTACTGATTTATATAATTTTGATTTAGAACCTACTCACTCACTCCCTTCAGATTTTTGTGCTAAATGTTTGGACGGAATTTACTAATAGACCAGGCATGATGTATAGTGTTTTCAGGTGGGAAGGCAAATTTCAGAACATGTCTGTAAGGTGAAAAGTACCTTCTGACTGACAGAAGTTCTTTGAGGATTATTTGAAATTAATCTGCTCTGGTTCTTTGGCAGTTGGGACCCTTACATGACAAAGACAAAATATAGAGTTCCCTTATCCTGCTCAAACAAATCCCAGTTTGAGGAAGCATGTTGACAGCTGACACAATGAATGAAATGAACGTGCTGGTAACAATGTTTATCTACTACACTGCTTTACCTGAAATCCTTAACCTCTTTTGCCATCCAAATGACTGATAAGATTGGGCCTATGACTGAAAAGAACCTAAAAAATCTTTTGAAAAACAGGTTTTCTTTGTGCATATATTGCACAGGCCTAGATACTTCCTAACAGAGAAAGTAATTTAAAACAATGTTTGTTTGAGATGAAACATAAAAGAAAGACAGAAGTGGCTCAAATGCTGACCATTTCAATTTGCTTCAGGCCAAGCACGCTGTAACCTACCACAGATTTCTGGCTCATTGTGTAAAGCTGTGGGAGTTCCATGAGTATCTCTGCAGACACATCTTTGTCCAAGACACCATAAATGATGGGTGGCACCGATGTAAAAAGGAGATTGAAAAGAATCAAGATCCAGTAGTCAGTCATTGATGTGCCTGAAAATCCGCAGAAAAACTGGTACCAAAACAGGAGGTTCACATAGGTCTGAAAAGCCAAAGATGGCATGATGAAATTTCAGCCATTGACAAATGCTTTAAAAACAAGAGAAAAACCAGCAGGTCTTAGGTCTGGTTAAAGTAATCTGTGGAAACATTTCAAAATCAGACATAACTTGCTGAAACAGTCATGCTGCCACCATGTTAGTAATGCCCCTCACCCACTGTTTAATCAAATCAAACAATGGCTTTGAGTGGGAAGTTTAGTCCAAGAAATAAGAGCCTCTGGTCTCTGCAGGCAAATGGGAAACTGAATTGTTTGACACACGCTTTTTAAGACCATTCACAATAGGAAGAGAAAGAAGAAAATAAAGCCTCACTAAACCTTTCACTGCTCAAAAATACATAAACTGTCATTTCCCTAGAATGACAAAGCTGTAGGGACAGCTACATACCACGTTCTTGTAGAAGTAGTAAAGCACCATATTGGTAAGCCTGGTATAACACCAGTGACCATGGACAAGCAGCAGCTTCCTGAGGTGTCTAAACTGAGAGATTGCAAAGTCACTTGCCATCACAGCCTGCAACACACACAAAGAAAGGATATTCTATAACCAAACTGTTACAGATAAGCTTCAGATACTGCCAACCAGGCAACTTACCCACTGCTGGAAATCCTTATTTTATAATTTTTTATACATAGTGCTTGCCAGGTTATTCTCACTCAGATATCCCCTTCCATACAAGACTTTACAACTAACACATAGAGCTCAGTCCAACACAGCACAGGCAGGAACATGGCTGTCATCATTATTACCACACAAGTGCACAGAAATCACTGACACTTAGGCTGCTCATTTCCCTGTACGACATGAGTAACATGGAGCTCACTGACAGGCAGCAACCTGTTGTTTGGAGCTTGACCTGCAGCATTCAGCTTCTGATTCCTCCTGGTGGAATGCTGGTGCCTGGGTGTGAGGCTCAGGCTGCAAAATCTTGCCCATGTAAGGGAAGGGATTGTGGAGCTATTAGGTCTCCAGAGTACACTCTGAAGTGATTTAAAATGGAACCTGACATCATTTGCAGCTGTCTTTGGATTCACTACCTGCATGCCTTCCTGGCCAGATATTCCCACACCAGTGTCAGCCACCTGGATCATACTGACATCATTCGCACCATCACCTACAGAGAAAAGAGGAAAAATCAAAACTAGCTTTGCTGGCTATCACATTGCTATGGAGGTAGCAGGAAAAGACAAATGTCAAACACCAGAGAATTCAGAGAAATGCATTTTTATGGCCAACACTGAAAAACCCTAAGGAAAACAGGATTAGTAGGTGGAAGGCCCAACTGAACTATGTTCTCCAAATAGATAATAGCTGTTCTTTTTATCAGAATTTAGCCGGCATACTGCACCAGAAAATACGGGTGCTTTAACTGACAGCCAGTCATCTCCCCTCTGCCTCCTTATTTTGGGGGGTTGTGATAGAAAGAAAAATGCTCCCACTTGCTGCTTTGCATGTTACATAGCACTGTTACTGATGCTGCTCTTGCTGCCTTATACTGAGATAAGTTTATGGACTAAATTTGCTACTTCAGAAGACAAACATCATCTTATATCTGGGACAACTACAATTCAAAGGATTATCTTGCTCATAAAATAAACTTTGTGACAGATATTAATATACAAGAGAAGAAACTGGCTTCTACTTCTTTTCAGAGAAAGGAGGATAACCACAAGACTCACCTACAGCTAATGTCATTGCCTTTAGCTTGCTTCGCACCAGTTTGACCAGGACGCTCTTCTGCAGTGGTGTGGCCTGGCAACAGACTACAGCCCGACATTTTTGTGTGAGTTCCAAGAAAACATTCTGCAGGCTGTCATGAAGGACATGTTCTAAAGTCCTTCCATCAATAACCAGGCCTGCATTGAACCCTCGAGCTTGGGTGGAGGGACTTGCAGAGACATTTCCAAGTTTCTCGCTGTTTTTTTTTTTGACAGAAGCATTCTTCTGGATGGCTTCTAAAATTTTACCCATTACCAGAGCACAGGCATCCTAAAGACAAGAGAAAGGCATCTTATGAAATACTGTTTCCACTCTGCCTCCTTCAATTCATAAAATATGTATGGGGAAAAGGTCAAATGCTGACCTTTATAGTATTTATCTTGAAAGGCTCAGGCATGAGGCTGAATACCCCTTTAAAATCACAAAGGATGCAGGCTGTTGTTAATAAAAGTGTCTGTGATAAACTTTGCTTAAGCAGATTTGCTTGGGTATTGCATTAGGAGAAGAGAGAAAAACCTAAGCAAGCCAGAAAACCTTCACAGACTAGCAGGAAAAGCAACCATTATAGATTCTGTAACATAAATACAGCTTTGATAGAAAACTTTTGCTCTCTATGCTTCTTCTGTCTGGCATGCAAAGACAAAAGTGCACTTCATATCACATAACAGATGAGCTGCCATGAATTACCAAAGAACTGGCCTTGTGGAATGTTTTATCTTATCAGAGTCAATATGAAATGCTCAAAAATTTTGTGGTATCAATATATGCAAAGCACATGCAACATAGATGAAAATACATCTTCTTAAATCTTCTCATCATTTTACCTTGAAATACAATGGTATCAAATCATGTTCTTTATTTCTAAGCCCAGTTAGAGGGGGGAAGAATGCTTCTGCAAAGGGGGCTTAGTTCTCACTGTCAAGTAAGAGACTAATTTCCCAGCCAAGGAAAAGTGTTGGCACAAATCAAACTCCAAGCTTTCCTCAAACACAACTGGACTAAAACTCCTTTCTTTTTTCACTTTATTTTCCCAACAGTTACTTCTTGCCACGCTACCTTTTATGGCGTATACAGATTTTATTTCTTAAGATACATATAAGCAGAGAAAAAAAAAAGAAAAACTAAATGTCTTAGAACAATCCTAAAAATCTGAGGTCAAGTC
Source organism: Rhadina sibilatrix (assembly GCA_013400275.1). Taxonomy (NCBI): domain Eukaryota; kingdom Metazoa; phylum Chordata; class Aves; order Passeriformes; family Phylloscopidae; genus Rhadina; species Rhadina sibilatrix. The sequence goes on from VWYO01009030.1 coordinate 189,609, forward strand.
AAATCCTTAGCCTACCACAGAGAGAAATTAAAAAGTCTTTCAATTACAATAATTCATCATAATGTAGGGACTGTATATAAAGAAACAGATGTCACATACATAGAAAGGATTTCATATTTTACCCACAAGGAAGAACAATAAAGAAAAGCAAATGTTCTTTGGTTTCCCAAGCAAACAACATTTGCATTTCTGTATTGTCCTGTGGAATAGCCTTATTGAATTTTTCAGCAGAGAAGAAAATGTGCTCCTCTACTCACCCTACTCTGTGATTTAAGAGTGAAGATTCTGTCCTCCGGTTCCAGCAGTTGACAAGCATAGGCAATGTTGACAGCTGTCTCTCTCTTGTCACCAGTCAACATCCATATTTTTATTCCAGCTTTCCGTAATGCCTGTATTGTGTCTGGAACACCCTCCTGCAGGCGATCCTCAATGCCAGTGGCACCTTAATTTGGACAAGCAGAAAGTTTAGTGCTGCTGTATTTCCAAAACCAAAATGCTCCAAGAGTGACAGGATGAGCTGGTTCTCTGTCTGCACCCACATCCCAAAACAGACATGTTACCATGACGTTCTTGGAAATTCCTGAAAGCAAGCACCTTGGCAGTATGAAGTCATTTAACCTCCTTATTTTCACTTCCATTTAATGTTAAGGCCAGCCCATATTGCTTACTGTCACACCAGAGACATGAGCCTGCAAGACAGCAGGTCTCCAAAGCAGCTTCAGTTATCTCTTTGTTGGCTTTTGTGGCAAAGGGTACCTGCATATCCTTAAAAAAGAATCAGTTTGCAGCACTGCTCTGGCTTCTCTCTAGAAACCAAAGCCAGTAATCCCACAATTCCTTTAGTATCAGGGTTTACAGCATTTGCACTAAGCAGATATGACACAAAATGAGGGAAGGAGCACTTTTACACAATAGGATCTCTCTCTTGAGCTTCTAGCATGAGCTGCCTTTACCACTATAGTGAGATCTTTGCAGTTCGCCTTCCAAATGTTATTTGCTGGGCAGTTCTCTAAAATGATTATTCCAGACTGCCTGCAGTTTGCCTTTCACACACCTACAGCAAACATTTTTTTGTTTCATTTCTGCACAGCTGAATGACCTTCAGAGGAATGATTCCTGCAAAAGCATTCCTGACCTCTTTTCTCCATGTTATTACAGGTAAACACAGTAAAAGTACACCTGCTGTGCCACGAATGCAACACTGATAGAAAATATGCCCAGAAGTGGAGTATCTCTGAATATGTGCACAAGCAGGCCTGTGACTTGTTACTATCATTTTATGTGCCTGTTATAATGACATTTAAAAACTCTAGTGAAGACAGAAAAATACCCAATAACAATAAAAAACAAAACAAAAACACCCCAAACAAACAAAAAAACCCCAACAGATTTTTATAAACAACAGGAGAGTACCATCTGTCTTCAGTGTGCTTTACAACTGATACCAGCTTACTAGTGAGATGTATGAAAATTCAGGAGTGACGATAAATTCTAAATCTGTAGAAAGCTATGTGTTACACAAATTGAGATTAGCACAGCTCTCTGCAAGCAAATTCCAATTATGAACATCCATTATGCCCAAAATGGGCATTTTCCTAGGAGTTACAGTATTTTCTACCTACCAAGCAAAGTTAGTTTGGTCTCAAGCCTCATGGCAGATTCAAGCAGCAGGTCCTCCCTATTGTCAATGCTGGTTTCTGCTAAAAAACGATGATTTAACCACTCTGCATACTCTGCATCACTCATCACCTACACAGGGAGGGAAAACATATGGCATGTATCTCTACTGGGTTTTCAACAGTCCATCAAAAACGTTCTTGTGGTTCATTTTGCTGTCCACATCCCAAACCTACAAGCGCAGCCCCTGGCAGTGCATTGCTTAACATGCTCCAGGATGTCCATGGATTTAGTACAATGTTCAGAGTGTTAGATTACTTTGCCAGGCTACTCATTGGCACCCTGCAGGTTCCTGGGGCTGCCTGACATTTCCATTTAGATGGAAAGCAGGCAGGGCAATGGGCACAGCGCACTCTCACTACTGCTGCTCACCTGCAGCTGACACTGCCACAGAAGCCCTGCACAGCTGGGTACAGCTCGATGGCTGTACAGATACACAGCCTGTGCTTTCACTTTGCATAAAGCTTTGTACAGCTTTCACCCGTTTCAATCCCAATGGAATTTTACTTTTGAGCAGCTTTGAATTTAAAATTGAATCTCAAAACATCACTTCAGTTGTGCATCCAAGAGCTTGTACCACTGTGAACTGTTTGCGAAACCCAATAAAACAGGCGTGACTTGATCTGTTTTCTGTGTCTGCAATTCCACCCAGGGTAAGATTCACACAAGGAGACCTGCTAATGACTCCTAAAGAAAAATCCGGCTATTTGACAAACCCTGTTTTAAAATTAGGATGCTAAGATGCTTGGCATCCTAAACTGACAACAATTGCAGTGTAACAGATGTCAGGAATTGATTTGGGATTTTTTACAAATTCTTTCTTACAGAACATCAGGATAAACAAAATGTGGAAAAAGAAGATTCTTTTTAGGAGAAGCGATGTTTGCTCCATTGGTGATACCACTTGAGGCTGGTCACAGACTGCAAACACTCTTCAAAATACGTATTAAAAGAAATACCTTCTTAGCAATACACAGAGTGCGCAGTCCTTTTCTGGCATAGTCATCCAAATGCTGCTGGGTTCTCTCTTTAATCTTCTCTTCAATTTCAGAATTATTAGTATGTACTATCACAGGAAAACGTGAAAAAGCAAATTAAACAGGCGTGTTTAGGATAAATTTAGTGGAAAATTTTGGAAGTCTAAATACATTCTTTAAGTAGCAAAATGTTAAAACTTATCATTAAAGAATGATAAAAGTAAGCAAAGAATTACAAGTTCTACAGATACCTTCAGATGCAGTTCTTAACAAATCCATTATGACTGAGTCTGCACCTTTTGTGTACACCACCACTTTGTTGGAGACTGGGTGCCGAACCACCACTGACATCCTTTTCCGCAGTGAATCAAAAGGCAGGATATGCAAAAGCTGAAACGTTAAAGACCCCAGACCTGCAAAGTCCACAGTTACTTGATCTGGAGTCCTAGATTGTAAAACACATTTATAAGCCCTAGCAGCATGAACCAAGGCAGCTTCGTCTGGACTCTCAGCTTCATAACATAGTTTTGGTATGGGAGATAATTCCATAGGTGACACAGCCTGGCCGGGCTCACCTCCAGCAGCTACATTCACTAGATGTAGTTCTCCAGGCACTTGAGAATTTTCTGGGCTGTCAGTATTGCGAGGCTTAGGAACTCTTTGAGCAGCTCCATCCAAAGTAGGTGAAGCCAGTTTCATTCTAAAAATAGACAGTTTTCTCACAAAACTATTGGGGCTTTCAGATGATGACTCCTTTGCACTTGGAAGTGGCGAAGAACTTAGTCTCCAGACTGAAAACCTCTGGAACATTTGCCTGATTTCCTCAAGTGATTTAATAGGCATCCTACTCAGCGAAGAGAGTCTCATCTGGAACAAAATAGAGAAAGTATTTATGTTAAATTCTTCCTATTTTAAGGAAGAATTCCTATTACATTTCTTCTTATTATATTAAGGAAAAACACCTTACAAAGTAGGTATGTTTCATAATGAAAGTAGTATTTTAAAATTTACCATGGGTTTGACTGCTTGTATTAAAGATGCCCAGCTCAAGTAAACATGAAACCGTATGAGTACAGTAAACAGCCTCTATAAACTGTGAAAGTACTTCAGGTCTGAAAATTAGATGTGTTTCATCTAATGTCATGTTTAATTCATGACTCCATGCAACGCATCTTTTCAGAACTTTCAGTAATGAACAGAGTTAGTATGACACTGTAACTTTTAGAAATGGCAAATTGAACTAACACTTTAATCCTTGTTCTGGATTAGCAAAATATTTGTGAAGAATAAACCAACCCCTTCAAACTAACTAGCTACAAGAACTGCTAAACATACAGTACTTTATCAGCAGTTTTTAGCATTCTAAATTAAAAGACAGTTCCCCTGTGATCATTGTTATAAAATAATTGCTTTCCTGTTACTCAGAACAGCTAGGTAGGTAACAGCTTACAAAAACAAGGCCTACGAGGCTGACACTCCTTTCTTGTTGCTGGTGAGGATGTAAGAATGAGTTATCTGGAAGCATGTTCTCTTTTGCCACTGAAAAGCAAAAAGTAGGGACAAACTGCGGTTCAGTTCCTCCACAGTGCCAGCAAGTTGCAATGTGCAAGCTGCAATTCAACATCATGGAAACAGAGACTAGGAAGATCCTTTCACTGCCTCTTCCTATGGCAACACTAAAATCTCCCATTGCCTTGAGTTCTTTCCTGTCATTTCATAATCATGAACTCAGAAACCTCCTTCCCTATTGCTCTTCCCACCTGCTAGTGACCTGGAGATCTAGCCTTCTGGCAAGTTATTCAGCCAGAATTTTCATATTACTCTCAAAAAACCAAGACTATCACCTGTGTATTTTTCTCCATCCCATTTAAGGAATAGGTAACTATTGACTATGATCTCATCTGCCTCATCCACATATGGATCTCTAGGCTGCCTACTACACTTTCTGGGAATGCTTGGAAGCACACTAAAATATCAGGCTTATTTATAAACAGGGAGTACTTCATACCTCATAGGATATGTTTTGTGAATGTCTCCTGCTATGGTTGTAGGTTTACTACCTAGACAGACACCAAAATCTAGTTCTGTACATGTCACTAATTTTTTTTCCATAAACAAAGTAAACAAACATAGATCACCAGGTAATGAGGGAAAGAAATCAAAGCTGAACTAGGGAATTATCCTGCAACACAGTCCAAATTGGCAAAAAAATGAGGTTATGAAAAAACCCAAAAGATTCTAAAAGAAGTAGTACTATTTTGAAAAAAAAAAAAAGTTAGGTTGTGTGCACTGAAAACAACAAGAGGTCACCCCAAACTACTCAACCAGGGCAGCCTAGCAAATGCACTGTTAATTCAAGGTGAGACAACTTTATGCCATACTGCAAAGCAATTTTTCTTCAGACTGATATACACATAAAACTTCATCTTCCATACTTTTGCTGAATCTCTGTTTGAATAGTTAGGGAACAGGTTCTCAGTTTCAATATTCTGTTAATCTTCAACAGTTATTCTTATTTTTCAGGCAACAGTAACCTATTTGAGAAGGTAACCTGGGTGTCAATGTATTCTTACAGGGAGTTATACCCATATCTAAAAAACTCCATAACTAGAATATGGAAAAAATTACAACTGCAATTTAATCTCCAAATTTGTCTTATAAAAGTTACAAATGGACACAGAAACAAAAAGACTGAAGCCAATTTATCAGCATTATTTTACTCATTGACTCACTGCACTCCATGGTTTTACAGTAACTCCCTTCTTTCTCATAGGACAAACCAGCAGAGGTGAAAATGGTAATTTTTAAAATGTCAGTTAATTGTCTTTTTCTTTTTGTAACTGAACCAAAAGCTACTTGTAAATATGGCCAAATAGCCAAAAGCAAAGCCTTCTTACCTTCTGACGTGGCTGATTGGGGCCTGAAACTACAACAGTATTACAGATTGCCAGAGCAAGAAAGAAGTCAGTGATATACATTGTCTCCAAAGATAAGTTGCTGCTAGCTTCTTCTGATTGTTGACAGGAATGACAAGAAATTTGACTAAACTTCTCCAGCAGCTGTGTGTCTGGTACAACATCTGTTTCCTATTATGAAACGAACAAAACTGTCCATCAGTTAAAAACTTAGTCTCTGGAGGTTAAATTACTTACAAATTATCGAAGTATAGAAGCTCATAGAACTTCCCTCCTGTACTGAGCTGGTTGTATCAAGAAACAGAGGAACACTGGCATGTTTACTGCCTTGTGCTAGTCCATTGAAAACAGCAAACTTCCTGCCCAAAGAGGTAAACACTGAAGGCTTAGCTCATAGCCTTAGACACTTCAACAGAGATTAAGTATGATGAATGGTATTTAGACACCTTCAGGTACAGAAGAAGAGTTTTCTTCCTCTTATAATTTCAAATAAGTATTGGCCATATAAATATTTCCTATTAAAAACAAAAGAAAATGCTAGAAACCTCTTAAAATAAAAGAACAAACTGTTATTAAGTTGGTAACTTCATCGGAAGTGATCATGGATGCAGAGCAGCAACAGTCAAAGTATAGACTTCCATGAACCAACGTGTCTGCAATGTCAGTTGTAAACAGCATGCAACCAACCCATCTGAGACCTCTGATTTTGGTGAAGAGAGAAAGGATTCCTTAAATGACAACCAATCTGATCAAATGGGAGTAAAAAGAGACTACCCTCAGAGTTAATTCAGAAATTTAGCATCAAACCCAAGAGCTTCTACTTACAATGGGACTGCTGAAAGCCATGTCTCCTGAGTGGGGAATATCACCTGCTTCATCTTGCCTTTTGAATGCAGAGTAACTACCAGACAACTGATTTGAAGACTTTCTGTTCAAAGGTTCACACACAGCTCGGCAGTTGTGCCCCTGACAATTTAGTGCAGGGGTTGAAGAGCCACACTGACAATCAGCTGAATCCTCATCCTCTGAATCCATCTCTTGATAAGATTCCAACCTCTTTGCTAAGGATAGGGAAACAAAATTATTGTTCCATGAGCAAAAATAAACATCCAAAATACCGCCTAAAGTAGGGAATTAGTTATACAGTTAAGAATAATCCACCATTTATGAAAAATAAAATCTGTAACAGGCCATCACACTGTCTTCCTGTCTGAGCAGCATTCTAGTGGATTGAATCCAGAAGAGGAAACAAGAATGATCAGAGTTCTGCATAACATGAGTCACATGGACACAGTAAAATAAGCTGGAGTTACACAATCTCCATGAGGGCACATTGATGGGAGTCAAATGCATGTTCAAGTGAAGGGAAAATGCACAGAGATAGGATAATCTGTTTTCTGTGAACACTATGGCTATCAGAAGACACAATGGCTCAATATTGTGGCAAGATGGACTCAAGCTAGGTATCAACAAAATCTTGTCAGAGATGATGGGACACATTAGAATGGAATGCCTGAAAAATCAGTGAATAGGACTTTAGTGGAGGTCCTGAAAAAGTAAAACAAAGAATTTCATAAAGAATAATAGCAACAATTCTGCTTTAGGCAAGAAAAATGGGACCAGACCTCCTGATGAGTTTTCTAGCCATTATGTTATGATGGATCAGGATTGTATGTCAGGGGTTTGATAAATACAGCTGCTAGTAGGAACTTATTCAAACTGTGTTTATTGTTTCAGTATTGGACATCCCCTCTCAAAAAGATACACATTTCTTGAGTTTTTAATTGTAAAGCAAATTTCCATAATCAAACTTCGTCTGTGTATGTGTAACACCTTTGTGCCAGAGATGGAAATGCAGTTCTGCTCCTCCTCACAAATGAATGGTATAAAAAACCTCTGCAGCAAATGGAAACACTCCTATGCTATCATGTGCTTGACTAAGAACATATCCATGTGTTTGCACTGGACTTCTGAGAGTGTTTGACCACATGCCAGAAGTTGAAATCTCTGGAAAGCACTGGAACTATGTACACTATTCAGCTTTCAAGTTTTACTTCTCACTGTGAAAACAGCATTCCATGTGCACACACTAGCACTTCAGTGCCTAAATCCACAGACAGCATGGAAAAACTTTTCTGAGAGTGTGTTGCCTGTTTATTTCATTAAAGTCTGAATACAAACAATAGCATCCTAGCAAAAAAACATTAGCACACATTGCAGACATGTCCAGCAACACCACTAATTCCCCATTTCTTTATTTCAGGTGGTACCAACTGTACAGGAAAGAAGTGAAAAGTAAGATATCATTCTGTTTTATGCAAACAGAAAACCTATCCACAGGTCTCTAAATGAGACAGAAATAGGTTTATTATGCCATTTGTGAGTCCCGTATTTTCTACTGTCTTCTCTTTCTGCAACACAAATGAAAGAATTCTGTCTCCCATAGTGCTATTCTGATGAGTCCAAGGAAACAGAGAGACTAGAGCTTACAACCTCCTTGGCAGGCCATCTTCCTGATACCAACATGAAATTAGTAACACAGCTTTTTTAAAAAACAGGTAAGTGGGAACATAACAGACTGTGGCTCTCCACAACTACCAAATACAAAATCCCACATGAGGCATTGATACCTTTTACCAGAAAGCAACACCAATGACTTAGTACGTGTTTGTAGAGGCAGGTTTGGACAACACATGCCCATTCTGCTCTGCTTCCAGGCTGTTGAGAAGCTGCATGCTCTGTCTGAAGTAACATGTGGCATCTCTTACACCACACTGCCATGGTCCAAGAAGCACAAGTCACTTTAGACAGAACACCGCCTGGGGGCATCATTGTACTGAATCACAGGTGTCCCTTTACCCTGGGAAATATAAACACAGAAATATATGTTCAGATTAGGCAGCTTCTATGCAAAAGACTGTACTGTGTTGCACTGCAACCCTTACCATATATAGCGGGAGCCTTGCAAACAGCAGCTCTATGCATCCAAACAAATAAAAACCAGGGCTAAAAATCAGGACCTCCAATGCTTTTCAAGCTGATTTTCAGGGTTCAGAATTTCTAATTTGTTAGGAAGAAACACATTTACCCTCCAGGGAAAAGACAGGGCACAGGAGGCAGTATCACACTAATAATTTTAGAAGATAACTTTATGTGAACTACTAGCAGAAGCATGTGAAGGCAAGCTTTTCCAGCCACAGCTGCATCACTCACACTACTCTTCGGTTTCTATTCTGAAAGTTCTCCCTGCTTTAGGAAATGCTCTGAAAATATAATGTGCTTTTTACTGAAGTTGTTCATTCATCAAGTTCAAAAGCTATAAACATGTTTCTCATTTTGCTGCTGTCATCCTTTCCAGTACCATCATGCAAAGCCAAAGATGCATCTGGGAACCCTCATCATAACACTTCCAAAATATGTGCAGATATTGCTGTAAAATTTGTCTATAAAATCTGGTCCTGTGACACAACAAAAGAAGAGCTGAACTGATTCATTGCTGTGGCCAGCAGGGTGTGCCTTTTGCTTGTAGTTGTGAGTAGTTCTATCTGGCAGCAAACCCATCAAAACCACAAAGAGGGTTTTACTACACAGCTGTGCCTCGCATGTCCCACCCATCATCAGCACCTCACCTTTGATCGCATATGGAATATCTGCACTGTCCACCAGCAAAAGAGCAAATGTCTGCAGGCACTAGTACATACACATGGTAACTGTAATAAATACTTTGTGGTTTTATATAATTAATAAAATGGCTTATTAAATCATTCATATCACTGCCCAATTTTCTCTTGTGTCTGGAGCTGGATCTTCTCCCAGCTCCCAGAAAACTTCAAGTTGGCTCTCATGAAATACATATTGAAAGATTCTACGCTTTTAGATAACAAGACAGCAACTATTCATTAACACTGCTTCTTGATATTCTGGCTAATAAAAAGCAGCTGTGTAAGATCTAAGTAAAAATACAACAGTCATTTTCATGAAAGCAGTTACATCTGTAGCATTAACACACACGGACACACATCTGATTGACTTGTACCTTAAAATTACTGTTAAATAAAGCATTAGTATTGTTAAGCATGTATTTAATTTGGGTTACTATATCCTCATGAGCAGAACTACGTCAAAGTGGAGTCAACATACACTGTATAAAGGCTGTACACTGCTAGGATGGTCAACAGGATGTTTAAACCTTAAAATGCTAAGCATTGGCACTCTAGTAGGAGAAAAAAAAAAAGAGAGGAAACACTAGATAGACAATTTTCCTAGTGTTCTGGTTTCTGAATATTCCATGGAGAGAAACAAAACAGAGTAGGCATGACTTCTTCCACATGGAGTAAAGAACATTTAGTTCACGGTATCAAATATGTTGGAAAAATGATCCAGGTGAACAAAGGTTTAGTGTCTTACCATTTTCCTCATGGCAATACTCCTGTCCTGCAATGCTGCATCTCCGAAAAACCATCTTATTTTCAGTGAGGGTTCCAGTCTTGTCAGAGAAAATATACTGAATCTGGCCAAGGTCTTCAGCAATATTTAGTGCTCGGCACTGAATAGTTGAGTCTGTTTTCTCATGGTAAAAATCAATGTCATTCTGTATTAAATAAATTTGTCCCAATTTGACAATTTCAATTGAAACATAGAGAGAAACAGGAATCAAGACCTACCAAAATAAAACACAGGGATTAAATAAAACCAATGTCTTTGGCCAGTTACAAACATGAAGTAGCTCTACTGATGCTGAAGAATTACTTCAAGGGTACAAATGAGATCAGAATATGACCCATATTCAAAGCAGACCAGTTACCTGTAATAAAATTATCATTGTCCAGAACATATAGAAGCCTGCTAATGTTGGAGGACTTGATTTCCCATCTGGTCTGAGAATGTTAAAAAAAGGTATTTCCGAATATCTGCTTAACCAAATTCCATGACCTTGAAAACAAGAACATGATAAAGTGAATCAGTTTTATGCAAAGTGTATCACAGCTCAGGGTTATTATGTTAGCTGTTATACTCTGCAACTCTTACTAAGCTTTTAAACTACAATTTTATATCTTGATTTTTTTTCCCAACAGGAGTCCCAAGTATCAATACACACAGGAATAAACACCTTACATGCATTCTATCAACACCATCTATACAGCATGTCTCAGAAATAAAGACATATTAACTACACTTCAAAAACAGGTTTTTTCCCTCCTAAAAAACCCTCTGGCAATTAATTTTGTTATCCTTGCTTGTCCAGGTTTTAGCCTACCAGTGAACACATCACCATGTCATCATTTTTAAGTGTAATCTGAAGAAATTTATTAAACATATTTTTAACATACATTAAACACCTTTATGATCTGTCAGAAAAGTTAGTCTGTTTGGATTTACCCAAGCAATAACTTAATCAACCCCTAAAATATCAAGTCAGTACTTGACTAGTACAACTCCAGTCACACTAGGTCTCTCACTTCACTGCATCTCATGTTACCTGAAAAATCCTAAGAGAAAGTACTTTTGCAGAACAGTTAGTGAGAAAAAAGATAAATCAAATGGAGAAACTGGCTTCAGACCCAAAAACTCACATCAGGAACACACTTTTTAACCACACTTCAGATGAAACATGACAGCATGAACTTAAACCTCAAAGCACTCACAACTTTCAGGGAATTATATATGGATGAAGACGGACAAAATTGATCAGCCCCAAAATAAAACACTAACCATTGTAAGCTGAGAAAGGAAAACAGCAGGAAACTGAGCAATTCTCACTTACCTATTGCACCAGTTAAACACATCAAAAGTAGAAGCAGTACACACCAAAGAATATCAGTGTTCACTTTTCTTTCCAATTTACTGCGCTTGTAATGAGGGCCCCTATTATTCAGCATAGCTTTGGTCTCATGACCTGCAACCAAGAAGGACGTTGAAATTCCATTATAACAGGTATCACAACTGCAAGGGCTTTTTATTTCTAAAGCTTGGTGAAACAATATTTCTATTAACTAATATTCAAACAGCCATTAAATATGAGCAAATTACAGTCCACTACAATATGTGAATTCTGTCTTAAAGAAAACTGAACAAGTTAAATCAAAATCTGTCAGATATATGTTAACTTTTATTAGCTTACATTAACTGTCATTAATATTCTTGCCTATAGAAACAACATCATTCTTGACTTTTCCATATTATTTCTAACATTTTCTACAAAATCCTACACCTGTGTTACAACTATCTGGCTGGATACATTATATTGATTAGCGTAAAAACCTCTGTCCTTTCTACAAGTTGAAGAACAGAACTAGAAGAACAGCACTAGTTTTAGTTTTGGTTAAGAAGAAAGTCCTAAGCAAGTCATGCATTTCCATGTCCATTTCAAAATCCCAGTTTACCACTGCAGCTAACAAGTTGAGGATGAGGACCTGTTCACACGCAACAGATCCTCCCTTCCAGGAATAATCAGGGGTATCTGTTTTTTACTGTTAAAACAGAAACAAACCTAACCCAGATATACACTCTTAACACTTCTAGCAACGGCTGCCTTCTGTTGTATTCAAGCTTTTACTCTCTCAATTCCCCTTTGTACAATCACGTTTCTTAGGGCACAGAACTATCTTGTTTGCAAGGCAGTCTGTGACAGCCAGGGCAGTACACTAACCTGCATATACCACTATGCCTACCACAGCTTCTGTGTTCCTTACTGTGCATCCTCGGAGCAGTAAGTTTTCCTTGCTGAGACCCACACGTTCCATGTTTGAATGCTCACTGCAATAAAAAGCACATTGTGTCAGCTCCAGGACTCCACCAATTACCAATCAGGCTTTGCAAAACCATTAGGAAGAGATTTCCCAAAGAAGCTGCCAGTCACTGACTGCCATCCTGACATCTCTGATTGGACTTTTCAAATGAATAGAGTAACATGAAAGCAGATCACCCTTGAATATCCAAGCATGTAGGCACTGCATTACAATCTTTTTCCTTTTTTTGCATTTAAAAGCCTAGCATTTTTCATCTGGCACATGAGAAGTAGGTAACACTAGTGAAAAGAGATCCAAGACAAATACTGGAAATCTGAAACCCTATCCGGATTATCAGCATCAGAAAATATTTGAAAAAAAAATAAAATCTCATCCTAAATATACTGTGAGCACCATCCCTCCAGTGGTATACTTCCAGTGCAGCTAGGCCCATTCCTTGTCAAGGTGCTTCCTCAGACACTAAGATTTATATGTATTTATTTTTATTCTCAAATATCCAATGTGTCAGTGTACAAAGGGAAGAATACAGACATTCTAACTCTCAAAATCTAAAACCAGGTCACCCCATAAAACAGTATTTAGTTTTCTTATTATCTATAGAAAGTCATAAATCTGTAAGTCTGGACCGTGGTCCAGATCAAGTACTGTAGATACCGTATGTTATGAAGAGCAGATTTAAAAAAGCTATTTCGAGTATGAAATACATACTTGCAAAACAGTATGAACTAAGATGCTGAAAATATTTAATACTAAATAAAGAGCATCAGTGCCCCATCTGCTGCTCACAAAACCCTTCTGGAGCTCTGTCTGTTGTGCTGTGCTCAGAAAAGCAGTGGTGTTAACTGACTTCTACCCATATTGTTATTTCTTAAAGCAAACATTACAAGATCTCCAAAAATTAGTAAGAATGCCAAAGCAAATGAAAATAGTTTAAAGAGCCACCAAGCCTACTTACACAAAGCCTCTGAAATGACTGAGGTCATTGTTAGGACTTTCACACTCTATTCTACTGGAAAATTCTTCTGGATCAATTTCAGAGACCTAAAGCCATGGAAAGGAAAAAAACCCAGAGAACTCAGAGAAAATGTGATAGAACTTAAAAACATCATAATTCAGAGGTTCAGATACTACTATCTAACAATTTAGCCTCTAAACTGTAGGTTGTTGGTGGTGTTGATGGTCTCCTATCCAGTATAAATCAGACTTACACACCATAAGACTTCCTAGTAAATATTAAACACTGGCAAGTATCACTTGAATTGCTGATATTCTCAAAACACTGGAAAGGAAAAAAAATGGGTGGAAGGATGAGGAGGAAGAAAAAAACGCAAAAGCTGTTAGAACATCCTAAAGGCAGAGATTTCCTACAGATTTTTTTTTATTATATGAAAAAATAAAAAAGAAAAGATACTGTCTTCTCTGCAAGCAGAATTTCTTGCAGACTTTTTTTCCAATACCATGACCAGGATGGTTTCTGTGCTAACACAAAGCAAGCAGGTAGAACTTTGCAAGGATGATTGAGAAAAGTACCAAAGAAAGGGCTGTTATGAAAGACCAGAAGTACATGTTGCAAAGAGCGGGTGAGCTCTTCAATGAAAAGTCAAGTGAAACAAATCTCCTTTATTAATAAGAATGAGACATGACAAGAAGTAACAGAAAAACCAAAAGGCCTTATCTTTGGAATTACCTGCTATTGTGATTTAATTTCAATTGACACCATATGAGTATGCTTCTAGTCTCCAGTATAACACAGGCTTTCCTCTGGTATAACTGAGTCATTTCCAAGTTAAGTACCTGCCACAAACTCTTTGGAAAGTCATTTGTTCTGCTCTTTAAAAAAAAACCAATGACCAATTTAAGGTTTCAAACTCCCAAGCATAATTCTCTAATTCACAGGTGTTACTGAATATATCTTCTATATAATTACAGGTCTTTGAGAGCACTGTACTCAGTCAACTGGATGAATACCTTGGCAGAATAGCAACTGTGAGCTTAAAACACAATCCTGTAAGTAGAATTTGAAACTCAGAAGACATCATATTGTTAACAAGTACTTTGTTGGCTTGGTTAAAATACTCTTTTTGCCATGTTTTGCTGTATGGATGTGTTGCACTGTATTAACCCAACGTCAGTATGAACACAGCCTTTGACATACAGATACATGCAGTCTCTGCAAATACAGTTAACTGTGAAAGACCTGTCCTCTCTGCTGACCCTTCTCATGTTGATTTGCACAGGAGGTACAACATTTCAGTGAAATGTTAGACAAAATACTTCACTGATGCTTTCCAAGAATTTTGCACTGTACAACAATTACCCAAATAAGAACTACCCTCAAAGTGAAATAGTAAGAGCAGTCAATTTTTTTCTTCTACTGTCTGGGAACATCTACATATATATTGCTGGTGAAGCTTCTTGTAATATACCTTGAAACAGCAAGCACTGAAACTCGGGGTGTAATCTATAGTGGACACAGCTGTCTACGCTCTGCCAGCATAAAAGAGAGGTTATAAAAACTATGTTCAAAAGCAGGTATCTTGATATGGACACTCAGATCTTCCTGGATTATATGTTTATTTTCTATATTTTTTCACTATAATTGTGATTTTGGCAAAGCAAATATTGAGAGTAGAAGCCTTTATACGTTATTTCTTGAGAAGCTTTCCTATGTTTCCTGGCACAAAAGAGAAGATTTAAACTTTGTCAGAATTAGCATTACTTGGATTTTATGTAAAGGTCCCTAAAGAAGTGAGACAAGAAAGCTGGAATCTGAGTAAGGGAGCTGGGACTGACAGGCCCTGCATCAGACACTCACTGAAATGGGGAGATGCACATCCCAAGGCCAAGCCTGCTTGCTTTGGCTGTGCTGTGTTCCTGAGACATACACCATTTGATAACACAGCATGGAAATGGAGTGGTGTATGGCTAAGGTGGAAGAAGAGAGCTAGGAATGCCTTTGATCAGCTTGGCTGAGGCTTCCTAGGAGAAAAGAACAGCACTTTACACTACTTTTGAGGATGCTGCAGCCAGGAGTGGGTTCAGTCACAGACCATGCAGGCTGAGAAGGAACGAACTGGTGCAGTTCTTTGCTATCTCTTACAATCTAATAGGAAATATTCACTGTTCACAATATTTTAGTGCTAATGGCTATTAGCTTCTCCATCCCTGTGAACCTGTAGGTGCTTCACCTAACCACATGAGGAAGGAAAAGGAGATTAAATCCTTCCTAAGAGAAGCAACATTTACGTATCTTGAAAGCAGCAAAGCTATGTCAGTTTGTTCACAAAATAGCTCATTATCCTCAGGAAGTCAGTCCTCATCTGTTTTGTGTATTTCTCTTTGAATGCCAAGATGGTTGGAGACATTGTGTTCTATGCTTCATTACCCACTGCTATTTAAGAAGCCTTGAGTTACTTTCCCAATTTCTTTTCTGTTGTCACTTAAGCATTGAAAAAATAATAATAATAAAAAAAAAAACTATTGAGAGTTTCAGCTCCTGCCTCTTGCTTTCATTTTTGAATGGCCTTGCCTTCTCTTAATTATTACCCACATGCATGAACAGGTGCCTCACTAATGAACTTTTTCATTGTGTTTCTATTTGCTCAGTCACAAAGAAGCAGGATATAACAACCTTGAAAATAGAATAAGATTCTGTAGATTATATTCTTTAATTTGGTGCTGTTTATTCCTTTTCTTCTGAGGTTAAGAAGTGGGAGAGGTCAGGCAGTCAACCCCTTACATGGCAATGCCGGTTTTACTCAGCCTGAGTTTATAAGGAAGGACAAATTCCCAGGCTGGAGCTCAGCTGGAGGTGCACTCAAGGTCTGTTAAACAGACCACGGCTGTACATTCAGAAACTTAGCAATCCTGACAAGAAGACTCTACAATAACTATTTTTTTCCTATTTGATGACAAAAATGATCAATCTTGAATAGTGAAGGAATTGACACTTTTTTTGGACAGTACAACGCTTCCTAGAATTTTGGTACAAGTTTTCAGAAAATAAAGAAATCAGTCTCTCTCTTGAGTGGGACTCAAATCAGATCTTGGTAGCAGGAGCTCGTATGAGAACTGGGCCACCTCAGTAAGCTGTAAGCCTGAAGAACCACTGGAATTTTGCTTTGAGTAATAATATGTATATACAAATATTATTATATTTGGGGTGTCCTTCCTGTCTTGCTGCCAAAACATTAAATCAGGAAATAAAAATAAAAACAGAAGCAAAAATAAAAGTAAGCATGTGACTGTTAGGGGATAAGAAACAGCTTTGTTCATGGATAGCACATCATGCCTTTGATATTACTTTACTCACTAAGTAATGGCACTTAGAGACAACTTTTCCACACTTCCTCACTGTTGCTGTAAATTCAGAGGCAGTTCAGGTAATTTTATCTCCAGAGGACTAAACAGTCTGTTGTTATGAACAATACTGAAGCTCCTTGTTGTTGTTTTAAGCATGGTGTTTCAGCAGCAGGACTGAAGACTACACAAATGCAAGGATTCTTTAATCTTTTGATATTACCTTTTTTGTGCCAGCCTCTAGCACTTTGGCTGCTAGGTATAATATTTAAGTATTGTATTGGAGTAACAAAGCATTTGCAATGTGAAGAAACAGTGAAAAAGATAGTATCTGCTCTTCTCTCTAGGTCTCTATCTAGCACAGAAGTCCCCTTTCTAAAAAAACCCAATTTCTCACCCATGACATGTTATGCACCATAAGTAACTACTTGAGGTTTACCTGAATAGTTAATTTCGCTGTTTTTCATTACTTGAAATAGATCTGTCTTTCTCTGGGTTATGTGAACATGCAAAGATTTGCCTCAAAACCACTCAAGCAATGAATTAGAACTGTGTTACCTAGTACCTTGATTTTCAGATGGGGATTGCTGAGCTACCATCAATTAGGCAGCCCAGAGGGCTGAGTTGTTTGGGTTTTTCTAGTTCACCACTTGTCATGTCAGCTTTCTTACACCACTAAAAAAGCACAATTCTCACCTGCTCTGAATATCCTCTCACCACCTGTCTCTGTTTTAGATTGGTTTCTCCATCAAGGCCTGCAGTTTCAATGTAACAGATTCCATCGGGGTCACTAGAATATAACAGCACCATGTCAGCAGGAATGATTTCATTACGTGAAAGCCGGACGAAGTCCCCAACATTGACATTTTTCCAGCACTCATCTATGTATTTCTTCTCTTTCCTGGAATACATAGAAGAACAATGATTTTTTTATAAATGCATAAGCTGAAACTGAGAAAAACCTACAGATGCTATTTCTGATGGCTACTACAACACAACAAAAGTGACACTTTCCAAAATACTTGTTTTCCCACATGGAAACAGAGCATGCAAGAAAGGAAAAAAAATCCACAACCATTCACTGTATTTCCTTTATCTTTGTATTTTACATCTTGGAATATCCTTTTATGACAGATATGAAAGAGAAATAAATATGTGGGCAGCACTGATATCCCTAGAAAAGTTTTTTGATAGTTAATTTAGAATATGATCAATTTGTATTCTTGTCTTTTTATTATCCATGAGAATAACTGCCCAGCAGACTCGCCACTAGCAGACTCCCTGCCTGACTTGCACCCACAGTGTGTAACACTGCAGTCCAGCACAGTGGAACACAGATGCTAACACTCATTCTGAACTGTGTCATGCTCTCAAGTAGAAAACTATCACATTCTGTTTGGGAAAATGGTATCACATTATGAGTTCAATGTGATGCCATTAATGAGCAATAAACTAGCAGACTTTCAATCTCCATGAAGCTATTTTAGAGGAATTGAAAATACACCTTTCAAAACAAACATTATGTACAATAATGCTTAACTAGTCAAAGTACCTTGGTTAATATGGTACAAACATATGTATGAACTCATTTGCCTCAAAGCAAAACTTGATTTTGCAGATCTCACACTAATTTGATAACCATTTAAAAAAACTGGTGATTGAGGCTTAACTAGTCCCTGAGTGAACTGATCTAAATACCCTGCTTTGTGCAGAGGGTTAAGAGTAAATGACTTTCAGAGACCTTTTCCACATTACATTATTTTATGCTTCTCTAAGTATCCAGAAGGTAACCAAAGGAGTTACCACTAACCTCTTCACATGATAGTCAGAATCAAATAATAATGATAAACCACAAAGACTGTTGTCTCTTACCTGCTATATACTTTGGTTACTAAGTTGTTTATCTGTTTATCCATTTTGTACCTTGAGTAATCTTCCAGACCATCCTTCACTGCAATAATTGTCAGAACCCCTAACAGAGGTAGCATTGTAATTTCTTTTTGGAAAGCTTCAACCAGAGGGACCCAATTTAGGACAACTAGAAATAGGAAATACAAATTGGCAACTCTGAAATAAAGAGAAAACACAGGATTTAGATGTGCTAGCAGACATATTTCCCCACTCCATGCTATACGCACATTTAAATTATCAATGATTTATCTTTTCTTCACCCGCAATTTAAGAAATAACTATCCATAACTGTTTTCACTCTCCAGCCAATAGATTACTTAGCAACACAACTGCTTAACATACATGACCAGGTGATGCAGAACCAAAGATTCTCCTGTATTTTCAAAACTGTACTTCAGGCACATGTTTTCCAGAGTAAGGCACTGGTGAATTTGCACTCTCAAATTCCCAGGTCCTTTAAACCTAATTTTATCACCTTTGAGGGAAGATGATGTGTTAAAAAGGATGCCATCTTGTAACCTCCCGGTGTAGCTTGAGAGATAAGCAGTTCTCCAAGCAGAAGTAAGATGAAAAAAATTGGCAAGAGAGAAAGACATGAGGGAAGGGGAAAAAGACATTTGCAGGAAATAAGCTGAAAATCCTAGTGCCAATTGGTGTGTGGCAATGCTCCAAGAGCAAGGAATAGTTCAATAGTCCAAAGAACAGAGTAAGAGGAAAGTACATAAGCTAAGGAGAAAAGGATTACCTCAACACAGATGATACTCAAGTATGATACTCATACTTTGGCTATGTAACATGCATCTTTTCAGAAGTGATAGGTCAGCGAGGGGAATAATTTTTTAATATATAGTAACACACAAAAATTTATTTTTGTGTGTTACTATATATTTAAATAGAAGGATTAAGCTTCAGAAGAATTACCACAATCACAAAGGAGCTCCTTACCTGTGAAATTGTTCAAATAAATTCCGTGGTAAAAAATTCAATAAAGTATACCTAGTAGTCCGTATTTTGTTGTTCATGTACAGTTTTGATACTTTTTCATACTCTTCTTTAAAATGTCCCAAACAGGGTATCACTATCCTATGTTTGCCAGTAGTTTTTGATGATTGATAGCACTTGGTACTTAAATTGCTGCTGCTGCATTCTCTGCCCTCTGCTGACACCAGTCGCTGCCAGCGGTATCGCGCCCAGCGGATGGGATCTGCCATTGCACCTCAAACACTTTATGCTCCAAGGAGTGTCATCTCTCTAGAAATGTTTGAAAATACAGCAAGTTACACAACAATTCTGTAAAGGCTTTTCAACAATAAGTCAAAGCTACAGTTTTGAATAAGCTTAGGGAAAAAAGTAATTTTCCTAATGAACCCAACCCAGACTGTTAATAGGTTATGTAAGGTCAGGAACTTCTGCTTCAAAGATTGAATTTATCTGAATTTCATCAAACCTTTCAGGATCCTATAATCTGATTACTCTGTTTAAAATAGCACAATATTTTTGTAATAGCAGTCCACCCACCAGTTTCTCATGCTGTAGCATGGTGCAGAAAGGCAGACAAGCTGCTAATTCTGCAGAGACCAGCATTTTGAAAGGAATCCTCATTTCAGACACTGCAGTCCACACTGCTGATGGCTAACAAACCTTATTAAACTCAGATGTCAACAATCTAGCAATACCCATCTGAATACAGCCTTAGACACCAAGTGAGGAATTGCTAGTGAAAGGCACTAAGTAGCCATCTTCAACAAAACTTCTTCCAGTGAATATAAAGAGGTTTGAGAACTTTTAACAACTGGCAGAGGATGAATAAATTTCATGCCAATGCTTTTTCTTTATCAACCTAGCTAAGCTCTAGCATTCTACCCAGGAATTTGTTTTCCTGCAGAAAGCCAAAGTTCCTAGCTATAGGTGATACTCAATTACAGCTATAAGTGTTGCTCACTTCATCAAATCATCCAATGCAGTCAAAACAGGCCTCCTGCATAAACCATGCTTTAGTAGAAGCTCAAAAGTGCTGGTTTTTATAACAAAGTTTTTTACAATTTTTAAGTTTTAACTAATGGTTGCTACACATCTTGTATAACTTCTTCCATAGAACAGTTCATTGTATATTTGTTTAAAACTATAAACTGCATGAGCCCAAAATCATCAGTACTTCTCACTTCAGTTTACTTTCCTTCCATCTCATATCTTTCTACCTGCAGAGATTCTAGCAAAATTTTTTACTAAAACTCTTCCTAAATTTCCACACAAAAGCTGCTTCTAAAATTTCATGGATCTTCCTAAATGAAATCTCTTTACAACAGACTCTCCTGTGTGGTTATCAAAGTAATCCTGAATTTGGTTTCAATCAATTCAAGCTTCGGTTCATGTGGTATCTTTCTCTTCTATTGACAAATGCCACTCCATCCTGCGCAGATTCCTCCAAAATGTTGCTCTAAATAGTAATTTCCCAAACCATCAACTTGACTATTTTATCCAGACTATCTTCTCTTACATATCTTCCTGGACTCTTCTATTACAACTGCAGAATTCTTGACACACGAGCACAATGCCCTCACCAGGTCCTCTAAAATTGGGTACTATTCTTATCTCCACATCAACCCATTGTGTTCTGAAAAAGAAGATTCTTCAAATCTCCTAAAAAGCCTGGACATCTGTGTCACTACCCCATAGCTAGAAAATTTTTCTCTAATGTTTATCTGGCCTCTTCATCTCATCAAATTAAGATGGGACATTTTTGTCCTACCACCATTAGACGTGGATAGCTATTGACTGTCATGGTATCTTGGAAGACTGTAACCATGTTCATGAAATTCATGGTCTTTAGAAACCATGACCTGCACACAAAGGAGAGGAAAAAAAATACCCCATCTAGATAACATTTCCTCTCAGCATCCCCTGGCAGTACCCTACTGTTCTTCCAAGGCCCTTCTGCAGTGCTCCCGCAGACAATGTAAGGGACCAGTCTGAGGAAAAGGCTTTCCTTTTTTCTCAGTCCTAAACCTTGTGATCCCAGTAATCATTAGACTATCAAAGGTTGCAAGGGAATGCAGCTATGTCTGGGACTTCTTAGAAAAGCAAGAAAGAAGAGGTTGTGAAGATTTTCTAGAATACATGGCATCCTCTTATTTTCACAGAATGTGGCATCTTCTATCTTTGCTTCCTCTAATCCTACAGCCTGGGAGACAGATCCCAGAGGGACTGCCCTCTGGCAGCATAGAGATTACTATCCCATTTTAGTCAGGGTCAGCCTTTCCTCCAGCAAAGGGAATTGACATTTAGAAGCAGCTGCTTCACACCAATGAATCACTTTAAATGTATGGCTACCATACAGTCATACATATAAACACTAATCTGTACACACATGAAAAAGATGCTTCAGTTAATTTACACTGAGCCTGAAAACAAGTCTAAAGCTTGAAAGGTCCTCAAAAATGTTTAGGGACTGCAGAATGTACCTCTAGTGGAGGCCATATAGGACTATGCAGATTTCAATACACGTAGAGCTCCCAAATCCCTAAATTAACATGGACCCATCTACAGAAGTCAAGACTGAATTAAAGAACAAAGTACTGGATATTAAATAATTTTAAAAGATGACTGGCAGAAAAGAGGTAGGGTTTTTTGTTTGGGTTTTTTGTTTGTTTTGGTTTTTGTTTGTTTGTTTTTGTTTTTTGTTTTCCTGAACTTAAATAATTTCAGCATTTCAACAATTAAAAATCCCTCAAACTTCTGGATTTTGGATGGCATCCTTAAGTCTTGGCCATTCTGAGGAAACAACAATTCTTTTTAACTGTCTCCGCTGTGACAAATCAATAATTGTACAAACAGATTTTATACAGTGAGAGGACTTTTCAAATAAATGTTTGCTTTAACTAAAAATATGCTGGATTATCAGGGAGAATGTTAACATGACTTCTTCTGTTATATTTATCAGACTCCTTCAAGCTTTCATCTCTAGCATGAATCATACAGGGTGTGTCAGTTAACCACACTTTTGCCCAATAATCTGACAAATCTCTGCACACTGTTACAGTGTACAATGATCTAGAAGCCAACTAATAAATGCCAGGAAATTTCACAAGATGCCACCAGCCAGATATTTGAGAGCAGGTTACATTTGTAGTGAAAATCATGTTTGTTTTTGTAAGACAGGCAAACAAACACATGATACTGATGAAGAAGGAAGGAACTCTTTCTCCATCTCCCAGGGCTAATGGGAATGCAAAAGCTTTAAATAGGAGATCCTGTTCATTCACTGAAAATTATATAGGCAAAATAACCTATACAGCTAAAATACACCTCACAAATTTCAAAACCTTCTGCACTCTAAGGCTTTTTGGTTTACATAATCTTTTATCTTTTCTAGCATTTGATACCCAGTGACCACAATGTGTAAAAAATAAAACAGTTGGGGAAGGCAGGGAGGACGAGCACTGGACATTTTAACATGCCAGTCGGTTAAGATGGAATTCTTCATTACTGGATAAGGAGCTAATAGTTTAGACTGCATATGCAATGCTGCTGAAGAGCAGTCACCCCTCACCACTTATATATCCTCTCTGACTCCTGACACAGCTCCAAAACCTCTGCCCCACCCTTCCTCAGAGACACAGAGCTTACAAAGGAACAGGAAACATCAGATTCAGTTCTGTGCACTGCCTATTTTGTCAGTATCTCCAGTATTCTAATATAACTACTTCTAACAAAATTGAAGATTGCAGGGATGTGAAATAACTAACAAACCCAACCACACTGGAAACACTGTCTGAAAAATAACAAGTAATCTCCTGTAATCAGGGAAGTGAACCAGACAATTAACAGACATCTTGGGAAAAAAGCATCTGGATCTCATACTCTGCGATAATGCCCTCTGCCTCACCTGGCTATTATTTTGCAAATGATTTTTTTGCCAAAACATTTGCATCAACATTTTAAAGTAGCACTTTTGAGGTTGCAGACTTCAGAAATCTCTTGCATTTCTTAATCCTTCAGAGCAGTTTTATTCTTTTTCCTCATTAAATTTGGTTCACAAAGTACTGAACACATTTTTTGTGGCCAGGAGTTTCATCAGCTACACATCAGGTATTTTAAAGGATTAAGTTAACAAAGATCAAATAAAATCTATTTTAAACAATTTTTCTAAGAAATCCATTCCCTTAAAACATTATTTGACCCTCTTGTCATGCTGTTTTTCATAGCAAGTCTTGAGTTCCCCAGCTAATGTGAACTTAAATAGTCATACAAACCAGCAGATATTTCTTGAAACACTGGTAAACAATCTACAAGATGAGTTATTCTGAAGCACTATTTTTAGAAGTTTATTTCTAAAAAATATGTTTGTGTTTGTGTTTAAAACTCCCAAGAATAACATTCATATATTTGAAAACAAGAAGCCTAAACGATCACATGCTAAGTTTTGAGGACAGTCTCACACAAGCTAGCCTGTCCTCATTTTCACACTATACACCATTCAAGTGAACACTCTTGACCTCGCTAAATGGAAACAGCTGATATAGAGGCAATTCAGAAGCAATTCCTACACTCAAAAGGGGAAATTTATTAACTGTTACTAACAAAATTATAATAATGACATGAGGAAGGGAATTATATGATACAGAATTTGTTTGCTTTCTTGCTTTTTTTTCTACACCAGTTACTTCATGTGCTCTGATTCTTTCCTCTTCTTATAAAGCACGTTGAGATATGAAAAACTGGAGGGACTAGACATGGTTAACAGGAAATAGCTGGCTGTTATACCTTTGTTACAGCAAGGCACAGCAGCATATTTTTACCACAGGACAGACCAACACTATACACTCTTCATGGTTGAGCATTCTTTATCACAATAAAAACAGGCTTTGAGAACTCTCTGCTAGTGGTAATACTAAGAAAACCCTTACTTTTAAATGCTCTGTACCGTAGAAGAAGGGCCTTGCATCATAAAGCCCCGTGTAAGCATTCTCTTGTATGTGTATTTCATATGTGTAAGTTGTTTTCTTTTCCCATCACTTCCCTTCCACCGTCTCTTGAAAATTCTGTCTGTGAAGTATCACCCACATATCTGCATGCAAGCCTTTGCTCCTAGCTTTCCTGGTGGGGGACGCAGCTGACACTAAAAATTCCTTAGTTCCAGTTATATTATTAGTAGCCTTCGGCCAATCACTTAGCAATCACTGATCTCTCTCATACTAGATAATTTCTTAAGATCATCAGCAAAACAGATGTGTAGATAATTCAGCCTGTGTTTATCCTGCTCTGGAACTGCACCTTACTATTATCATGTTGTGGTCATATACTCATATGTCATGTGAAGTGCCTTAGCATTTACCCTGGCTTCTCCTAACCACTTCCTCCCTTCCGACAACATCCTTCTCTTTTACTGTGATCTTCAAATAATTAGTCCTCATTTTTCTTTCAGAAA
Source organism: Rhadina sibilatrix (assembly GCA_013400275.1). NCBI lineage: Eukaryota > Metazoa > Chordata > Aves > Passeriformes > Phylloscopidae > Rhadina > Rhadina sibilatrix. The sequence continues at coordinate 214,564 of VWYO01009030.1, forward strand.
GTTCTTTACTTAATGCACTTGGTAAACAACATACATGACAAGAATGTTCCCCAGACCTTTGACACATGCATGCTTATGGTGTGTGTCTCTATCCTGTTCCTTCTCAGGCAGTATGCAGTAGGCCTTCATCTGGGCTAGTTTCCAGTAAGAATTAATAAATCAATTCTTGGCAAACAGAAATGCAACCAAAAAAATTCATTATCTTACCTGAAAAATTTCTATAGCACCTAAAATGGAAGCAACTCAGACAATGAATCTCCCCAACAACATCCCTTCTTCCCTCCCCACATGAATATATCAAGATGTTCTGCAGATCTGAGGTTCTGGGTGACCAGGGAATATAAAAAAATGCCATCCTAGATCGGGCTTACACTACACAATGCTATGAAAGAGTGATCATCCCCAGTTCACACAACAGTCCCATTTAAACCTCTTAGCAAGTGTCACTGCACAGGTTCACTATCACTTTTGTCACTACACTGAGAGAACTATACAGGCTAAATCTTAAAAACTCCTCCTAATCAACTTTTAAAACTCAAAAGCTAGCAGATAATGAAGAAGCTTCAGGGAACCAGGGCCTGAAGATTAATTTACACTGAAGAACAAATACTTTTCTCCTAAGATTTGCTACTTTCTCCGTAACATGCACAAATTTCACAAGTTTGTCACACGTTTGCAAGCCAATATGAAATCTGCCAAGACATTCTAATATGCCAAATAGATCTGGATAAGAGACTTCTGCTGTCAATTTATGGGACAAACAGGCAAAGACCTGCAGGAATCAAAACTTCAATTTGAGAAAATGATGTGGTCATTTGTAACCATATATTCTGAGATACATTTATAAAAGAGATGTTAGAATTCCTGAATTAAGAGTGGAAGGCAGATGTTAGTATGAACAATCAATTGCTGTGGCACTATTTCACCATGCACTGCCACCTACCAAGTCTAATTTAGCATGGGCAACACTGAAAACTAGCAGGCCTTGAAGAGCCTTGGATCTTAGAAAGGAAATTCCTTGGTTATGAGTATGTTAAGTCAGCCATCAATAGCTCTTCACAAATGAAAAACAACCAGCAGGATGCATTAAAATCCAAGAAGTGCCTAGGCCCTGACACAAGGATGGATGCAAGATAATTTAACAGTAAACCACACAATAATACTATTTAACATACTACAGCGTGGGAGTAGTATATAAAAGCAGAAAATCTTCTTCATCCTGGGTAAAATCATTTAGGATGCCAATCAGATCTTGTACGTACAGAGACAATCAAACCATACACTAGCAAATTTTAGGTTTAAATTTCAGATTAAATAGTTTCAAAATAAAACTGAAGACTGCTGGACAGTGATCATCTGTGAAAATACATCCTCTTCTCCATCAGAAAAGTTCTGCTTTATGCCCTGTTCTCATGTGCCACACTGGTCTCAAAACTGTAAACCAAAACATTACAGTTTAAGTCTTACTCATGTATGACTGTCTTTCCACACAGGTATATCTTTAGCTTATGGTCAGACAGCATTCAGTCACGACAGATGCTTTGCTATGTGTGAAATTCCCATGAATTTCACAGTAAGACTAAGGCGTGGGCCACGTTAAAAATTTATACTGGTGTTCATGTAATGCAGAAGAATGTGGTTTGTTTGTTGGGTTTTTTTTTTTTTTGTTTTGGTAGCCGTGTACACTCCCTATGCTACCATAAATAGTTTTAAGAGCAATGGATCCACACTGGCAGTATTGCTGGTTTTTAAGGGGCCAAAACTCTCTTGTGTAGATAAGGTCTAGCATACTTGTTGAAATTTATACTGAAAGCACCTATTATAGCAAGAAACTACTTTAGTTCCTAAAATCCTAGATTCCTAGGTCTCTGACTACTTTTTTTCTGTTCTTCTGGTTTTCTAAGACACCTACATTATCAGCTACTCAAAAGTTCCATAAATTCCCAAGGCACTCACTGAGGTTTTCAGGTCTAATGCTCTAGGGTTAGTGAATTTTCAAAAAAAACCAACTCTTGTACAACCTCAGGAAGACAATCAGATTTGCCACAGAGCAATAAAACCTGTCTACTGCTTGGGGATATACTGACAGGAATAACCTGTGAATCTACTTTAACTAGAGACTTCCTGTAAGACTATAAAACATGACTCCTGAGACGTTATTTAAAATCTGAAAGTGAGAAGTAACCTGCAGCAATTGAGGACTCAACAAGCAATGTGTATTTTTAATGGTTTTATTAATAAAAATGAAGCCAAAATATATAGAAGCCTAACAAATTATGCAAGGAGTTAAGAATGCTGAATTCTGACCCTAGTAACCCCCAAACTGTCTAAGACACTAGAAAACCACTGCTGTGAGTAGTTGAACTGAGTTAACACTGAACAGAATTGTTCTCACTTCTACCTTCCACTCCTGGCTTAGTCAACTCATTCATAATGAGTCTGGTACTTACTGAACCTGGTTCTCACCGATCTGCAAGACCTTTTACTAACTCAAAGACAATAACATCACTGATTTCCCCATCCATCATTACAGCTGCCAAAGTTCTCATGTTGGCACAAGCAAGGTGGGACAGGAATGTCTCATTAGAGAGTATCTTTGAGTACTCATGTAGAGAGCACTTGGTCCAAATTTCAGTCTAGTTTTCATTAAAAACATATATCATCTCTGGTTATTGCCTTTGAAATTCAGATCGAGGGCAGTGGCAATTAACAAAAGAATGTGATGCTCACCTGTCAGTCCTACCTTTTGCACCTGTAAACAGCAAGTGCCCACACACTAACTGGAAAAATTCAGTCTAAAACAATGGCTTCAGACCAGCTTTGGAGTCACACAGAAGAGCTAAGTGAATTCCACTCCAATCCTAGGTAAACCACTTCGTGTTCTCTCTGCTGGAAACCACTACTAATGAAAACAAGAATAAAGACAATTCTGTTAGCTTTTGGTGATGATGTGAAGTCAAGTATGTTTTTAAATAAAAGCTTTCTCAACACTATGGTCATTGGTGAGATGTGAATACCATATAAGTATTGCTTTGTAAGTACTAAAATAATAGTAATAAAAATAACAGTACTTTTGATATTAGAAGTACATTTTTCTTCAGCAGCTGTATTTCTGACAAGAACTTGGATTGTTCTTTCCCATCTTTGTGAACATGTTTCATAATTAAGCCCAGTAACTACTGCTGTGATCCAACCCTGTGAGCGAACATGTGCGCTCTGCACCCCCCATACTTCCCTTAAGTTTCAGGAATTTCCCTGCGACCTATATGGACTTAAGTCTATTTCCTTGCCATGAATCTGTACAGTAGTAAAAGGCTGACATCTCAGTCACCACCGTGAACGATTAAAACAAAGACTTTTGTTTCTGCAGTCAAAGAGTCGAGACTAACATACTCAATGGCGGGG
>VWYO01009030.1:218178-238918 GCA_013400275.1 Rhadina sibilatrix
ACCGCCCCTCACCTGCCCACACCGCCCTCTGGCCGCTCGTTCCTTTAGCTCCTTTCCCGTCCTGGTCCTTTTCCTACAAGGAGTCAGCGAGGCAGGACCCGCTGGCCTGAGCTGCGGCCGGGGACCCTTCCAAAAGCGGCTCCTCCGCACTCCCATGGCGGCTTTGCTCGCTGCCATAGAATCCAATGACGCTTAGTTAGTTACTGTTTAAAGGTTTGTTTTTTCTTTGCCTTAAGGCCTCGGCAGATGGAGTTTGGGGGTAGAAGTATGACTGTCACAGAACCTGACACCCTTGGCAGCTCATAAGGGAAACTGACGTTCTTAATCTTTTACAGTACTGAAGGCAGCTTGGCCTGTCTAAACATCAAGTTTTCTAGCCAGTGGGCTAATCAAGGTTAGCAAACACTTCCTCTTGTTTTCTAGGAAGTCAGCCTCTGGCTATTGAGAAACTGCCCAAATTGCATTAAACAAATCACTGCCATCAGGAACCTCAGTTGTTTTTTTTCTTCAATAACCCTTGTGAAGTCCCACATTGTCGTTTTTGATCTTACTGCCTTCCAGGGCACTCTTGAAGGCTGCCTCTTACAATGAAATCACATGACCTTTTACATGAAAGTGAGAGGATTCTTGATTCATGACCATCTTCTGCTGAAAAAGAAGAAAAAAAAATCCACTGGGAAATGTTATTTGCGGATCTCTTGGTCCCTACTGAAATAGACTGGGGTTACCAGTACTTGTCCAGCGTCAACAACAAATTCCTAACAGAGAGCTGGGAGTGCTGTGCTGAGCAGTGGTAGTACTTGGTTGTGTTCTCCTTCCCATGTTTGTGCATGGTGTTGTTTTCCCCTGTTTCCTGGATTCTAGCATGCCTTGCACCCCTGACCACACACTGAAAACCTTTTGGTTATGTTCAGTGAACAGCTGCTGATGGTCTCTTCTTTGGAGTGCCCATGTGGCTAATAGAAATTTCAAAACATACTGGCATATAAGATGGAATAAAAATTCTGCATTAAGGGTCTGTAACTACTGCCTTGAAATTACATAGGTTCTTCTTCCTAGCAGAAAAAGATGTGGAGTTCTGTTTCTTTGCAGGCAGGATTTACCACCTTTGCTGGCACAGGTGCTGTAGGAAAGAGGAATCTGCTCTGGGGAGGACAGAGCAAGCTGCTGCAAGACACGAAGTGGCAGCAGGCTTTGCCAAAACCCAGTTACTTTAAAATGATTTAATTGGTTAACCTTGATTTATTGGAACATTCAAGTTGGCAGAGATGTTTGACAAAGAAGAAAATATCACACAGCTTATCACCACCCACAGCTACTGTAATCCCATTGCAGCTGTAAGTAATTCATATCCAGAGTCTTATATTTCCCATTCATGTTTTTTCATGCATGACAGTCCATTCTGTAAGCCTACAACTATGAAAGGCATTATTTTGTTTCCCTTGTTTGCTCAGCAATAACAATTGTCTCAATTAGGCCTCTACGTCAGTGCACACAAAATACCTGACCAAACCATAAATGAACTACCCTGGCTGCTAGAAAGAGCACAGCTGCCTTAGTGCGGCACTCTGTGTACTTTAATTAGATGTGCTGAAGCAGAGCATGTGAGCTGTTCAGAGATGTAAGGCTGATCAGGTGAGTAGGAGGCATTGCTGACTCCAGACTTGGCCATTATATACGTGTTTTTCACTTTTAACCTTCTGTACAATTGTCCAATAATATGAATGGTCTTGATCCCAAGCATGCAAAGCAACCATTCAGCATGTCTGAAGCATAATTAAACTGTCTTCTCCTAGGTATCCTATGGAAGAGTAACTACAAAGATCACAGTCACCAGAGATAATGCTTGATTGAGAAATCTCACAGCTTTTCTGTGTGGAGGTAGTAACACTGAACATCCTCCACACAGATAAATATTTTTGTTTCCCCAGAGAGATCTGCAGGTGTCTTTTATATAATCTGAACTGCCACATGAAAAAGGAAAATTTTGAAATTCCTTTGTCGTCCAGGACAGTGGTAATTAACAAAAGAACTTGATCCTCGCCTGTCAGTCCTACCTTTTGCTCCTGTAAACAGGAAGTGCCCACACATTAACTGGAAAAATACAGTCTAAAACAATGGCCAGCTATGGAGTCACACAGAAGATCTACGTGAATTCAATTCCACCCTTATCTTAGTGCCACTAAATGCCCTAAACCATTTACTGCCCTCTCTGCTGGAAACCACCACTAGTGAAAAGAGGAATATTGGCAATTCTGTTATCTTTTGGTGGTGACATGAAGACAAGTATGTTTTTAAATAAGAGGTTTCTCAAGACTTTTGTCTTGAGAGATGTGAATGCCCTGTAAGTATTGCTTTGTAAGTACTAAAAGTACGTTTTTCTCAGTAGCTGTATTTCTGACAAGAACTGGGATTATTATATAGAACCTTCCTATCTTTGGAAAAACTTTTCATAACTAAGTCCAGTAAGTATTATTGTGGTCCAACCCTCTAAGTGACCATGTGTGCTCTGCAGCCCTCCACACTTTCCTGAAGTTTCAGGAATTTCCCTGACTTATATGGACTTAAATCCTACGACACAAGAGCTGTTGATGACTCCAAAACAGTGGCAGAGCTCTTTGTGCATTTCAAACCCTCTATCTGTTCATAGCTGCAATAACTCCCTAAGTACAAGCATGAACAACTCAGCCGGCGTGCTCATACTGGCACTGTTTGGAACACATGAAGGAGAGGAACTTATGAATTGCCAACTAAACATGTTGGCATACTGAAAACTTTCCAATGAAGACCTGAAAGGAAGAGGGAAATTTTCCATAGCATGCTATCAAACATTTCCCAGAGCACCTTCAAGGTAATGGAATGCAAAAACCTGGGTATGATTCTTCTCTGGGAGAATCTCTTCCCCAGAGGAAAATCATACCCAGTGATGATTCCAGTGCCAAATCCAAATAAATAGCAGTGCCAGTGGGGATTTGGGGTTGTAGACATAGATGGTTATCATTACTGCAGTGGGGATACACCCACATCAGCATTCATATGAGGTCAGTGGATGTACTTGAGAGATTCAGTGTGTATTTACAAGTAAATAGTGACATGATATATACTCTAGTTGAAATACATTTGAAGATACAGTGGCATATTAATAATAACTTATAGCCAGAAAGGGAATTGATTATTACCCAGTAATTTCATGATGTTTTTCTTCCTTAGCTCTATAGTAAACCCAAATAGTTTAACTGGAGCAGAGATTTAAAAAAATACAAACAATAACAACAACGACAACACACAAAAACAAAACAAAACAGACCCCCCCAAAAGACAACAACAACAAAAAACCAACAAAAATTCCCCAAACAAAACAAAAAACCACAAACAAACAAACAAACAAACAAACAAACAAACCAAACAAAAAAACCCTTGAAAAAAATTCCATTGAATTATTGTTTACCAGATCATTGGCTGGTAAATATGTGTTTACCATCCTAAGCAATGCTGCCAGTGCAAATTAAAGCAGTCTGTTGTGCTTATCACTAAGGCAATTTCTTAGTATTTATGTATCTTAGATACTTAGATAAGTATCTAAGATCCTTAGATATATTTCCTGGCAGGACCCCTGGAAGACAGATACACAGTGAACAAACAGCTGTTTATCTGCTGTAGTTTGTTGTGGCAATAGCCTTTATTTACCATACACTGTCTAGGTCTGTACTGGAGGAGATTGTTTTTATTGCTGGAGTGAGCATTTTATAGATAGTCATGATTTTTCCTTCACTGCTCCCTGTGAGACAAGAAGGTATTACTACTTTCAGGTTACAAATAAAAAAAATTGAAACAAGGGAGAATAAACACCACAATATGAAAGTGTTAGTGAATCTGAGCCTACATGCTCAGTTTTAAAGATTGAGCATTTGTTTTAATATTTTATTGTGCAAGATATATTCTATGTAAATTATGTACATTTTGAAATCTTGAGAGAGATAGAGTTGTATGTAAATATTATTGTGGGAAATTTCCTGAAAGGCATTTTCAGGGTCATTAAATCCTTGTAATTGCAAGTATGCCATACAATCTGTTTCATAAACTGACTGATTTTTTAAAAAACTATTTAGGTATTTTGCTCATATTACTGTACTAAAAAGATTGCTTCAGAGTATGCTGTGAGGTTAAGAATTATCTTGTAGCTTCTAAACACCCATTTGCTCATACACTAGCAGTGACCACTGCTTCCATGAAATAATTCTTTTTCTTCGTGATGTTTAACAATCCACATTTGTTTTGCTAAAGTACACCAGATAAGAATGAATCATATCAAATTGACCAAAGGCTAACTAAATTTTGAATAAAAGTGTCCAGCCAAAGGTGTACTGCAGCTTAACAACCCACTCAGACCTTAGTTAATGTTGGATAAATTGCTGTGACATAGACAAAACAACCTTTAAGGGAATAACTGACTAATATTCAGTCGTGCAATTCTCACGCTTTGCCTGTGATTTACACCATCAAGTTTAGGCAACTGCAGAATGGAAGGAATCAGGAAGCTGGCATTACATGCCAGTTCTGATGGGCAGTTATATGTTGTCAGATATATATATTGCCACTCACTGTGGTTTGGCATTGTGTGTATTAGGAACTTCCTTCCTGAAAGCCACTAAGATCATAAGACTTTTTTTTTTTTCTAGAGATTTTCGTTGTGTTATCCATTCTGCAGGAAGTAATTATCAGCTGGAATTTAACAAGGAATTGTAAAGTGTTTCACTTTTAAGAGGCTCTGAATTAATAAAACAAGCAGAAAATAATTTTAAATGAGATACTGTCACGTTACTGCATCAGGAGTTTACCTCTTACCCTGACATTTTTACTTTATCCAAATAGAGAAGTTGAATTGGTAATCTATGGGGAGACTCCACTCCTAACAATCCATATTCACTCCCCATGAACTAACACAGGCCCATTGAATAAGACACAAAACTAACCCTAAAAAAAGGGAACACCATCCAGTGCTGATACTTGTGGACTGATGGAAAAGTGTCTATGATTGGAAAGTAGTTCTAGATTGATGCACTTGGAAAATTGCTTCATTCCTTCTGTTTTTGTTTACTCTGATGTGGCAGTTTCCCATGGCTAATCTTCAACCTTATCTGCAGCTGTAAACTTGGCATTAGCTGGTTTACACTGTTACAGTTTCATTGTGTGTCTAAACACTTTTCATATGCACTTACAATATGTGCTTCAGTGCCTTCCTCTTCATTGTACATAGAAGCAAGTTGACTTGTTGAATTTATCTGGTCCACAAAACCCCTCAATTCTACACTTTCTTTTTATCAAACTGCTTTATCAGCTAACAAAAGGACCCGAGTCCGTGATATCAAATGAAATATTTAGTAACTGTTGCTTTTTTTCTCTATCTTTGCTTGTATTATTGTCTAGGTTATAATATTTTTCAAGTGTTTTTTTCCTATTAAATTTTTCTACTGTTTTTCTAATACAATTTCTGTTGGACAGCGACTCCAACCTGCCAAGCAAATTTTGTCAATATTCTAACTTAGCTACTTATGCCACAATTACTATATCCATTTCTTGAATGAATACAAATAATCCAGCAGATGGACATGAAGGTACCACTTAGACTTTTTGATTCTCTCAGGTATTTTTCACAAGGGAAAATCCAAGGCTGATTTCCCATAGAATAAGTAATTTAAATTTAGGAAACCCAGCATCAGATTAAAAGTCTCCACAAGACACCACACTTAAAAAAAAAAATCTAGTTTTTATGTTTCATGTATATTTAAACATTTTTTGAAGGTGAAACTTTGCCCCAGCAGATCATTTCACATTCTAGAGACGGTGTAAAGCAAGATAAAGTATAAGCAAAGACAGACCAAGACAAAGCACAAGTACAGCTTTAGCTAACTTGGAGGAAATGTTACCACATGGGTGTTTCTGATTCACTTGGTGAGCCCAGTGCATCACAGATCCAAGATGAATTAATGAAAAGCCATACCCACAGTAAGGACAAGAGATTTATACTTTCACAGGTATCGTAGGTCAAGTTCAAATTTTGAGGAAAGCTTAGGGTTTACTTGTAACCTGCATTATGTGACAATATTAAACCAACTGCTCCTTGCTAGAACTTTGTTATAGAGTCCATCATAAATAACATAAGGAAAAAACATGTTCCACTTTCAAAGGAAAAATTTATATTTTCTCCTTATTTTGCCCTTAGAATGACTATTTAAGGAAAACTAGGAAAATTAGCATAATTGTAAGTTTTCTGTTTAAAGTTACTCAGTGTTTATCTAGAAATATTCTCCAAATTGTGAAATGAAAATTTCTTACTTCATTCTTTATTATGTCACCTGGAAAAACAAGTAGGTCATGTCTTCCCAATGCAAACAAATTTTCTAGAGAGCTTCTCTCTAGAATTTGCACCAGAGTAACTCTAAATAAAAGCAAATGTCAGCTACTTTACTGAAAATTAAAAACACCTCTCCTGGTGTAATAACACCAACCCATTGAAAACTTGTTGTGAGCAAAATGGTAATCAAAATACCATTGTCACCCACATAATAAGATTAATTGTTTTATTCATTATTCCTATAGCAATTTTTACCATTCATTATTACAATAGCAAGCCCTGTTTGTATGTAGCGTTTTCCTATGTACAAAACTCTTGCACTTGTGCATGAACTAGAGGGCTTCCAGACTTTTTCAGATGGCTGGTAGTGTAGTAAAACATTATTTTTTTTGTTTGTTTGTTTTTCCTGAGAGAAATTACACATAGGCAAGCTGAGATGTTTGTATTGGTACAGAGTCTTATTCATCAGCAGCTAAGCCACGAGAAAATTTCCAGTGCAAAAAAAGTGCCTCTCTTCTTTTTGTGTCTTTGCTAATTTGAGACACTCTCAAGATTAAAAAAAAAAAAAAAAAAAAAAAAAAAAGGGAGAATTACAGTAATATGATTCAAAGCACAATTTATCCCAGGAGTCATGGGGGCCATGGGTCATGTGGTCACACAACTGCAGTGAGAGTTAGCAAAGTCTGAAAAGCTGGTAAATATGCAGAAGCTGTCCAGGACACTGACAGCTGCTTCTAAAAATCTAGTTTTCAAATTAATACTTGAATAGTCAGTTAGCTTTGAGAGAAGTTGCCACTTTCATAGTATTTATTCTGATTTCTTTTGGAGAAGCCTATTAAATTGTTATTTCCCATGGAAAAGACAAGAGCAGTAGGAAGTAGAGAGGTAAAAACCTGTTCCATAGTGTATTATTATTTAGAGACCACAAAGAAATCCAGAAAATCTGGCTGATACAATGTGCTGCCAAGCTGGACATAGACTGACAAGACTGAGAAGGACCTAAAACAAGGCCATTTTGTGAGGAATTCCTGGGAGGAAGTTGGCTGTATTTACCCTGGAAGAGATTTAGTAAAAAAGCACTGCTGTGCCTTACTATGGATGTATCTGTATGAATAAACTGCTTTTTCTTAGTCTGTCATAATTGCCTTCTTTTTATATGCCCTTGGTTGAAACAACCTCTGTCAGCAGACACAGAGTATTACCAGTGTAACTTTCACCAACTGCTGTTTTCATTTAATTTCAAAATATGATGTGATAAAAATAAACCCCATAGTAGCTGTAATAGTAGCTCTCAGCTCAGAGTTATATAATAAATACAGACCATGAAGTCCTTGTGTAGATGAGATATTTGAAGTAGGGTGTTTATTATTTTTGGAATACTTCTTCCCCGCTGCTATTACGATGTGTTGGTACAACTTGCTATGCAGCATATTCCAGCTAATAAATCTACTAATTGTTGTTTACTACTAGGGTTAAGAGTCACCATAATCTACCTACTGGGCATTTTCTTTTCTGCTTTATGATGTCCAAAGATTTTTGAAAAGCACTAACACATTCTTACCATTCATTATTAATACTGAAATCTTAAGGTTAGGTTTGGATAGAAACAAGGGAATATTTTGGCTTAGTTTTACTACATTTGCCCTAAAAGGGATTGCTAATTTTCTGTTGTTGTCATTTTGAATTCCAGACATTACAATCATTAAACCTGAACATTGTGAGTAAAATTCCAGTCCTGATGTGTACCTAGTGTTCAGTTCATCTAGAATTTTTAAGCATGAAGAAAGGGACATAGAATAATAGAAATAGTGACAGTAGATTTTTCCTTATAAGGCTGTATCAATACAGTAGATAAAAATTAACTTTCTGCATGATCCTTGAGCATGGGATAAGAAATAAGGGGTCTGAATTGTAGAAAGGAGAGTTAGGAGAATATTCATAATGCTCTTGTAGGATGGAAGATGAAGACTCTTCCCTCTCCAATCAAAGAAGCTTATGCAAAGAAGTATGTCTTGGAGACAGGAGAGGAGAGGCTGGGTAGGTCTGTGAGTGCTCAGCTGCTTACAAAAGATGGTGTCTAGTGGTACTCATGAGCAGAGTCCCAGCTACTGACTTCAGTTTGTCTTCTGAGCTCTTGTTTTAGTGGGTATGTGGCTCAAGCTAACTACAGGCTCCTTGGAGTACACAGGATATCATTTTTCTGGTCTAAGCTACTCCTTTGCCTCTGCTCTGCAGAATACTGGGTGTGATACCAGCTCCTGGCTCCTCTGTTACCTCAGCCAGGCAGGTGTTGAGGTGTACATAGTACAAGTATTTTAAAAACCTATGCCTATGATATTAACTGATTTCAAGTAATATGTACAGTATTTTTTCCATCTGGTACTTCCAAGTATGCTTGGAGTGTTTCCAACAATAACATTTCATTCCCTGAGGATCTTACAGTGTAGCAGAGCTCTTTTGAATGATCTCTTCAGTATGCTTTTGTCCATGAAAGGAAGTACAGATTTTAGTATATAAACTGTGTGACACTAAGGTGGTGTTGAACCACAGGAATGTCCCTCAGAGCTATTGCTAGTTCTTCAGTGCAGCCTGTGGGAAGAACAGAACTGCTACAGAAACCAACAAGATTATTTTGAAATATCAGTGAGAAGTGAAATCAAGAACATTTAAGAAAGTTCCTGTTGTTACATCTCTTACTGGAAAACGGAGACACGATAGGGACAAGTGTAAAACTGTGGACACAGATTGTATCCACAGTATGCATGACACAATGTACTACTCATGTCTCAGACAGCAAATAAATGAGTTATTATATTTACTGAATAGAGACAGAGGGAAAGAACCAAAACTTCTTAAGGTTTTGTATGTTCAAAATTTACAAGTAAAATTATTTTAGAAACCTATTTGTCATTTGGAAGGAATTATGATTATAAATTATGAAGAACAAATAGGTGATAAAGTATGTTATATGCATCAGTGTCACTTTCATTCAGCCTCACTATGAACTACACTGGCTCATCAGAGTGTAAAAATTAAATAGAGATACATTATTTTCAATCTCCTTCGGCTGCAGCATATCACTCTGACCATGATTATATGTAAGCTTCTACAAAATCTTTCAGGATTCCTGGTTTAATAATTAAAGTGGTTCACTGATTGATATTCATGTGTCAACCAGTTTCATCTAAGTATGGGCTACCAGAAGGGGGAGTTTTGTCTTACCCCTCAGTCCCAATTCGCAAAGGTCACTTCTGTCAGAAGTGGTGCTCTGTTCATGGTGGAAATCTAACCCACGAAAAAAAAAATGAATGCAAAAATAAAGTTACTTTTCATCTACATCAGCTGCAGTTTCATCCTGCAGGCGCCCTAGTGCTGGCATGAGGGTTGGGGCGAGGAAGTAGAGCTGGCAACAGGGACTAGGGAACCAGTGGGACCTCCTTTCTTCATGGCAACCCACATTTAGCTCAGCATAACCTCAACTGCAGTCTCAGTATTTCCACTGCATTTAAAAAAATGCATTTACTGTCCCCTTTGTGTTGGTAAAATACCCAGTTACCTGTTTATTACTATTGACATACCTGTTTAATAGTTCCTTGTGGGACACTTATACTGGTGCTTAGATATTCTCCCAAAGGGGATGTACCTAGAGCAATGTAAAACACTGTGCTACTATACTATATACACATTATATATAACAATTATACAGTATAGATAATAATATATAATTATTACTATATTGTTATGATAAAATGTATGGTACTATAATATTAATAACCTCTAGTTATTGAGTTATTTCCCAATGTTTTAATTATTACCATTCTTACAAAACCAAGGGCAACAAATGGATTGATCTTAAAATGGGTTTAATTACTGTAGTTTAGCTTGCAGGTTATCTTTATAAACAAATAAATGCCTCTGCAAGTCAGCAATGTGGATAAAATAATGTAATGTTCACTCTACAATTTTCTCTCATAAAAGTGCTTCTTTCTTTGCTGCTCTGAAATCCTTGCCTATGTACTTACTGTTCTGCAAGTTTCCCTCCCTGATTTTGTGGTTGAGAGCTTAACTTCAAGGGTTGAGATGGGTTGTTACTTCTGTGGTACAGAAGCATGAAAACCGGGTATTTTCAAAGGTTAAGACTTGAGGGCAGATCCAAATAATGCGGTTCCAAACAAAGTCCAAACTGCAAAAGGCCAGTTTTATATCCCCTACTTCACTGCAGTTGAACATGAGCTCCGAAACATGGATTTAGTTAACCCAGCTGTGGTTGCCTTGAGCAGTCTGACTTTGCTCCTCATGGGCCAATAGGCTGACTCCAAAATATTACTTTTAAACTACATATATGTGGAAAATAAGAAGTGAAATTCTTTATTCTTCAGACTGGCAAAAAATTAGCTGCTTTGAAAATGTTCACTGGGATAATGTCACATGGGATGGCAGTTTCCTATCCTCTTCTATCTGTTCCTGTTTTCATGTATTACATCTTTGCTTTCTTCCATTTTTCACTTGTTTGATCCCTTTCATCTGAGAGGGACACTCACTACCTTTCTCTTTATTTTGTAAATTATTTCTTTGCAAGTCTGGTTCACCTTCGGATTTCTCCTGTTGTCGCTGGGTTTAAATTGTTTGGAGCTGACGCTCCCCCTGGTGCTCCGTTTTGTAGCGTGCAACACAGTATAGTAAAAGTAGGTACACTTCCAGTTATCTAACAAGGAAAATTCTAGGGGAATGAAGAAAATTATTATTGAAAATAAATTTTTAAATTTTCGATTTCCTCTACTCCTCATTTAAACAGAAACTTTGAGTAATTTCTCCATAATAAAATTGACTAATATTTCTTAACCTTTCTTAAAAGTCTAATCTATTAGCAGTAGCAAACCCTGAGGAAAATGGAGGTAATATGGAAGTTTTCAGTCAGCAAAACCTGCAGTCGGTTCTTCCCCATGCTTCTTCTCCAAAACTCCCATGCAGCACATCATTCCTACAAGGCCACATCACTGTCTGGGAAGAAGTTGTGCTGCAGACTGACTTAACCAGCTTGGGTTTTTTACAAAGACCTTCTACCCACCAGTTGGGACTTGCAGCTGCTTTGGTATTCTTATTCTTCAGTGTTATACCTACATATGCATAACTGTTTGACTGTAAATTAGCCTTGTGATTTCAGCGAAATGAAGTCTGCCTACAGGTGCAACAGTCTCTGTAGTTTTGTGATCTGCTATGACTTGAATTCTTACAGGTTTTCTCATAAAAGCGATCATGACAATTTTGCTTCTTTGCATTCACATTCAATCAATTCAACACATGGAAAGGTCAGTGCTAATATAAAAACTTATTCCATAAACCTCCTCCAGTATGTGGCTAGGACTGAATTCACACTTTGATAAAGCATTAAAAAAATGAGCTCTTCACGGCAAACACTGTACAAGCAGCACAGGCTTCTGCAGTCGGTGTTTCTCCTAACTTCCTCAGCTTGATTTAACATCAAAGATGTGGTGCCCGTTGGAAGTCTTGAGCTTCCTCTCTTGCTACCAAGTGCAAATTTAACCCGTTAAGAGTCAAAAAGAAAATGTTGCAAGATAGGCAGAATACAAAAATACCTTAAGTGTTACTGCATATGAAAGCCTGTAAAACTGGGGAAGTTCCGGCTTCATTCTCCCTCTGACCGAAGGTCGCACAGAGCACACGATGGCCCCCTAGACGCACGGAACGATCCTGCCGCCAGGGCTGGGACTCGAACCCGTGACATGGGGCAGAGAAGGGCGGGGGTTTGCACCTGCGCGTGCGCACCGCCGGCGGGGCTGTCACGTGGCGGGCGGGATGGTCACGTGGCGGGCCGGGAGATGGCGCGGCTGCTGGAGAAGCTCCCGCCGGGACGGGCGCTCGAGGTGGGCTCCCCGCGGCCCCACGGGTTCGCGGGCGGGGTTCGCCGGGACGGGCCGGGCCGGGCCGGGCCGGGCCGCCCTCCTGCACCTGTGAGGGAGGCAGTGCCCGCCGGCGGCGCGGGGCCGCCTCTCCCGGCAGGCCGCAGTGGCAGAGGACAGTGCTTTGGGAGAATGGAGAGGTCCGCGGGTTTGGAAATCAGCAGTTTGGGTTGTGCTGTGCTGCCTGGCAATCCCGGGGCACGGGTGACTGAGGCGCCCTTTGGTGAATGAGGACTGTGGTTGTGCACAGCTGTTCAGTCCAGGTGAATCTGAATCTCGTTGTGGTTCTGCGGCCAGACCTCGTGAGCTGCCTTCAGGGGGAGAAGGGAGGACAGTTCATATTCAGGGAGTATCTGTTCGGGGCTTTTTTGAATGGTGCCTGGCCTGCAGTCTGGAAGCATCGAGGCAGTGCCCAGTGGAGGGAGGGTTGATAACTGAATTGCTTGATCAGTCTCATATCAGGTATAGAGGAACCGTGAAAGAATTATAAATTGTGTATCGCATCTTTTCAGTTCCTGCATAAGATAATTGATGGCATCTGTGGCCGTGCGTATCCTCGATACCAGGATTATGGCAGTGTCTGGAGCTTGTCAGAATGGATGGAGGTTTTAGAAGAAACTGTGACGTATTTTAAAACTGCAGTTGGCAAAAATACGTCTGATGAAGAGGTAAGGGCTCATCACTGGTTAGCCTTGACTTCGAGAGATCATGACTGGAGTGTTTAGTTTTGTAGTTTAATCCCAAAATGTTTTTATAGTGTAGGATTTGAACAGTAGTGGATTCAGCCTAAGCAGGTAGAAGGTAAGCAGCATTTAGTGATGCACTGCCAAGACTTCTACAACAAAAAGTGAAACAGATGCTGGTTTTTGAATATTTTTCTAATATCGCATGATATTTGTTAAAATATTGGTTTAATCACTTAAATTGGTATTTTGAGTACCACCATATTAAATCTGTTCATAAAATACTGCTCATTAGCCATAAAACCAATTCACTCTCTTGTTTGGTTTTGTTTGTTCATTAGTACTGCGTTGAAGAGGTGTAAAATACTGATTGTATGTAAATAAATTTTGTAAAAAATCTAACTGTGAATGGAAGACCATGTGGCACAGGGACTGTAATTCAGGACATTCCTATAGGTATGAACTTTGCAAAATCATCTTGTATTATTAGAAATGTTAATTCTCATTTCTTGCATATTGCTTGTATTTTGGCCACCTGCTAGCAGCTGGGTCAAAGAAAGACACCTGTGTAGCCTTGGGGACATCAGCATTTCTTTTTCAGCTGAACTGATGTATTTAGCCTCTGCCCTGATGCTGAGAAACTTCCAGACCTAAACCTGAATTGTTTGGGGTGTGATGTTCTTTTGGTTTTGAGGTGGCATGTAAGAAGGCTGATAAAGCCTCTATTCTCTGGTGTCTTTTAAATTATTATTTTTTCTCTGTATTTTGCTGTGGTAAACACTGACTCTTAGCTATCAAAAACAGGGAGCAGCCACAAAGGGCAGCTATCAGCTTGGATATTTTAGCTATTGCAGGTGGTACATGATACTTCTGTGGTTCATAGTGCAAATAATCACGGTTTTTATTTTTATTTTTGTAGGCTGCTCAGCAGATAATTGAGTTAAATTCAGACCTCCAAGAAGCAATCACAAAATGTCTGAAAGGTAGAAAGGAAGAAATCAGGAATGCCCTCGTAGAAAGTGTACATGCAATCTCTTCTGCTCAGCTGCAGGATTTTGACTGGCAGTTAAAGGTGAGAGTCTTGCCTTAATGTTGTTTGAAAGAAATGTTCTACAACAGAGAAGCAGCTTGATACAGTCCTATTGGGCCTGCTCCCTCTGCAGAATGGTTCCATTTTTATAGGTATTGCAAAAGCACATTAATGACTGATGCAGAAACACATCAAAGACTTGCCAGGAATTTGTATAAACTGCAAATGTAAATTCTAAAAATTTGTTTTATGTTGTTTTTCCCCTCTTTTCTTTTAAAGCTGCTCAGGGAGGCTTGGTGCCATTTAGGAACACCTGAAAGTTTTGTATGCTGTTATGATTTTGAGGCCTGAATAAACAGTATTTTTTCTCAAAGGAAGAAGTATGTGCTTAATTTTAAGATTAGCTGACTGATTCAGGATAAGTTCTCTTGACTTTCTTCAAATGTTTATATTTTTGCAATGGATATTTAATAATTAGTTTGAAATAATTTGTCATTTGACTTCCTGTTTTGGTAATAAACCAGTGATAACAATGTTGCCTAAATTAGGATGGTGGTTTGAGGTTATGAAGAAAATTTGTTTAAATTAAGCTCGATCAAAGACCCAAAACCATTACTTATACTGTGTATATTTTTGGTTAGACTGTGAGAGCTGTTAAACAGATTTGTAGAGCTGTTAAATAGTTTTCTGTGTTTACAAGAGTGCTCAGTAATTTCTGCAGGAAACAGCTTTGGAAATCAAAGAGCAATGCCCAAAACAGACAAGTTTGTGCAAGAGCAGATGTGGCATCATAATGTGCTTTAGAAGAACTGTTACTGGGCTTGATTTCTTTCTCACTGCATTTACTGCTGACAGAAATATGGACTTATGTGAACTCTTTTTTCTTTGTGGCTTCTCTTACATTTTTCTTCTAGAGAGTTTTTTGAGTTTCTTTCTGTTTTGTGATACAAATTTTTGGTACATGTCTGAACTATTATTTTTCTTGAAACCATTTTTTCCCCTTTGAGCTGGTTATGATTTTTTGTTTGCTTGCCATGATTGAACCCTACTGAACGGTGTTCCCTAAATAAATAAGGTAGGTGTGTACAATACTAACCTATAGTACTGTCAACTCATCTTTGATTTTAATGCATTTTGAAAGCCTTATCTGTGCTCGAGTGAACATTATAGTCAATAAAAACGAAAGCACACTTGGCAAGTAAGGTGCATCAATGTTTGTCTTACAGGATATCTGACAATGTGTTTGATCAGCTGCAGAGTGTTTAAAAATGCATGAAGGTCTCTTTCCCCCACCAAGCCCATTCTGTAAGACCCTTCCTGTTGATTAGAAAACCTATTTGAATATGGTGATTTCAGATTCTACATAATTCATGATCAAGAGCCATGATCAAATGTATTCTTCGTTTTGACCTAAAATACCAAGATGTGGCAGCCCAGAATTCTAACAGATTGGTTTTGACAAGTGTATATAACAAGTCTGCAAAGAGGGGGTCTTTATTCAATGTATTGTTGGTATTAACAGACAAAAATCCCAATCACAGAGGAAAAAACCCTGAAAACTGCAAAGATAGCTTGTTTGAAGTTAATTTTGTCATGCTGATTTTTTTGTGGCATTACAAAATTCAGTATAAAATACACATGTGATATTATGAAAGACTAAAAATTTAATGGCTCCACCTTACACTTTATTATTGTTGTGTCAATCTGCATAGCTTGCTCTCTCCAGTGATAAGATCTCCATGCTGCAGATGCCACTCCTCAATCTTGATTTGGATGTGAGAGAAAATGGTGAAATTAAGCCAGTTTCTATAGAGATGAATAAGGAAGAGTTACAGAACCTAATAAATGCACTGGAAGCTGCTAATAAGGTAACGTTTACTGATTTAATCTGTTGTTCCTGATTTGTTGTGTACTGATTTATTTTAAGCAGAATTTGTAGAATCATAGAATAGTTTGGGTTGAAAAGGCTCTGTAAAGATTGTCTAGTCTAAGCTCCCTGCAGTGAGCAGGGACATTGTTGACTAGATCAGGTTTCTCAGAGCCCTGTCCAACCTGACCTTGAATGTTTCAGGGATGGGGCATCTGTGTCCAGTGTTTCACCACACTCATTGTAAAAAAAAAAAATCTTCCTAATACCTAGACTAAATATAATTTCTTTAATTTGATTACCTCTATCCTATACTGAAAGATTGGTGAGAGCTCCCATATTTCCCTCAGCTTCACAAAATATCATTGTCTGGGAGAGTTACTTGGTTCATATTAAGTCCTTTAATTTCCAGGGCATAGTAAATCAAAAAGAAACTTACAAAGGTTACAGTATAGTAACCCAAGAAGAGAATTTCAAGTGAAACTCTAAGGCTTCTGAGACACTGAAGGGTCTCAGATTTCATAATAGAAAAGGCTAAGGAAAATGAAGATTTGAAGAAAATGGTGTTTGCATGAAATTATAGCCCTTAAGAGCTTTCACATGGATTTTCTTTCCTGCAAAATTAAATAAAAATAGTATGTGAGCAAGGATTCTTCCAGTGTTCATATGCCTTTGTTCTGCTTGAGGGTCTGTGTGGAAGCTGTGGGATGTGGTCATCTCCATACTTAGTTCTTTGGGCACAGGAGGAGGAATTCACTTCAGAATTGGTCCCCTGGTTCTGCTTTGTGCAGAAGGAATCTCACTGGACCTGGACTTGCTATTCTACTTTTTGATTACAGACAGCTGAAGAATGGTTTGAGTACTGTAAAGGGTAAAGAAAGTTAAGTGATGGTTGTGTGAGACTGTAAAAGAGAGTTGAGAGAGGAGTGGTGTGCTGTCCAGAGGAAAGAAATGCTTATTCAGTTCCAAATTCTACTGGAACAGAAAGCAAAAGGCATCTTTTCATAGGCTGCTTAAGTTTTGGTCTTAACCAACTTTTATCTCATTCATTTTCTCCTTTTTGAAGGTTGTCTTACAACTGAAATGATGGAATTCAGATCAACAGTATCTTCTGGCTCCTCTGATGATTTGGGGAAAAATGTGTTTACTGCAAAGTGAAAAGTTTTTGGTGCTGTAAAATACTGAAGTCAGAAAACTGTTATGACTTGTGACCAAATGAACTACTAATACTTCCATAAAAATAATAAATTCTTGTATCTATTTGACTAAAAATATGTAAATCTTATCTACAGTTGCTTTTAGTACTAAAGATTTGTCGATATTTGGAAGAGAATCACTTGCAACATATGCCCTAATTGTTTTGGTACAACTTCAGCAGTGACTACACAAGTGCCTGGTAAAACTAAGGCATCTTACTTGCATTGTATGTTATCTTATTTTAAGTGCCATGCTCATAAAGAACATGAGAGAGTGTTTGTAACATTAATGTATTTATACTTGTAAATATGGTAAATAAACACCTGACTTTGTGTGTGACTAATTGTTGTAGGTTATTTTTTGATTTATGAATCACTAAACTCAATCTTTTTAGATGCTGTGAAAATCATCTTTACAAACAAAACCAGTGTAGAATGACAGAATAGTTGAGGTTGGGTGTGAGCTCTGGAGGTTATCTTGTCCATCTTCATTGCTCAGACAGGGTAGCCTGGAGCAGCAGACTGCATAGGGCTGTCTCCAGATGCCTTGAATATTTCCCAGTGATTGAGGCACCACAGTCTTTCTAGGCACTCTGTTCAGTGCTCAGAAGTTATAGAAAAAGCGCTGCAGCTTTACTCAGAGTGAAGTTGGAGGTTTTAGCTTTGTTTTTGTGTCTTAGTTGATAGCTTTTCAATTAAAAATACTAATGTTTTCAGAAGGGGCTGCAGTGCTGGAGGGGAGCTGTATATCTACCTATGTAGACTATGAGAAATATATTCCTCACTTATTAAAGGAACTAATTGGTAAATTCTACTCTAAACTTTTCTGAAACCAGATGGAGTTTTAATTGCAGTTTGTAACAAAAGTTAAAATCCCTAACACTAAGGAAGGGTACACCAGAAAGCTTATGGTTTCAACTATTTGTTAGACCATTTTTCCATACATAAGGAGCAAATCATCTCTAATGCTTTCATAAATACTACTGCATGATTCTCATGGTATGCATGTGTGTGTTTTAGGCAAATTTTGTATAAATAATAAGGAAAAATTACTGATAACTTTCTTCATCATTTCATAATCAGTTGAGTTTATTCCACGGTATTTTCTTGTGCCATAGGTTTTCATATATGCAAAGTTTAATACACTAATGTAAAATAATGGACTCCAGAGCACAGGTCACAGAAGAAGACAAGACGCTCTTGTAGAAAGGCTTCTATATAAAGGATTTTAATGGGTTTAATGGATAGAAACCTAAATATATTGTTTCTCTTGTGTTTGGTACTGATACATTTAATCAGATATACATGTTCAGTGTCAGCAATTGAGGAAAGAAAAAGCATGGAGAAGTGGGTAGAGTTGTAAAGATGAAAAAGTGGAAGATAGATCTTACAGTGAAAGGAGTGCAACCTCTGGCAGATATGGCTTGATCATATATGTCTTGGATTTCCATAAGCAACAAATTTCATAATGGATCAAATAACAGATAAAGACCTTGTAGAAATGGTATAAAATTCAAACTAAAAATCAGGTTGAATAGATAATTTTTTGGTTTTGTTAAAAATCTTGAAAGAGTTACTGCAGGTTGTCCAGTAGCATGTTAGGATGCTGGTTTTTGAATTGTGAGTGTAAGGAATAAATTTACCAAGTCTGTTTATTTTATTTGTAGGTATATTTGTGTTGACTATGCTTTTTCCTTTCCTCTAGATCTAGTTGCTATATAGGAGAATATGTGTGGAGAATATTATGTGTTTAGTATTGTCTGATGCATGTCTGAAGGTATAACTCTTGCCCATGTGATGGCATGTATTGCTAAAAGGCTTTTCTAGAGAAAAGAGGCTTTATTTTTTTATTGTTGCCATACTGTTTTCATCATTTAGGACAAAAGGACTGGAAACTACTTTTATTTGTAGTAGCAGATTTAATAACAGCAATTTATTTCATAAAAGTGTACACTATTGTTTGGGATATTGTTTGGATAGAAGAAACTTATGTGCTGATGTATTCATACAATCTATAGATGTACTGTGAAAACTGAAAAAAACATACCTAGCTAGAAAGGCTGTACTTCAATAAAAGGTAGATACTTTAATTTTTAATGTGTTGCTGAAGTGAACTTTTGTGTTGCTACTTCTTAGTTTTCAAGATCAACCATTCAAAAATACAGAATAGTATTTTCTCAACAATGAAAGGCCACAAATAATAACTTCCATTTTTATGTACAGCCAGTGAAACTTCTGTTGCAGAATCTGCTACATCTCTAACTGATAGAAAACAATTTTTTAAAATGTAGTTGCTATTTTCAATATTTCTGACTTTTTCTTAATAGTAGACTTACAGTGTTTATATAGCTTCATTTTAAATTCTCTAGCAACTTATATAATAATGGATTTCTAATTAAGGGCATGTGGTGGTGTTCAGTCTGTAGTATCATCCTATATTTATCGGTTCTTTAGTGCAGCACTAAGCAGAAAAGGCTGAAAAATCTTTTTTTGGTGTTTTTTTCCTTTAACCAGGAGACATGTTTCTGATACTACTGTTGTTGTCAGAAATAAACGTGCAATGAGATGCTTTTTTATAGGTGTTAGACTTTATTGAAAATTGGAGTATTTTTTTATATAACCATCAAAATTATGTTTCTAATGGGGGCATAACAACACTGAATGGCTAGGGTGGACCAGGGTTGATGAGCAGTTAGCAGCTGAGAACTAGCAGCTACAACATGGCATTGCATTTGAAACGTGCCTCCTGACCTTACATCTCTACAGGGAAATGTAAGGCACGTAATGGCCTGCAGCAGATGGCAAGGAAAAGGACCAGGAAGAATGGAGAAGAGAGCATGCTCTTTGTACAGTCTGTCAGAAAATGTTTTTTTTGCTGTCTGCTCAGAGAATTAGGTACTTCTGGAACAAGCAAGGTCTCCTGTTGCGACAGAGAAGGCATTTGTGGAGACTGTACCAGACCAGATTAATGCAAAAAGAGCTTTCACACACTGTTGTCACTTCAGCTACACTTGGCTGAGTGCAGGTAGACATGAGCAGGTGGCAAATAGGACAAACCTACACAGGACAGAAGCATTGAAACAAGCTCGTGGCCAGGAGCATATCTGTCAAATGTGTCCAGCCATGCTCCGTCCTGGCATCCTGAGGAGCAGCTGGATGGGTAAAGATGTTGGCATTGCATTTCCACACAGAGGTTTTCACAGAGTGAGAAGCTCTGCCATGCATGTCACAGCCCTTGGAAAAGCTCTGTGTTGTGACCAGAGTTAAGTAAAACTGCACCAGTAACAAAAACTGGGGAGAATTCATGGTGTGAGGAGCCCCACTCACAAAGAAACTTTTGCCTGTGACTAAGAATTAGGCCAAAGGTGTGAGAGTTTAAAGAGACCCCATTAGCATTAAAGAACTGTGTTTTGTCCTTGCTTATCTGCTTTATTTGCCTGTATCTGTATTTTCCTACATTCCTCCATATGTGAGCTCATTCTAATTAACTGGCTACAGCATGTGGAATAGCTTTGGAGTTTGCACATCCCACCACACTAACTGGTAAATATTGTTCCCACGAGATGCTGCCCCTGTGGCCCAATCCAAGAACATGGATTCCTATTCTCCCAGTCTTTTTTACCTGGCAGAGCAGCTCACTTCTGAGTCCTGGAGGGGCAAACCCCCCCCCCCCCCCCCCCCCCCCCCC
>VWYO01009030.1:238933-258448 GCA_013400275.1 Rhadina sibilatrix
CCCACCCCCCCACCTAATCATCATAAATATGTTCAAGAAATATCTCTGATTTTGCAGGTACTAAGGGGAGACCTTTTGAGTATGTAATTTACACCAGAAACAAAACTTTGCACGGGAGGTTTTTGAGCCAAAGCTAATGAAATCAGTGCCTGCAATATAATAGACACAATGTAGGAAGTTTTAATTTCACCATGTAAAAAACACCTACAGAAATTCGCATTGCATAAGCAGACCTGCAATTTGAATCAGAAAATCAGCCTGTCTTGATAAAAAATATAAAAGTGAATTATAAAAATAATGTTACTTGCCCTGTGCTGGCATTCATTGCACTTTTCTCTGTTTCACAGAAATCTTCCCTTGATTTTAGGAAAAACTTTTTTCATATCAATCATGTCAGCTTTGATCTTGGTATGCTAAAGGGAACCAGAACTGCATCTGAACAGCAAACTGTCAGTATGGAATTGACTATTGTTATAAAAACTGCTTTTGCAACAAAGCAATTATATATGCCAAGAAGCTATGTTTTTAAAAGATCTGAATAAGTCTGTAGAACATTTCTGAGTTCTGAAGCAAGCTTTCTGATGGGAAACATGTTGAGACATAATTATGCTTTCTTCTGAAGGGTGTTTTTAAGAACCAGTAACACCCTTTCCTGAAGTAGGCACATTTTGCTATCATTTTGATTTGTGAATTAATATTTATAATGCAGAATCAGCGCTTTTACCCTCCTAGTACTAAAGAATGCTTTTGCAAGTGCATCAAGATAGTCCATAATTATTTTTTATTTCTTTAAATCAACCTTAATTACATGTGATGGTATACACTCTTTCCTCTGTAAAATTGTGTTTATCCCTGCTTCAGGGCTTCTCCAGAAAGACCAAATGGCTCCTACCAAAACCTAGAAAAGGAGACAAATATCACAGAGACTTCTTCTTTGGACTTTTTGCAGGCCTACGTGGAGAGTACTGCATAGAGAAGACCCTGGCTATTTTTAAGCATTAGGTTACTCAGCTACTTTAGCTAATGGAGTAATGAAAGGCACTGGAAGGTGTGGGGATTTTTCTACCTAGGAGCTGCTACAGGTCCACAGGGACTGCTTTGGTGATGGACTATCTGTGGAGAAGCATTCCTAGCATAGTATTTTTTTTGATGGCTGCGGTAATCTGGGGTTTTTTTTGGGGGGGGGGAGGGGGGAAGGCAGAGATTTCAGATCTGCCATATTTCTGTTGATACTGTTTTAAATGGGAGCCAGAGCAACGTTGGATCATCTAATGAGAACAATTGTTAATGGTCTTAACTTCCTTTGTAAAACCCAGTCCTGAGTTATTTACCTATGCCAAAGTCTCATTCAGCTCTTCCTTGAAATGATGATTTGCCAGCTTTGTTTCAGAAATGTTAGCTACAGCATACAACATTCAAAGTTTCCTCTGAAAATCTAAAAAAACCCAGGTAATATGTTGTCAGCTAGATCAAAACAGCAAATGACATTTCAGAGATAGGAACAAGGAAACTGGTGTGTTCACAGATGTGACTGAGATGGCTGATGCTCTCACCAAAATGCATGATCTGCATTTTTATTAAACCATCTTTATTACATTTTTGGCAGTGTGATTGATTTCATACTTTTGCATGAGACTGTGCAGGTACAGAGAGCCAGGGATGACTTAAAAGAAATTGGTCAGAGATGATCTCCAGCAATATGACGTGCTTCTGCTACCATGTAATTATTTTAGTTTTTCCTTGGTATTGATACTCAAATGCAATTGGATTTTGGAGAAAAAAAAACAAACACAAAAACCCCCAAAACAACAACAACCAAACAACAAAAATAAAACCCAAAACAAAGCAAAGTGCAAAAGTGTGAGTACCAGACCATTTCTTAGATTGGCACCAGCATAAGAAGTGATGCTTTTATAATTCTGGGAGACTCAAGATTACTTACAAAATACTTGAGAAATACACATGTCAGGGAGCACACAACATACTTAGAGTGAACTCCGCACTCCCAGGCAGTAAGTAGACCAAAGTCACCTGGTCTTCTTTTAAGAAATTCCAGATTTTTTATTTATCACCTAATTCTTTCACCCTGTGCATATGCATTTTGGCATTATTACATGCTGAAGTTCATTATTCTTGTGTGATCTCTTGCTTCCTTGGGCTGCAGGGTGGTTGGTTGCCCATGGAGGTAGGAAGAAATGTACAGTCACAGATGTGGGGAGGTCATGCTTTGTAATACGGAAACCATTTTAAAAGTATTTTTTTACGTCACAGATATAATCCAGCCTTTTTTTTTTTTTTTTTACTAATACTCCCAAGGATATGTTAGCAATGCATCCTTAGTATGTGAGAATTCATGAGAAGAAGAGGCTCCTTGGTGATGGGAAACAGCTGGTGGAACAAGGCCCTAAGGCCCTGGGTGACTTTCCTCCCGATTTATGTCAAGAAATCCTCTGCTTGCGGTACAAAGGGAAGGAACATTTCCTGTAAGGGTGGACTACATGAACCAGCAGAAACAGCAACCTCCGTGCTGCTCAGTGGCAGCATAAAGCAATGTTATGTCAAAAAAATATTCCTGTTTCACTGAAATGATTGGGTTTTGTGTCTAATACGGCTGGAGTTCATCAAGCTTCTTTGTGCCAGAGAAAAGGGGTGGATTAATGTGAGCTTTGTCCTCTGCTAAGCTAGCTGCTTTGTTGAAACTTGTAGGAATGTAGTATCTCATATCCTTACTACTCTTTTAGCTTTTGGTTGAAATTATCAGTGGATTCAAATATTGTTGGGAGACTCCCAGGTAGGTACACAAACATACAGCCTCAGGGACAGTAGAAATTCAATGCCTCAGGAAACCAAGGCAAAAACAACCTCCAGTAGAAATCGCATGGCAGCTGCACAAACGGCATGAGAGGTTACTGAAAACCTAATTAGCAACAGGACCTTATCTTTGCTGATCTTGAACTCTGGTTCCCCAGGATAGGGAAACTACTGAAGTACAACAGTGAGGGAACTTAGCATTACGGAATTATTCACCTTTATTGCATAAAGTCAGCCAAATTACTCCAACCTACTGATGGGAAGAGATTGTGTTTCTTTTGTGCTCCCTAATTTCTAGCTCCAGATGGCAATGTACCTGGGTAACGCATAAACAGACTCATTTTGCCATCCCACAAATAACCACTGGCTTTTCCTTGCTGCCAAGCTATTGCTCTCAGGTGAATGTTTTCTTCTGCCTTTTTCTCTAGAAGTTGTACCTACAGTTGGTGGCTCTTGCCTCTGTATGTGGTGGGGTTATCAGCAGCTAGCTTTTGGCCCTGCTGCCAAACTTTGCACCAAGGGCTGGCAGCTCTTTCCTGACTCAAGGTTGTGGCTCTCGATGCAGACAGGCCTTGGTGTGCTGCTCAAAATGGACTGCAGAGCTGGGGTTTGGATAGGTGCCATGTGTTCAACGTGTCCTGGGGCAGAGGGGTAGACCCTCCTATTTTGGAACATGGCTTTTCTTAGGGAGTTTTGCATGTGCCTGCTCTCGTTTTGTTAATGACTTTTACTCTTCTCCATATGTTTTATTTTTTTTTTTCCTACTTGGAACATTTCCTACAATACAACTGCATTTAGCTCATGTACCTATAAACTATGCCAGAAGTATCTGGCTGAACCATAAACCAGAAAAATATGTGTCTGTCAATGTTAGGAGCCTACAAAAAAAAAGGCTGAAGACCAGTAAAACTAATCTTTGCCCTTGTAATCAAAACCAAAAGATCATTTTTAAAAAATCTAAAGTCATTTTTTGATGTCATGTTGGATGTTGGCTCTTCTAAAATGTTCACTGCAGCTATAAGGAGAGGTTATAATATCTCTTCACCAGTGGAATCAGCTAAGCCGAATTTCTTACCTGAGGCCTGTCTGTGAATATCTTTGGGAAATCAGGTAATGCAACACGAGTCACTGATGGTTGTTGTATTTTACACTACAAATCTGCAGAATGCATTACTTTCTTTTAATTACTTTCTTTGAATTAATTTTTGTGTATAAACACAAAGCAGGCAAATTCAATGGCTCATGGACTTACTTTGTAAAGTCTCATGCCAGTTGAAAGAATTCAAAATTATTTGAAGGGATGCATGTTTGCAATAGACAGCACATATGGTCCTACTGCTGTCTCCCTCCTGGTGCTATTTTTTGCAGTTATGGAAAGTTCAGTTTGCAAGACTTCCTTCTGTTATTTGTATTCTATATTTTACAATACCAAAATAATTCTGTTAGTTTCCACTGAAATATTCTTGATATAAACATTGCTTAACTATGATTTAAAACCTAATCAAACTGTCCCATGTGGGATTCTTGTTTAAAAATTATTTGGAATTGTTTCAGGGAGGGGATAGGCATACATAGCCTATTCAGAAGAGCCATTTGTCTAAATTAATATTAGTTTGAATCACCTCAAGTTGTACTTAGTGGCTTAATCTTGTAAATCTTAGTGGATTAATCCTGCAAAATGGTGCAACTCTTTAGTAGATTGAAGGTTAAAGGTTGTAGCAGCAGAGAGAAGACATCTGAGGGGACCACCATTGTGCTCCATTGAACTCAGGATGAGAATGGAATTTTGAAACCCACAGAAAAATGGATAGTTTCAAAGACTCCCTTAGATTAGCAATGTCAAATTCCTGATTTGCAGCCTTATAATTTTTGTAGTTAGTAAATTAAACCTATTCCCTTTCTTGTTAGGTGATTCTATGATTTTACCTCATTCTGCAGAAGCCTGCTGCACAAAGGGAAGGGGCAGCAAAGAGAGAGAGAGGGTTCAGGTCTTGCACAGCATGACAAACCATAACATATAGAAGGGTTTAATTTATTATTATGTTCTAATTAAAGAGATTTCAATGTCAGTTGGCAATAAGGTCAGCAGCTGACTTTACTGGCAGGCAATGAAGAACTACTGAAGAAGTTTTCCACATCACTTTTTTGTTTATATCCTGACCAACGTTTCTTTGTGTACCAGCTTCCATTGGTAATACCACCTCAGTACCTACATAGACTCTGTTGGCTTGTATATCTTGACTCTCCTAAAAGCATGAAACGCTTGCCATATGGAAAAAACGCAAAACACCACCAAAAAACAACAAAAGAAACCAAACCCAAACCAATCAAACAAAAACAAACAAACAAAACCAAAACAAAACAAAAAGCCCCCTGATAATAGTTTCAATAAAATGCTATATTAGGCAATATAGTGTCAGTGCTGTTAGGAAACAATTGGCAGTAGAGAAGGAAAATGGATTTAATATAGATAGAAGATGACTGACCTATTGCTTGTCAGTTGCATGGATGTTGCTAGCACTTTGCCTGTGGCTCCTTGTCTGGAGTTGTGTCAGGTAACAGGCAGCCATGTAAAAAGAGGCAACTCCCCAGGAGGAGTGCAGCCAGCACTGCCAGTGTGCCATAAGACTCAGCTGCATCTCCTGCTGCTCAGTGGAACAGAGAAATCTGAAAGAAACTGCGTGCAATAATTTCCTCAGATCTGTTCCTGGACACCTACCAGCTTTTGGGATAATGTTGCAATTACCAGCCACAGGAAACCTGCACCCCAAGAAAAATCTTGGCTTGGGATATCCCTTGGATTTACTTCAAGGAATCAAAATGTGCTTGTTTTCTACTTTTTAATATAAAATTACATATGGCACAATTGTTCTCATAAATATCAACATTGCTACTTTGTGGAAATAACAGAATTCTATTGAGGTCAAATCAGCTGATTCCTTGCTTGGAAACTCAGTGGGATTTCTCTCTGCTACCCTTTCTTTCTTTTGAAGATCTCTGCCTCTGAAAATGTTGACTTCTCCTTGAGGGATACTTCTCAAACACACTATGGAAATACTTCCCATTATAACTATTATGTTTGAAGTGAAACATGGTGCAATAGTTATAATCCTTTAAACTGTAATTTCTTCACATTTCTCTACACTCTAAAGTGAAAGACAGTGACATAGATACTACTAGTAGTTTGACCATGTTGTTTGGAAGCATGCTGCTGTGAGCTGCCCATATGTGATAAGAAATACAGTGGACAAATTTCCACTTAAAATAAATAAATAAAAATTAAATTGGGCACAGAAAGGTCATGGGTGATGCATAAACTTTGTAAAAATCAAGGTAGAACAATTTTTCTCAAGATGCTCCTTAAGAGCTGATCTGTACTAATCTGATGTAAAAGTTGTGACCCTGGATTTATGTTGGGTTGTTGTTTCTTTTAAAGCTTAAATCTAGAAATGTTCCATGGTGGAGTATCTTACATTGAACATCGAACATTATAGCTACTGCAGTTCTTCACAGTTAAGAAGAACTGAAATTGAGAAGGAAAAGAAACAAGTCTAATTATGTTACTCTGTGGTAACAATATTGCATAATTTAGTGGACATAATAAAGCCAGTAAACAACATTGAAAAGAATAAACATGATGGGAAAGACCATTCTGGACCACTTGTCTATCAGGTTAACATCAGTCAAATCAGGGATTTTGACTTTGATCTGGGATGTCCTCCTGCGTAAGTGTCCTTTTTTGTGGAGCCTTTGCCTGTCCAGGGCACTCCTGTTGTAGAGGTCTCTGCCGGAAGTGGCTCTTCTGTACTGCAGGTTGGCACTGTCGTACGTGTACGTGGTGGCTCGGGGGTCACGGAGGCTCGTGAGCACATCTGAGCTGCCAACGTCATTGCGTATTTCAAGTGGTCTGAGGAGCATGTTTCCGTGGCCATCAACCTGTGTCAAGGAAGGAAGGTGGATTAGACAAGTTCCTCAGCCAGCCCGAGGCGTTTCCCAGATGGGCCGTGTGGCTCTGGTGTCAAGGTGCTCCTGGGGCTGCAAGGACAGCCCTGTCTGGTTGTCATTGACAAAAGTGAAAAGGTACTCAATACACTGACTAGTGTGAAATTAGCTATTCAACATCTAAGCACCTTCCATCCTGACTCGGCTTCTTAGTCTTGTAATTCAGTTCATTGTCTCATCCTCTGTGAAGTAAGACTTTTGTAATTTTCTCTTTTACTTGGATCATGATCTTTATGAAATACTGATTTTTAAAGGCTGGTGACTGGCACCTGAAGCTTTCACATACTCAGGGTGAAAAGAAAATGTTGCTGTGTCTGCCCATTTTTCAGAGTTTTCAACTGTTAGTGCTGCAGGTTAGTTTCTATAAGTTTTGTAACAATGGGCTCATCATATGAAGAGCACTTAGATACACGTGTATTTTATCAGTTATTGTAAAATACTTGTGATGAGAACTGATTTTGGACAATTACTATATTACAGGGATGAAATCATGGCATACCATTAACTTGTTCATGTGACTATAGAATAATCCATTTTATTCAATAAAAACTTACATTCAGTTACATTTTTATGTGTTGATAGCAGAAGCAATTGCTTCAAATGTGTTTGTCACTTTATTTGTGCTAATAGTCAGAGCACTGTTTTAAATAACTAAGCAAAAAACTGGAAAGTGCAATCAGTATGTACATGTCTGGCACAAACAGTTATATATATGTATATATTAAATATTTTTGTATCATTGTCTTCTTATGTGTGAGTGTAATTAACCACGAATTGCTGCATTGCTGTGTTCTCCTTTTCACAAATCTTTAGTTTTCTTCATGTTTGTAGTAAAACCTCTTTTGAAAAGTTTTTGTGGTATTTCCAGGTTGACTTCTGACTTCTCCATAAAGACTTCATAGATGTTTCAAATTCAGATATTTAAACATCCACTGTAGCTCATATGAGTGAAATAAACATCACAACACAGGCCTCTTAAATGAAACTTCAAAGTCTTCACATCGAGGCTTGAATATTAAAGTTGTTTTTGGTAAACTGTGGTATTGGACCTATCCCAAACTTAGAACAAACTTGATCATGTCTGTGGATGCCTTTATATCAGGGAATAAGGTATTAGACAATATCTAGTCTTGTGGAGCACCATTGATATGCAGTGCTTTGTTTACACTCTGAGCTTTAGACTTTTAGTAAAACATAGCAGAGCTAGGAAATGATATAATAATCTACAGCAGATTTGAAGTATGTGCAAGAAAAAACACACAGGGAAGTCCAGTCTTTGCGGATTGCTGCAAAAGAAGGATGGGACCAAAGAAAGTTTCAGTTCCACCTGGCAATGGGGAAGATGTTCCTTCCCATCACCAGGAGAAATATTTGCATCCTAACTGATGGCGTATTTGCAATGTGCCAGACTAAGCACTTACTAACCGAAAGCAAAGCCATGAAAAGACTATTTGTACAAAAGCCACAGAAGAGAACTGTGGGGAAAAAAGTCTTCCAAGTGAAGTAAGAAGTCTTCACAGATAGAAAATGCACTAGTCTGGTTTAGAAATTGATCCTGTATGTGTTGAAATGAGCATTCAGTGGTAACACCCCAGTTCCCACCACTGTTTTGGTGGGAAAAGATCACATGTTCTGGGTTAGAAGGGATAGCTTGTCACAAATCAGCATGGTGTTTCAAATGTTTGCTTGAGATATGGGCTACCCAGTTCATTCATACTTTTTAGGTCAGTTCTTCAAATTTAAGAAGAAATAAGATTTAAGCTAGGGTCTTCTACTCTCCAGAGGACTGCCGTAACTATGAGACTATTCATTTATTCTGAAGATCTGACATTTTTTTTTTTGTGGGAAAAACCCAATGATCTCAGAGTTGTCTCTGTGCAAAAAGAGATTGTTTTTTAATTCTCCGAAGTTTTGAAAGGTTAATCTTTTCCTCCCAGTTTTATAAAATAGCTCTTTGAGCTGTCTTTGATTACATCATCTAATATGTAAGTTAATTGACTTACAATTATAGTGTTACAATAATAGTAACAATAATACAAGCATTATTAAGCAGTTATTATGACTTTTCTTTTGGGAAGAAAACTCGTAGCTGCCTATACTCTGAAGTGATTCATAGTGATCTTTCTTAAACTAATATATCCTGACAATTTATTATGAGCCAAGCAGTGTCTGAATTCCTGCTCTAAGCATTCTGAATGAACCTGTTATTTTTAAAATGAATTTAATTTAAACCATTTTAGGCAAGATGATTTGTATGTCATGAAGCAAGTTGGCCTTTGAATTGCGGTGTTTGCAATTCAGAGCAAAGAGCCTTACACTGATCTTGACTAAATTATCTCATGGAAGTATAAAACGTTTTTATGTACCTGGTCAAATGCTCTGTGAAATTTCCCACATCATTAAAAAAACCTCTCAGTATATTTTGAAGTTCAGTGCAAAGTATTAAAACTTTTATTAAAACTCAGCTGATCCCCTGCTGCTGAGCCAACAGCTGTGCTGAAATCGTTCTCCTCAGATGAACTCAGTTCATTATAATCTAGCTGTAATACTAACTCACACCTCCATCCAAGGTACAACCACCCCTCACTGGGCAGGTGCTCCGTATTTTATTGACTCGAAGAGTGAAAGGAGAGACTTTTGCACCAATCTAACAAAGGTTAGAGGCACTCAAGTTCCACCTAAATGTAAAGAAACATGATACAATAAGTTGAGAATGGGGAAGAGTTAGGGAAGAGACTCCATTGTAACTACTGGCATCAGTCAATGGGCTGAACCTGTCTTTTACCCCATAGGGAGGCCTGTTGGGTAAGAATCACTCTGTGTGGGCTGAATATTTTCACTGGGGATTAGAGTTTGTCTGTGTGTTGCTTTAAATATGTTTTTGCAGTTGCTATCACCGGCAATCCTTGAACCTTAATCTGTCACCATTTTTTATTAATAAATAGTGATATTCCATAAGTTGTTAGAGTGAGGCCTTCCCAGGTGCTGGCTGTTGCTGGCAGTGGGTAGCATACTCAAATAAAGAGGAAGACCCACTAAGGGGTCATAAACTGGGAAGACCTGCTGAGGAGTCTCCCTTAGGCTGTCCCTGACTAAGTCAGTCAAACCACACTGTGATCCAGCAGGGCAGTTCAGTGGAGGGTCCCCCTGAGAGGACGCTGACAGACTGGTCTCAGCTTTCCTGGGGCACTGACAGACAAATCAAACACTGAGGGTTGAATGGATATCCCCACACTAAGGGGGATGAAACCTCCTTTTTTCACGTGTTTCCTACTTAGGATCATCAAATGATATTGTAAGTGTGAAATAGTCAAAGTCATAAAAAGAAAACAACCCAAAACAACAGGCCTGTATTGACCACATAAAAAGCAGTCAGATAGCTCTAAGGGGAAGTGCATGTTAGCATTCCTTGACAGAGAATGGATCTCAAATGCTAAGTCCTGTCTGGAATGAATTTNTTTTTTAAATTTTTTTTTTTTTTTTTTTTTTTTTTTTTTTTTTTTTTTTTTTTTTTTTTTTTTTTACCTTAGCTCTTGTGAGATAAAAGGTAAGAACCTCTGTTTTATCTCAGTACAAACCCATTTTTTCTTCCTTTTAAGATGAAAGACTCAGGGCCATGTTACTCATACAGGTTGTCTTATTGGAACAAATGCTGTAGTGTTACCACAATCTGATCTGCAAAGGAACAGCTTATGCTAGCAGGGCTACACTAATTCACAAGGAGATTTACTTGAAGGTTAAGATATTTGTGTGATTATATGTTTTCCTTCTTCTCCTTCCAGTAGCCACTGTATTGGAAAACTGTAACTTCTCCTTGGAGCCTGTGGCTGGTCTCTGGCTTTCTATCCCAAGTGTTTCGTGTTTCAAAGGACCCTTGAAAGGAAAGTGTGATGCTGTGCAGAACTGGGGAGACAATCTATCACTTGTCTTGTGTTGTCACTTATGAATCTTTTGATAGCACAGCCCCTTTCTCATTATGACATTTTCCTCTCACATTATGATTACATCCTATCCTTTTTCATAATTAAAAGATATCTTCTCTGTAATTACTATTCATGTTATAATTGTCTGGGGAAAGAGAAGCAGTATCATATGGACTATCTAAGTATTTTCTTGCTGAGTAGTTTTTCCTGCTTATCCATAATTACGGTGATGTTAGTGATATCTAACTTTGACAAATAAACAAGATATAAACAGTCTTTATGCTTTATTCAGAGAAACAGAAAGATAGTTTACTACAAATTAATATTTTTTCTATACTAAAAATCAAAATGGCATAAATTGTGAAGCTGGAGAGTCATTATTTCCATCTTCTTCAGTCTGTAGAGCATGGAACAGCCATCTATGAAACAGCAGTTCCATTTCATTTTTCATCTGGTCTTCTCTACGCTGTTAATACTCTGGTCAGTTTGCTGAGTGTTGCACACGCATCTAAAGCTTGTGTTATCTGGTGAAGGAATTTGAGCTCTTTTAGTCTTTGGAGTTGTATGTCAAATTGGAATGATCGATATCTTCACCTGGCACAGAGATGAAGCACTGTTACACATCTTCTAATAGTTACAAGTCCCTGTATGGATAAATGGTGTGGGTCAAGAGTAAAAGGGAAGAAATGTCCTATAGCTATACATACTTACAACTGTACTTCTTTTATGCTCAAAAAAATATTTTCCCCTGCTCCGGTGCAGGCATCATAATACCAGTGAAAAATCTCAAAAAAATGATGGAGGGGCTGGGAGCTGTCTCACTGGAGGTCATATAACCTGTGTCCCATTGCTCTGGTCATGTCCACTCTTCCTGCCAAAGACAGAAACACAACTGTTGGAAATCAACATTTCTATGCTGAGTAAAATTAATGTTCACACTGTCTCACACCAGTGTGTGGAACACAAAATTCACTGATATCCATTCCTGTGTGTTTTTAGGTATATGTGTGCATATATATGTATTTAAGATCACAAACCTGCACTGTATAGGCAGAAAGCAGTCTGTTCACTTAAAGCACTCTCAGTCTCAGAATGGGATTGCTGTCTGAAGTGTGAGCACTTAGAAATCCTGGTTCAAAACATGCATGACTTCCTTTTTCTATCAGAAAAAAATGATGGTATATGCAATGTGGTGCTTTAAAAACTTTCCATCCCATTCTAAGTACCAATCTCAGTGTAATCTTTGCTGCATAACATTTAGACAAAAGCTTTTAGTTATGAGTTATGGCATTTTGTTAAATGAAATCTCCAAATATGTAGGAGAAGAACTTACCTGCACTCTTATCCTTTACTCAGTTCAGTGTGCTGGGGCACATGTAGCCAAGGCTGACTCTGAAGAAGTCTTGATTTCCTCTTCATCACAAATCCTTTCTGTGCTGCTTCTCACCTAGGCTGGGTTATCTCAGGAGCTGTTGAGGTAGCTGGTCAGAGTTTGTGGGCTATGTTGGTTTTTTTTTCCCTTCCTTATTTTCCATAGAAATGGATAGACAATGTCTGTGCACAACAATCCATACCGGGGTACAGTACCCCACAGTACTTTGTGGGGTCTTGGAGACTGCTGATTGCCGGAACTGAATTTGTGCCCTCACTGTAATTAAGCACCTCCTACACAATGGGACAGAAGGCAAATGCAAGTAAGAACTTTTACTGGCCTCATGAGTTCACTGAGACTGAGGATATGATGGCTTTGTTAATGATGCATAGCTGTCGTGGTGGGACACCAAACACACAGCTCTAGAATTAATAAGATATCACAGAGTTTCTGAAATGCACTTCCTGATGTGCATGTGACACTGTATCCATCTATCAAGATGAAGTCTTCTTAGAATTTTATGTGTTGGCCTCATTCTTCAAACTGAACAGAGGGCTCAAATACAGTTTTGTCCAATTGTCATTACCTCAGGCCACGACAGTAAAGAAGTTTGGGCTTCAGCCCAAAAACAGCCAGGGCAAGATGCCATTAATACTTGGATGTAATATACTGTAAGGAAAGCAAAGGAAGGAAGAACATTTTTAGCTCATTAGGATATGTATTTTCCTCTGAGTCAAACTGGGCCAAATACACCTGAGGCTCCAAAGGGTTTATTTCTGAAAAACTGGGAAAAAGTGAAATAGGTTTATAGATGTTTGCAAGTGCTCAGTGATGTATTGCAAAACTCATCCTCGTTAAAAATATGTCCATAGCATTACTTCCTGAAAGATTTGTGGGTTGTTTTTTAAAGAGGGGAGAGTTATGGTTTGCCTGAATTTAGCTGAGGGAAAAATCCTGACGTCTATGAAAGCTGTTATAACCTAGCAGCAGCATCCTTGTGTTCCTCAAAGCTCAGTGCTACAGGCTTCATTCAGGGCTCACTGAAGCAACACAGCTTGTCTATGCTTTTTATTTATGGTAACATTTCTGTATGTAAAGAGGAACTTTATTATAAACATTTCTTCTATACCACCTACTAAAGCAAAAAAAAAAAAAAAATACACAGTTGGAGTGATAAATATTTAACTTCCATGTACCCCTTGTATTTCTTCTGCAAGAAATACAAAGAAGAAATGTGTCCTGAATATTCATTTGCATTTTCTGTATTTTTTAACTCTGTTTTCAGTTGAAGATGGAAGAAACCATAGGTTGCTGTAATCTCCTTAAAATACAATTTTTCTCTAGGCAATCTTAAATGCTTTTGCACATGTTCCACATCTAGTTATCTCTATCATCATATAAATGAATATTTTCACAGTAAAAGCAATGTTTGAAAAGACAGCTTGAACCTTTTACCTGGACTCTATTTGTTTCCAGTCTGCTCTTCTGGCCTGTCGCATGTCCTGCCCTGCCTACTGTCTTTTTTTGACGTTGAGGTCCTTTCCCAAAGAATATGTAGTTTACAAAGGCATATTCCAGCAAGGCCAGGAACACAAACACAAAGCATCCCATCAGGTAAATATCGATTGCCTTGACATAGGGAATCTTTGGCAAGGTCTCCCTGAGATGGGTGCTGATGGTGGTCATGGTCAGCACAGTTGTGATTCCTGTGAAGGGAAGAAATAGACATTGACTAATAAGACAAGGAAGGAGATTTGAGCACAAAAGACATAATGGCAGCATTGCACTTCTCATGCAGATGGATTAATTATGTGATCAGGTTCTTAGCAGCCAAAGGAATGTTTTTTGCAGAGCTGGAAAGGAACATATACTTGCAAGTCTGCTGATGGCACCTTCCTTGGCTTTTCATGCAGTGGCGGGTGAATGAAATAACCTCCAATAGCCCAGGCTATGCTGGAACTTCTTGCCTTAATTTTTGCAATAACTGTACTAGAGCATGTGATGTTAGCTGACCTGGATAGCAAAGAGTTGATTGCTATTCTTTCTATGTGAGAAAATGCTTCTTACTTCATTTACAAGCAGTAGCTCTGCTTGACCCCATAGGTGACTTGCTATGAGGATCTGCAACAAGTGTCTAGCTTTTGATTTAAAATGGAGGATTAAAAGGAGAAAGGGAAGCCTTTTGATAAAGTGATGGTCTTTGATGAAGAGAAAGTGATATATGTGCTTGTACCAAAACAACTTTTCCTGTTAACTAGGTGCTTGCAAGTAAAGCATTTCCATCTCATTGTGTTATCCACCACTGAATGATTTTTTTTCTCATATGTGTTTTTTCTTTTAGCTGGCTGAAATGACTTTTTAGTTTACTTTAGTCAGAGGTCATTAATGCATATAGATAATAGCTCTAGGCACAGGTATAACAAGTTTAATTTGCAAGGAGGTGGGACAAAATGGCTTTTTGGCAATAGAGATGAAAAACATATATCATATTAAAGCACAGATAGCACAGAAGATCTTCACTCTTCTGGAAAGCTGTAGGAAGGAACATGGTATGGGAAAGAACCCTCTTATAGGTAAAACAGACTTATTTGGTGTAAGCTGGTATATCTCCACTGATGTCAGTGGGATCTTGCGTATTCCTTCCAGTCACAGATCTGGCCTGAGAGAATACTTTTTAACATCAGCAGGGATTGTTCATGCAGCACGGTGTAGATACCCTTAGATATCTGAATTAGACTTTTACACTCCAGTGTGGAAACAAGATACTTTTGGCCAGATCCAAAGACCATTATGCCAACTTGAAGTCAGTCAGAATCCCAACTTAAGTGCAGAGCAAGAACTTCAGATGTTGGCAAAGTCACATTTGCCTGCCTTCCTGACAACCAAGGTCCTGTGCTGCTCATGTAAGATAACAGTTAGTAATGCTACAACCAGCTGTATGGATTTGGTGCCACTGTTTTCAAAGGCAGCAAGTGTCCACATAGTTCAGTCATTTTGAGAAGAAGTTACCTAGAGCAACTCTGGCTGCAGAGGCATCGTAATTGATCCAAAAAGACACCCACGACAGAATTGTGATCAGCGTGGAAGGCATATAGGTTTGCAAGATGAAGTATCCAATGTTTCTTTTAAGCCGGAAGCTAAGTGATAATCGAGGATATGCTCCTGAAAGAAAGAAGTCATATAATGACTAATGCCTCACAAAAGGTAGGCACTGATATTTCTGGGTTGGAGGAAGAGGAGACAACTTTTTTTAACTTGTGCCTACCTGTTGTAAATTCCACTCTCTTTGATACCATCTTGTAATCCACAATAGAAAATTGCGGGAGCTCGATGTTATTAACTCCTGTTACTGCTGACTCTCCTCCATTCCAGTAGAATTCAATATCATCAGTAGTGTATCCATCTGAAACAGA
Organism: Rhadina sibilatrix; assembly: GCA_013400275.1. NCBI lineage: Eukaryota > Metazoa > Chordata > Aves > Passeriformes > Phylloscopidae > Rhadina > Rhadina sibilatrix. The sequence goes on from VWYO01009030.1 coordinate 254,455, forward strand.
GGAACAACCTGATTATTGACTTTTCTTTTTGTTTTATTACTTTGTTAAATAGTTGCAGTTCAAGTGGAAGGAGCTGTTGTTAACCAGGGATTCAGCCTTCTGTTGTGTGACATTCCTGTTACATAGAAGCCTTTCTCTGTGCCCTGAGGAAGCTTCTAGATGTAGAAGAGGAGAAGAGAGAAAACAAGGACAGAATTAATGATTAAAGTTTGTTTTGTAGCTAGCTCTAATACAACTACTTTTCAGTCAGGTTTGAGTTGTTCAGTTTGCCAGCAGATACATCATCAGCAAAACTTTTAAACTTTCTTTGGAGGAGCTCTGATAGTAAAAAACCAGGTCCCAGATCTTAATGTGATTTCCTATGCAGGATTTGACAAAATACAGAGCTGGGAGCCAGTGGAAACAAAGATGATTCTAGAAGAATTAAGCTGCCTGTAGTTTCACCTGACAATGTCTGTCAGAGCTGTAGGTAACCCTTTGATATTCATGAAGCATTTTATATTTTAATTAGACCATGCCATCTTTGATCTTCTGTTATCACAGAACTATTTCTTTTTTACTCCAAAACTAGCACCTTTCTTCTGTTTCCTTTTAACAATGATGTTGATTATTTATAATTTAATTAAAAATTAATTTGCCATTATATCACTAGAAATGTTAACATTATTGTTACCATTTTCAGAAATATTTTGATTGAACTCAGAAGTGACTGAGTTTCAAAAAAATCTTGCAATTGACAACATTTTTGAACTAATATTAAAACTGGTTCCACTTTATTGCATTTTCCTACTTTCCCCAGATGTCTACCAGAGGAGAGAACATCTCATCTATTTTTAAATTTTTCCTTCAGGTGTTAGATTTAATCAGGTTTAAATCATATAACACAGATCAAATAAAATGTGTTTGAACTCAAAGCCTTAGAAAACTCGACAGTACTTTTGCCAGTTGAACCAACTGTAGCATCAGAAGCCTCTACAGAGTTAGGAACCTATCCTTTCATGTGTACAAGTAATGCAATATCAAGCTAAGGAAATTAGTCTTGAGATGTCTTTTCCTATGATGGTGCCTAGTAATAGCCTCATCCCTGGAAGGCTGACCACATGCAGAACAGATCCGTGGTTTCCCTGGTGACAGTCAGAGAAGCTCTTTTGACTTGCTGCCAGGCTCCAGAGATTGCTTGGAACGTCTGCAGCTATTGAACAGCTATCTCTTGATGCAAACACACAATGACAGGCTGAACAAGGTTAAATGTTCACATATTTTATTTCTGAACTGCTCAGTGCCATGGTGTTCAAACTATCTGAACTGCTCGGAAAACCACACTAACCCATGTAATATGGATTGCTGCTGCAAGCTTAAAACTGGGTTTCCCATTAATTATGCTATTTTTTTATTTTTTTTTTCCAAATGAACCACCCCAGGGCTGTGACAGAGAGCTCTGCATGGCTGGTTTTCATTCCTTTTCAATGCAAAAGGTCAAGGTAGCTGCTTGGTAGTGAGACTTCAGTAGTTGCTTTAAAGGCTTTGCACACAAACCCCAGAGCTGACATGAGCTACATGTAGGGTGTGATGCAGAATGATTGAAAGTGAATGAAGACTGCTAAGACTGTTTAAAAGACCAAGACTGAGATTGGCAGGGAAGTGTTAACTTCATTTTCTTGCAAATCTGTTTTATAAAAACTTTCTCTTGAAGGATTTATCTTCTCAGAAAAGGTGGTGCAAAAACAGATGGCATTGGAACGAACTATCATCTCATACTGAAAGGGTATTGATGATGTGTAGACTTTGTACCACTGAGATATCCTCTCTACATGAGGTAATACCCGTCCTATGTCTTTAGGGGACAGAATAAAGAACAAAAGGGGCATCATTACCTAGATGTTGAGCAGGTACTTGCTGCAAAGTCGCAGGTGAAGGTTTAGATGTGAGAATCCTGAACTCTGCCTCAGGGTTTGGAAGAAAACCACAAAAATTATTCTTCTGTTCTGTGCTGTCACCACCTGTTGCTCCTTTCGCATCCTGCTCTCCAATTTTGCTCTGATAGTGCCACTTCCTTGGACAGTGCAGGCTGGGACCCAGGGCAGAGAGAGGAACTACCTCCAGTCCTCAGAAGCTCCTGACTTTGCTTGTGGCCTTTTAAGGCAGCCACAGTCAGCCTCTCTGCAGTTTCTCTGACATTTTGAGAAAAGAGGTAATAGTTTGGCACCTTATTGTGGCTGAAATTCCCTTCCCTGAAGGTGAATTATTAGTGATTTAGTTGTTAAAACCCACAATGGTGCCAAATAAACATCTGGGATATCCGAAGGCAGATTTCAAAGAGAAAAAGGAGACAAAACCTCCTACAAAAAGATTGCATCATTTCATTGATACACTGTGTCATGTTGAATCTTTGCAAAAGAATTTTTTTTGAGTTTTGTAAGGTAGAAAAATGTGCTTTTCCCTAGTCTTGCTTTCTATGACTTTGGCTACTAAACAAAAAGCAGAACTAGTAGGTTATAAAGTCAACTGACCAAAAGCAAGAACCTCATGTAAGGTATCAGCTGGTGACAAGCTGTCACTGCTGACAGGCCATGTTTTTAATTTCTACAAACTCAAAAGAGACTTCCAAATACAACAAAAAGTGTGTCTAATGTGAGCTACTACTTTTTCTAAATAGATCGATTTTTTTTTTTCTTGAATTAAAGCTTCCGTAAAGCTGATGGAAATTATGAGAAAGGGATAGTGATGTTTTTCACTCAGGAGCATTCACATTTTTCAGCTCCCTTTTTAGAAAAGTAGTTGAGCAAAAACATCTTCCTGTGGTTTTAGGTACAGAAGGCTTCAGTACATTTATTATTTCCTTGGCAGTCATTGTAATATCTCTAGCTAGACTCTAACAAGGTATAAATTCTCCCTGGGCAGTCCATTCCCTGACGCAATAGGATTGTTGCTGTGCGATGCCCTTTCCTCATGTGCTTTGCACATTGTTCTAGGTGTGTGAGAGGCATTGCTTTTCATGGCTGACAATGGCTCACAGGTGCAGGAATTGGAGGTTCTCATGTTTCACAGGTGTCGACATGGCTTTTTTTCTAGCAAACTTAGGAGGAAGACTGTTGGCTGCAGGTTAAAGACAGGAATTGATCTCAGCTCTGAACAGTGAGCAGGTGACAGATTGCCCCTTTCCCATTTTCAAGTGGCTTTAAGCGAGGAGCTGTAGTGATGTAAATTAAGAAACCTTCAAGTGCAGAGCAGTACAGCCTACAGGCTAGCAGGCAGCACCCTTATTTCGGGCAGCAAATGCCTTACGGTTTACAAAGGAAGAAAAGCTATTTCAGTGATAGGAAAAGTGAGTCTTGCCATTGCAGTGGCCAATGTTAATGCTGGTTTGTTCACCGAACTTATCAGTTCTGCCCAGGTATTCCCTCGGCTCTTATCCCATGTAATCCTTTTCCCTCTGCGTACGTATCTATGTCACCAATTTAAATGCATACCCGCGCTTTTGTGCCAAGAGAGAGCAGCACTCGCAGCTGGACCGTGATGTCTGAGCACGAATTTCACAAAAGTCAGCTATCGCGGGCCTGCAGTATTTCAGTGGTGTTGACAAGAGCTGTCACAGGGTGGGCGCCACGCGAGCGGGAGAACGCCGGAGCTCCGAGAGCGGCGGGCGGCTCCGGCAGCGCCCCGGGGCCGCGCGGGGGCGCCCGCGCTCCGCCTTGGGGCCGGGGATGGAGCGGCCGGGCGGGCCCGAGCGGGGGATGCGCGGGGGATGCGCGGGGGATGCGGCGGGAGCCGAACACGTTTGCTCCCAACTTCTGGAGCGAGCATGGCCTCATTGCTCGGCTGGCATCCTTAGCAGTCTAGCTCTTTTAATCAAGCAGTTTTCCCAGGAATTCTGCGTCTGGTTTTGTTGACCTAAATAATGAGGGGCCGCTAAAATTTTATTTATTTGTTTGTAATATAATCAATAATGGTCCCTGAAAAGTATTTGTTCTATTTAATTTTTTTTTTTTTTTTT
>VWYO01009030.1:258481-277781 GCA_013400275.1 Rhadina sibilatrix
TTGCTTGCTAGATTCCTTTCCATCTTCAAAACCACATTTAATTGTCCAGCTCAAGATACAAAACTTCTAGATTGTGCCTTTCATAACAACTTAGTCTTTGTTGCTAAATGTATTATATTTTTCTTGTTACTATTCCTATGACTGTATTCAAACAGAAAGATAATGCATTTCTTCCACATGGCACCAAGGTGCTCCATACAGTGGTAATGTATTGTACTATTTAAACTTAAACCTGACATGTGAACGGCGCACCACACATCTGAAGATGTGTTTTGGAAATCAGTGTAACTAGTTAACACTAACGCGATAGGATTGCTTGAAAAAGCTTCCTGCCACCCGTGTACGAGTGCGTATTTGCATCTGTAAGGTACTTTTTTTTCCACTGAGAAGTATTTTTTGTTTTCCCTGGGGTTATGAGTTAGCCTTAGCAACACTGGCCCAAATGAAAATTTGGTTAGACTGCTGGAGTACTAAACATTGTCAATTATTTAAGAAGGCTTCTCAAATAAAAATAAATTTTATGTATGGGGCATTCTGTTCCATCCCAGTTGTAGACATAACTTCTTATCCAATAGAAGAGGAAAATAAATGTTATTACAGTATAAAGTCACTCTTGCAAGATCCTAATCCAGTTGAAAGACTGAATTATAACCTTGCCTTAATTTGCAAATACCTTTAATATTGGTTTAGCTTTACTTATCATTTTTTTGCCAGTGAGACTTGATACAAACCTGGAAGTCCTGTGGGAGAGAGATTGTTTGGTTTTGCTTAATATCTGTTTAATGGCTAACACAGCAGGACTTCTCTGTATCCCTGTTTATCAACAGAGGGAAATGAAGGATTCTGGAGAAGTAGTCAAACTTGTATTGAAAATGCCTTAGGGCCAGTTAATTTGGCTCCTTCTACTGGATTATGCCAGTTATGGCAAAGGAACTTAAAGGCTAATATAAATATAATGCAACGAAAAATCAGTATGTTTTGGCTAGTATGGTTTTCATGTGCAAGAGTACCTCCTGTAAGGCATGCTGGTATTTTTGTGTCCTGTTCACTAGTAAGAATTTAATTCTCATTAGCAATAAAAAATACCCAAACAAAGAAATTATTTGGAAAGGGAAGCAAATGTAAAATTCTTCGTTTGCATTTCCATATACATTCCAATTCATGTTGTTCTATTTCATGCAGTTTCCTTTCTTTGCCCAAAATAGCAATGATAAGTTGGCTAGAACGAAGGACACACTTGATTCCAGTGAAGAAAGGACCTGTCTGAGTCACAATTCTTTAGCCTGGAGGTAAGGTGGCTGATAAAAAAAGAGTCTTTAAGATCCTAAGTTAGCATGGTGAGCTTGAATAGTGCATGATTATTTACAGACCATGAGACTTTCAGAACAAGAAAGCAACAAATCATATGTCTAGTGGCTAGTTTGAAAGAAATAAAGGGGAAGTCAGCATACAGGTAAACTGCAGAAATCTGTCATTGACATGAGTGTCTTGAGTTTATGCTTGTTCAAAAGCTGCCATAGAATCACAGAATAAAAATCTACCCAGATTGTTAAATATGATACTATATCTGACTGGATATAGCAAAGTGCAGAGCACTTAGTGGAGGTGTTTACTGAGGGAATATCAGCACGTGTGTCCTAGGCTCTGTTCTAGATTCATTGATATATTCTGCTGGCTGCTCTCAGAGACAAGATGATGGGCAAGAAGGACATTTGATTTAAGACAGTACAACAATTAGGGATCTGACATGTTCCAATGCAGCCTAATTCACCCATCTCATTTCTTTCACCTTTACAACATTTTCTTTTCATCACTGGCATGATGGCTTTTAGCCTGATACAAACCTGAGACTGTGACTCTATACGTGTCTGTATAATTCCTGTAAATCAAACTGTGATTAAAAGCCTTGTTCATGCCTACACATTTTGTGTAGTAATAAGCAATCTGCTCATAGTAGCTTAGAGGCTAAGATGTTGAAAACTCTGAAGGTCCTTATATGCAAATGTTTAGTGAGCAGTGCCAGTGATTCAAATTTGGACTTGAATAATTCTGATGATCTATTGCCTTAAGATTTCCACCAATAATATATTGGGTTTTTTTAAGTTTTTAGAAATCAGGCGAGCAGTGTGTGTTCATGACTGGTGTTCTCTTGTGCAACCCAGACACTTGCATAATTGTACATGTAATATGTACAAGGTGCACAACTGCTGGCAACAGGTCAGCCCTGATACACACATCATACATCAGTTTCTACAGACTTGTAGCAAGTTTCTCACCTTGTGAGCTAGTGTGAGTGACTCTGAAGCATGAAGTTTTAAGCTGGCACTTCAGTTACTTTGGTAGTTACATATGCTGAGGAACATTTTATTTAATCGCTTCCACATTTCTCACTCATTTGCCTGGATCCTCTTGTCTTGTGGGATTGAAACCACCAAAGTCTTGAAGTCACACTGTCATGTTCTTAAAGACTAGTCAACAGTGATTAGGGCAGCAGCTGTGCATGAGGAGGTTAACCCAAACAGTCTCCTTGCCTTGCATGCCATTTCACTTCCTGGTGGTACCAGACTGTCCTTGAGAGCTTGGAGCTGGAAAGAGAGGATTTGTTTCTTTCCAGTAGCAAGTGTCAAAAATCCCAGCCATCTTCTCTTCCTTTTGATCTGAGACACCTTTTTCCTGAATCCATTTTGATCTTTCTGCTTCTCTCTTTCTTATTCTTCTTTTGAATGGACACTCTACTGGTTACCAGCTGTATCTCAACTGGCAGAAAGGTGAACCAAAGCTCCTGACATCTGGAGAAGTTTTCTTGCTTCTCCACACTGCCCCTCCCCCCCTCCCCTTTCTTTTTTTCTTCTAACTTTTATTCCCTTCTGGTTTGATGGGGAGGAAGAAAATATCCATTTTCAGGAGCAGCAAAATGCAGACCACACATTGTTTCTACTCTAGTCCTGGCAGCACAGGCTGGGAGTGCTAGACTCATGATGAAATACCTCGACATGTTGAGAGAGACGTGCCCTATGAAAGCCTCGTGCAATCCCTCACCTTGTTTGCTAACTCAAAGGACTTCCACACCTTATGCCTTTACACAAACCTGACTAAGGTAACTTGCTTGCAGTGCTCTCAGGAGCACATTTTATGTAGAATCTGTAAGTCCAGTGCAAATCTCCTTTCAACTCCACCAGTTCCTTCCTCTTTTTTTTCTCATTTGAGCTGCTGTACAATAGATGACTCTTACAGTCTAAGCCATAATCCTAGAAGTTTTTTTTTTCTGACTTCAGTTGCTTTACAAAGTTAAAAAGGGAACAACACTATTTATAAGCACATTATGTAAACATTAGCAACAGAGGTTCAGCTGCTTAGCATTCAATTAATTTAGTTCAGTCAATATTGCATGGTACACAGTTTTGTCTGCTCGTATTGTAAACACATCTTGCCCTTGAGCACTTCTTTCATTTGACTAATTAAGATCTGCTTCTAAGTGCTCTCATTTTGTTGCCAGGCAGACTCACCCAACTTTAGATACAGCTGTTGTACTTGGTGAAAAAGGCATTTGAAATCCAGGTCCATCTAGTTGGTGCTCCAATGTGTCAGGCCAAAACCTGCTCTTCTTTAAGGCAGAAGGGTCTCTGCTTTCCACAAGACTCAGACTGGAGATGGATCAGGACATTGTGTGTTTCTTACTTATGCCAGCATGTCTTATACAAGTACACATATTTCTGCACAATATTGTGCTCCCACCTGAGACTTTTAATTATTTAATGCAGGTGCATAAAGTTTTTCAGAGAGGTAAATGTGGAAGCAAGTACAAGTCCCCTGTACTTGGGCTTTTTATATAAATAGTGAGAATGAAATTTTCACGGTGGTCTGCCCTTTCTTTTCTGATTCTCCTCCTCCCTGGGGGAAGAGGGGAGTGAGTGAGTGTCTGTTTGGTGTTTAGCTGCCAGCAGTCTCACTCACTATTCTGACTATGTATGTAGCTGAGTTTTCAGTTCATGAACAATTGTAGAAAGATTTAAAGTTACATTGAGCTGCATTAAAATTTCCATTCAGACAAAATCAAGAATAATTGAGAGGAATTTGGCAATGCACATGTCTTGTACACATACTCCACATTTTCTGTGTGCAGATTTTGTCAAAATAATTACACATTACTGAACTCATATACTGTGCTGAGAAAAAATTCTTGCCTGAAAAATACCGTGCTCCCTTGGGCAAAACCAGGCTGAGTTCAGAGAGGAGTGCAGTCCTGCACCAAGGAGATGAGTGCTTCATTGGACATCAAGGTGCCTGGGTACTGCTACGATTGCCATTTTTCCTCAAGCACTAAAGAATGAGTACAGGGTTTCTGTGGCTAAAAGCATAGGCTAAAGTCAAGGGAACAGGTTTTTTGGGTGGTTAATGTACAACCTCTGCTTAGTATCTGCAGTTTTGTGTGGAGGGAGGCAGACATGCAGCACGCACTCCTTAGTGGACTAATGTAAGGTGTAATGGAGGGGCAGGTGCTCCATGGAGGGAGAAAATTTAAGATCTTATAATCAAAAGATTCAGAATGGTTTCCTGTCTGCCTAATCTTGTTGATACACATTTACTGTGTGTGAAATATGTGAATTACAGGTTCTGCTGCTTTGGCCGTAAATGTGAATATAAAAAAGGTGATTGTGGTCTATGTGGTTTGGATTAGAAATTACAAAACTTTAAATAACAGGTTTTTTTCTTTTTTTTTTCCTCAGGAAGAACTCTCTGTAGGCAATTTAGTAATCACAGAATCATAGAAGCAGAGAGAGGTTTGATTTGGAAGGAAATTAAAGTTCCAACCCTCCTGTCATGGGCAGGGACACCTTTCACTAGACCAGGTTGCTCAAAGCTCCATTCAACCTGGCCTTGAACACTTCCAGGGATGGGGCATCCACACCTTCTCTGGGCTACCTCTGACAGTGTCTCACCACCCACACAGTAAAGAATTTGTTCCTAATATCTAATCTACACCTACTGTCTTTCAATTTGAAGCCATTAGCCCTTGTCTTGTCATTACATGCCCTTGTAAAAAGTCCCTATCCAGCTCTTTCGTTGGCACTGTTTAGATACTGGATGGTGTTCTAAGGTCTTCCTGGTCCCCTAATCTTCAGGCTGAACACCTCCAACTCTCTCAGTCTGTCTTCATAGGAGAAGTGCTCTGTCCCTCTTGGTGGCCCTCCTCTGTACTCACTCCAGCAGGTCCATGTCCTTCTTATGCTGAGGACCCCAGGGCTGGACACAGCACTACAGGTGGGGTCTCACAAGAGCAGACTGAGGAACATAACCACATCCCTCGACCTGCTGGACATGCAGCTTCTGGTGCAGCCCAGGAAGTTGTTGGCTTCCTGGGCTGGGAGTGCATATTGCCAGGTCATGTTGAGATTCCCATCAACCAAAGCCCCCAACTCCTTCTCCTAAGGACTGCTCCCAATCCACACCTTAACCAGTCTTTAATTGTGCCTATAAGCACTTATAGAACATAAATGAAGAAGAATGGAAATAGATCACGCAGAAAATTGGCCACATATTCTAAGTCACTGAGAGTATTAGCCAAAATTGCACCTCACCAGGAAGTTGCAGGAAGAGATAGCAATACTGGGTAGCAATCTAGTAACCTTTAGGTGCTGCTTCAATCAGACAGATTACAGCTCAGATCTGTAATTAGAGTTACCATGCAGTCTCTCCATTTCCCTGGACATCAGCACTATGGCTATGTAGCCCTGATCCTGGGGTCCAGTGCCTCATGTGAAATGAGTCATTGTCTAATTCAGTTTCCATCTACGTGCTAATGGACAGTTGTCCCTTTTAAAAACCAGGCTTGCACTCCAATGGTAACAGGTATTTGAAAGACTGAGGAAGATGAATGTGCACTTCTGCACAGATGTTTCCTTCATGGCTAGGGAGATCTGAGCTAGGAGTCTGGGAAACTTGGTGCTGCTGTTTCCATGGAAGCCTGATTAATTGAGGGCTGCCAATCACCAGAAAAATATAAATTAAATGAAAAATTGTATCTGTATGAATGACATCTTCAAACAAACCTGAAATGCTCAATGTTTTCTTCTTGAAGATTTCCATACACTGTGGTTTCCCCATAACAACCTATGCCTCTTTGTACAGTCTACTCTGACACATAATGCTTGTTGCTATAAGTTTATGAGGAAGGTGAATTAATAAATAAAGCTGCTAGAAGTGGTAGCAGAAGGCTAATGGAGGAAGCATTAAGAGTTTTTTCTGAAGGGCTGAATTCTGTTCTCTGTACTGCAGAGAAGTTTCCTGAAGGCCAGAGGATTTGCATGTGAGTATACTGCTTACTAAATAAAACTACTTCATATTAATATTGTCCCAGGTCAGCTAAGCCATCTTTCCACACTGAGATTTGAGGCATTGTGTTTTGTTACTTGTATTACGGCAGTGTCATGAAGCCACACATATAGATCAAGACAGAGAAGGGATAGGCACTGAGTAGATAATTTCTCAAGATTTATAATATCTGTAAATACAGATGCATTGGGGGCTTCACTTTCACAAACTGAAGCAAATCTATGAGTACTAGAATCTTCCAGTTTGTTCTGGGGTTTTTGCTTTTATACAGAAATTCACATCTAGGCAGAAGACAATGAAATATATAAGTGATACTTATGGCTATAACATTCTAGGACAACTGTATTGTCTCAAAGCACAGTATACCAGCTCTTCCAAGACTGTTATATTACCAGGTGCAGAGATTATTTTTCTTTCAGCTCTTACTGCAGAAACTCAGACTCATCTAAGAGCACAGCTGCTTCTAGAGAGTCAGCCCCTCCTCTAAATGAACAATTAATTTACTTTTTTTAAAGCAAGCTAAGCTTTTCTTTTTGCTGTTCCCTGGCCTGAGGGATCTCAGAGGCTGAAGACTGAGACTTGATGAGGCTGTGCTGGGAAATGACTCAGCTCCAGCTTTCCTGTCCTCTTTGGTCACCAGGGGACACCCTGAGTCACACATTGGTACTTCTGAGATTAACAAGATGACACTAAACAAGAAGAGCAGTTCGTGAAAATAACTCTGCATTCCTCTGTGTGTAATACAAAAGTGCTTAAGACATAGTAAGCTTTGCTAATTTCATATGTTCATGTTCTGGAATTGTTGAATGTCAAATATTTGCTATTAAAATCTTTGCATCCATATAAAGACAAGCTATCTATCTTTTTGAAAATAAAATGGGAAAGTCATATAGACAAAACTATCTGCATCTGAGTAACTTGTAAATTTGTGTGCAGTGTAAAAATACATTGTGAAAGTAACATAACTGATTTATAGTCCTCTGGGGAAAGAAATCTTTCCAAAGTGTGGAAACAGAGCAGTCACTGTGGCTTAACGCTAGTGTGCTGTGAAGAATGAATTATTTTAGCTCAGTGGTTGACTTAAAAAAATGAGTGGTAAGGAATGACATAAACTGAGCCAAAAATATATTTTAACTTTTGATGTGAAAAAAAAAAAAAAAAAGAAAGAAAGAAACATGCAGTCCCATTTGACTATTTTCTCAGTTTCAATATCAACAAGTTATTTGTGAATCTGCCTCTCAAAGTACCTAAAAAACAACTTGCTCTGCTTCACAGCTCTGTGCTAGTCTTTCTGTTCCTGTGATGTTTAAATCTGCTGCTGGGGATGCTCATGCTGTAACTTTAAAACCTCTCTTGCTTTGCTGCCAGCCTGTCCTCTGCAGCTCAGAAGGAAGACATGTCAGAAGTTAATGTGGATCCAGAGACTGTTGTGTGCATGCAGTCTCTCCATGGGTGATCCTTCTGAGACTGCATTTGCAATGACACAAGCTCAGTATGTGTATTCTGCATGGGTATATGGAGTAACCGATGCTCTATTATCTAAATGCCTTAAGAAATTACAACATGAGTTTCAAATTGCAAAATGTATTGCCCAGAGAGTAGTCACTTTGCTGCCCCAGTGGGCAGTATATGGGATAACTTTTGTGCTGATCACTATTCCTGCAGCATTTTGTGCTGACCTCCATTCCTCCTCTTGCTGGTGTGTTACATATGGTACTGTCTTGCTTGTTTTATGAGTATGCTGTGATAAAATGTGCTTTTCTGTGCCTTGCTGTTGCCTATTCTTTTGTTAGGCTTTGTGGGAGCTTGGATATGGCATTTGATCCAGGGACAGAGTCTTTGTGAGATAAGGTGATTTGTGCATGTCATAGTGCAGGCAGCAATGGGAGTACAGTGGGCATGGATGGAGACCCACCTGCACACTGGTGAGCTGGGAAAGCTGTCAATAGGATGACATGCTGAGAACATCCTATCACTTATAGCTGGCACATTAGGTGAAGATAGGCAGGCAGGAACCCTTGTGACCTTTTCATTCAGATAGTTTGCATTGCATTGCATCTCAGAAGGATGCACTCTTTGAATGATCTGAATTTTGGAACCTCTCTCTCTTCTTAGTCCACGATGTTTGGAAGAAATTTAAACCTGAGTATATATTTTAGAACACTTAAAGGAATTGGACAGAAACAGAAGAGAGTTTTTATTCCCAGTGTTATGCTGTAACAACCAGAGACAAGTCAAAGTGGAGAAAATGAGTTGTTGGTGGTTTTTTTGTTTTTTTTTTTTTTTACCCAGGGTTGACAGGGCCCATGGGAAGAAACACATTCTAGAGAAGAGGTTTATGGCTGGCAGATCTAATGGGTGAGCAGGGGCATTCCTGCAGAAGGGTGAGTGAGAGAAGCTCTTCATTTACAGATGTGGCAAAACCTAAGTAATTGGTATTAGGGGGCTGCTCTCTTTAGGAACACCAGAAATAGAAGCTCTTAAAAAAGGCATTGAGTTCATCATCCTTCCAGACTTTTATTTAATTGGGAAGGGGCCTTGCAACTGGCTTTTGGAATACTCTGAGCAACAAGCTCCTTTGAGAAGGGAGAAATTATGCTTTCTGTGGAACCCATTTGATATGCTTGGTGAGAAGCAGGATGAGACCAGATGCCCTTTTAGTAGTTTTGGATACTTTAGGGAAAATACAAAAGTGGATCCAGCTCAAAGCTCTTGCTGCCTCAGGTACAAGAACAGCAATATTCATTAGTGAATTTTTATTGCCAGGCATGAATAAATTTCTAGATATCTGGTGCTTGCAGACAGGCAAAGGAAAAGCTGTATGGGAAAGCTTGGATTTAAGACAGGCTTTTCATCTCTAAAAAAAAAATTCCTATTTGTTTGAAATGTAAGTTCTTACATCTTTGGTAGTTCAAATGAAGTCATACCCTGGATCAATGCAATCTTGTCTCAAGCACAGAGTTGTGATAAATCTGTTCAAATCTCATTCCATCAGATGGCTCTGTGCCAACAAAGGTGATAATGAATGTTTCGGTATGAACTCGGTGTTTCTTTCTGGCAAAAAAACCCAAAAAACCCAAAAAAACCTATACAGAGGTTCAAGTGAAGCATTTTATTGATTTACTGTAATATCGCTGATATCATTCTAAGTTGGTTGCACTTTTATAGAAGCATTACATATATTTAGTGTTAGATCTATTTCTGTGTGAAGAAGGGATAAAACCAGTGGAATCAAAACAGAGTTGCCATTTTTTATACTGTAGCCAACTGAATAAATCTTCCTCTTTTCCCCAAGGATCTCTGGGTTTCTGTGTTCAGGTTTCTGTGGGCTTGTGCAGTTCACCCATTCAAGTGGTTTCTAAGGGTGCTGCTGACAAGGCTAATGCACAGTTCAGTGTTGCAGTGTTGATCCCTGAATCATGCTGCAGCATTAACTGTTGTCATAGAGACATAGATTTTTGAGTCCAAAGGGACAGTTTTGATTATCAGCTCAGACTTGTTGTAAAACGTATAATAGCTTGCCAGTAAGTAAATGACTTCACAAACTGGAACACAGCTGGGCCCTCCCTCTCCTGTGACAATGAAACACATTTCACTGAAGTTTGTGAGATGCTATAAGTAAAACCCAAAATAGGGGTTTTTTTATTTATTTATTTCTTTATTTTAAGAGTGATGCTGTCAGCACACCTTTTCTTCTGATGAGCGAAAGCCAGGTGCAGGCTTAGTCCACAAGATCCTGCTATTACTGTGGTGCTGGCAACCTCAGAGGGACAAAGAGTATTAAAATAATAACAGTATTCTGTCTTACCCTCTAGGTAGCACAGTGAGGTTAGCACTTGTAAAGAAGGATGCTGGAGTGGGGCAGCTGTACGCAGTCAGAAGTCTCTGACAGAAAATCTCCGAGTGATATAATTGTAGCATTGTGATGCTACCATCCCTAGTTGTTTGCCTCCTCCTTTCTGTTTGCTCCTTTATCAGCTGTGTGTCTGCACCCATGCCAGTCCAGAGCCTGTCATGGCTGCTGCCAGGAACAGTGGACTTGTGCCAAGGCACTGGGCTCTGAACTGCCATAGCAGTTGTAGCCCTTGCCAAAGGCTACCTGATACAGCAGAACTAACAGCTGGGGGATTTAACATCTTAAATTGCCAAGCTGACATCCATCAGAGCTCATGTAAGAGTGCCAAGCAGTCTGTGTAACCTCCAGCCAAGTATTAAGTCTCCTCTTTCCCAGTATATGCTAATCTGTGAGAAAGGGATTGTTACAGATCCCAGCTCCGCTGATGAAGCAGTTCCAGTTAAAAATCCCTTGATTCTGTACACAGAAGTTTCCAGTGGCCATCATGGTATTAGACACTGGAACAGGTGCAAAATGTCTGATATGGTCTCCCCATCTTCCACTGCAGAATTTGGAATAAGGTGAACTGGTTGGGTAAAGCTGTGAAAAATGTATGTGAAGGAACATATGCAGCCAAAATGCTCCCCTCCTAAATGTATACATTTCTCTTGTTGTCAGCCATGCATACATAGCTTCTACAGTCCTGTAAGATAGCTTTAGGAAAGCTGGAAATGCAATTTTTTAATGAAAATAATCTGCTGGCTCAATATAGGCATGCATTATCCATGCCTTTGCTGTGCTGCTGGAGAGGTTTGATAATAGTGCAGCATTTGGTTCCTTGTGCTCTTTTCCCATTGCTGTGTCACATAGCTGTTTTGCTGCTATTTGCAATGCTTGAAATTACTCACTGTAAAGTATTATTAAGGAACAATTCTTATCACTTTAGATTTTCAGGGGCTGTCTTTGGCCACTTATCACGGCATCCCTGCGAGGTGGAATGACTCAGTGCCTTTCTGCTCACAAGGAGTGTGATGTTCATCTATTCTTTGACAAATTAATCTGTGGGACTTCCTGGTTCCTCTGGAACATGCTCCTTCTGCAGCAGGAGTAAGTCACTCCTAAAAACTCATGGGAACTCAAAAGAGAGCCAGGCTGTGTGTGCTTCAGTGTTGGTGCTTTGTGGCAGTGCTGTACAGCTGCACAGCTGTTGTGGATGCACTGGGGCGCATTCAGGTTTTGGAGGGGAAAATGTAACTCCAGCTTGCTTGTTTTAGAAATGGGGAAGCAGCCTGGGACTCTCTGAGAAACCATGTGCCTTCCAACTTTTAGGAATGAAGGGAATCCTGCAGCTCACACAGTACAACAGTACTGCTCTGGAAGCTGGTGCCACATGGGCTAAATCATATAACTTGCACAGTATGAAAATGAACAAGCCCACTTTCCAGTGCTTTGAAAATGGTTTGACAGTGCACATACTGCACAGTATCTGCTAGTGTTGAGAAATGCTGCTTGCTATTGCACAGACTTGCTTAGTGACCACAGCACCACCTTCCCTGGCCCTTTTACTAAAGAAATAGTTCTGTCCTGGGGTTTATTGAATTTCTTGTCTGTCCCAAAATTGCAGTGAATAAACCTTTCTATCAAAGAGATACTTTTTTAACCAAAAAAGTATTAGCAGTTTCATTTTCAACCTAGCTCTGTGAACATTTGTATACTGGCACAATAGAAACAGAACAGAAGCTTGGTAGCTGAAGGGCGATGCAGAAGCTGGAAGGAGAGCTTGAGGGTGGGAATCTTATAAACTGGTTCTGGCATGGAAGCAAATGCCACATGCCTAATACACATGGCATGAGCAGAGAAGCTGTGGTCATGCTTATCACCTTTTTATTCACCCTTTTCCATTCTGTCCCCTCATTACTCTCAAGCAGATTAGTGGGTACTACCGAGCGCAGAGTACTCTGGACAAAGGGCTTACTTGTATTCAAATGCCTAAGAAAGAAGCAGGCAGCTTGCCCTTCAGAACTCTATTCCTCCAAATTTGATGTCCTGGCACCCCAGGACACATGATCAATAATTTCCAAGAGTTTTAGACATGCAGATGAGAAGAACTATGGTGCATTAGAAGGTACATTTTAGGTGGACACTTGTCAAAGATACCAGTGCCCCTGACACATCTACTCCCTGTGGGCTTTCAGTAGCAGGTAAGCACATCCATGCTTTTGAAAAATCATTCAGTTGTTAGTAGAACTGACCTAAGTACTCATGAGAAGTAATTCACTCTCCAATTTTGACCTGTTGCAAATTATGATCAGCTCAACAAGTCTTAACATATCAACATACGTATCTCTGGAGAAATGAATTATTCATCCAAGTGTTCAAAAGGTCTGAAAAGCAATTTTCTTTTGGGCATGTGTGACTGGCCACATGAGTGATATGGTATTTTCTCATCCCTGATTGTGTTAGCATTTTAATTGCTTATTCCATCTGATGCTAATTTTGATTCTTGATGAGGTCTCAGTGGTAGTATTAAATGCATTCTCACTGAACATTTATCCCTACAAAGCTTCATTTATGTGAAAGCTTGTGAAAAAAGAGGTTTAAACCAGTAAAGTGTCAGTCTAGTTTCATTATTTGGGCTGGTATATGCTAGCTGATAAATGCTTATGTACTTTCATAATCTTCAGTCATGATTGAGTTGGGGACATCAAATCAACTACCTCCAACAAATTAACTAGGTATCTGTTCAATATGAAGGCAACTTCACTATCATCACCCATTTTGGATGTTTTGGTATTCTATAGATATCAGTTTCCTCTGCTAATCAGGTGGAAAAGCAACTGAGGAGAAGTGCTATGCACTATATTTTGAAAATCAGAACTTGACTCATTCTCCAAAAGCATCTATTACATGCCTTAATAAATTTAAGCCAGAAGATAAGCCAAGCAGCAGCAAGCAAGAAAACTGTTTTATGCCAAAAAAAAAGGCAGAGGGCTGCAAAGCCCAAGTATGGGAAGACAACCATGCATCTTAACAAGCCACTCCTTAGGTCCTGTAAAGTGGTGGATTGTGACACGGATCGAGTTTTGAACTAGCAGAAAGTGACTGGGGAGATCAGCAGTGTGATGGGAAACACTGGAAAGGGAAGCTACATGGCCAGCATAATACAGATGCTTTTCAAAAACCTTCACAGCCACCATCATAAAATATAAAGAAACAATAAAAAATTTTTAAGTGCATGCCGTGTTCCTATGCTCATGGAAGACAATGACAAAGCTCTCATTACCCTTGGTGCTGAAGGATCAAGTTATTTCCTTTTATAACCTCCAAACGATTTGGTAATAGCAATTGATCAATCCTGCCACCACCACATAGGACCGATATTAGTCTTGATGTTAGAGATGAATGTGCTGAGGTGAAGTAATTGATCCAGGTTCAGCAGTGATTAGGCACTGAAGATGGACAGTGCTTGATTGCTGTCCTCTGAGCTAATCTTCAAAAACTACCGTCCTCCCTTCCTTGACAAGAGATTTTGGAAGACATCCTACAAGCTTGGATCAACCAGTGTTGTGAATGAAACACATTTTGGCTTGTATGTTACAGAAATACATTGAGTATGTTCAGTGTGCAAGCTCACTGAACCCATAGTATGTGAACAACTTGCTCCTGTTTTGCCTAACCTGTGAATGTCATTCAATTCTCAGCTGTCATTTGGCCAACCCTTTCCCTCCAGTAACTTACAACTTTCAATTTCTAGAGTGCAGTTTTGTTCATCCAAAGGATATCTGCGTAGATCCATCATGCAAGCAGCTGTTGTTGTAATCCTGTAAGAGGAACGTGAAAAAAAATAATGAGACTTGAAAACACATTTTTACTTGTTTGAGATGGCAAGATTTTCTAAAATGGGTTTTGTTTGTTTAAATACAGAATGGCATGCACATGGATTCCTGGCATGCAGTCTTTATGGAGCTTGTAAAGCATGATTAATTTATACAGCACAGTATAAATGTACTGTGCTGTATAAAGTATTATGCTGGTTGCAGCATAAAGCATAAGACCATATGCTGCATATTGCAGAGAAGGATTTTGACTCAAAAGTTTATGTCCAAAAGTGTACATGTTTTGAAGAACATTCAGTAAGATTTATACTTGGACATCTTTTTTAAAATGTTCTTAATTAGGACATCTTCAAATTGTTTAGCCATTTTTTTTTATTTATAACTCATACTGCTGATATCTTTCTTTTTCCATTTTCTTGTCACTTACTGCTGTTTTAATTTTGTCTGATAGGTACGTGCATTTTCATCCATGCTGTGGAATACCTGATAATACCTTATTCATTATTTTTATGCTTTCACAATCAGCTTATCATTAACTATGATAATTGTACATGAGCTCTTAAAAATGGCATGAGGCAATCAAACACTAGTGAAATATAACATTGTACAGTGGTTATTTCATGAACATTGAGAGTAACTATGATTGCAGGCTGGATGTTTCAGATCCTTATTCTAGAGGGCATCTGAGTTGATACTTGGTCCCTAAAGATATTCTCCATAGCCTAAGACTTTTTGCAAGGCAATTCCTCACCTTCATTAGAACATAAATCACAAGAACATCTGAGAAAATATTTGCTGATACGTCTGTGACTGTGTGGGAGGAAGGTTAAATGACTTTATGAGGATAGGGGTCAAATTTTAAAGCTCCCCTTGAGAAAGACAATTAGATCAGTGTTTTCAAACTCAAAAAAGTGAGTTATCAGCTTCATAGCTTCATTTACCTTTTTGATAGATGGGTTCTTAAATGTTTATAAAACTTTTGGAGTTGTGAATAGGCAAACTTGGCTTCTAATTTTATTGGTCTCTCTCCTTCTCTCTCCAATGATTTATACCAGATAAAGGCAGATAACCTCTTTTCTTGATCTGGATTTGTTCCTGTTGTTCCAGTTCCATGTTAATGAATACCAGAGGAACACCTCTTGAGATTTTACTTTTGATGTGCTGAAAGTCAAGTACATTTACATGCTTTATTGGGGTGATAATCCTTGCTGTCACTGAACTGACAAAACTGAAAAGGGAGAAAAAGCCACATGCTTTATTAGTGTGACATCCTTCAAAATTTCCTAAGTCTACAAAATCCATCTGTCATATCTAGTATAAGGAACATCTAGCAAGGGCTGTAATAAGAACCAGTCTATTAAACTACTCTGGGATACTGTGTAAAGTACAATGAAAATAGTACACTTATTCTTTTTTTTTAGGCTGATTTTGTCACATTAAATAGAAATGCATGTGTCTTAACATGCATTTGCCATAAAAATGCAATTGCCATAAAAAAGTCTTTGGCTGCGATAGGCTGCGAACCTCATTTAGATTAGCCATGTATCAATTATACCTTACTGACAGGCACTGAGAAGACACTAATTTGTCAGACAGCTGCTTAATAACACTTAAGATCATACATAACAATACACTAACATTAGTCACAGTTAAATGCTTTTTAATGAAGGTTTCATAGGGAAATGTTTTGTTCCCAATTAATAAATCGGCATTTATGGTACTTTAGCTCACCTGTATCAGCCAGAGTGTTTTCTAAACCAGTGTGGCGAGGTAGCACTCCCCCTGCTACCTGCTCAGGGTGCTCTATGATCTCAGGAACTCCCACTAGGCCTTGGCTTTTGAGCAATGAGTGGAGTGGTGAAGTGTACCTTGACCGTGCCAGAAATTCTTGCATGGCTAAGGTGAGGGTGGCACTCTCTGTACCAGGGACTTCTGCTGCCACCCCAAGGAGGTGAACAAGAGATAATCAGTCATCCTCTGACAGCCTTGGAACATTATTTACCTGAATTGTAGCCCGAGTGGAACAGTGCCATGGTTACTGACCTTTTCAAGAACTCCAGTAATTATCAGCTTGGATTGCAGCCAGGATAGAGACTCACTAATGACTAAAGCCAAGCATTTTGTCACCCTCTAAGCAGCTGTTCTAAGAGACATCCTTTGAACTCTTCTGGACCGCAGTGGATGCACCTCTCTCTTAGAGGGACACCTCTCAGACTTTGCTCTATTTGCAGGACTGTCTCTGAAAACTCATGGTGGGACCAGCACTGACACCCCCACTCCCTTCTCAAGGCTCAATTCTCACCCACAGAGAAATGATGAGGCATTTAAAATTAGTATTTCATTGGACTTGAGGGTAATTTTTAACAGGTATATCTTTGTAAAATTATTTAGACACGGACATTGTATCTGTAGATGTTTGTGTGTGTGTGAAGTGATTGAAACACACTATTGCAAGTATAGTGTGAATGTTGTCATCTTGGACCCACAATAAGTCATGCACCCTCTTCTGCACCCTTCTGCACTTTTTTCTTCCTGGTCTCTGTGCAAATCAATCTAAACTGATTCTAAGCCGATTTTCATTTGTATGCTTCATCTGTGTAGTAAGTAACAGAGTAAACCTTTCCATAGCACCTTGTGAAGTTGTACAAATTTATATTAAACCTGCTTTTGCTAATATATTTGACAGTGATTTTTGAGTCATCCTACCTACTCATTCGTGATAACCAGAGTTTGAGTGACCAGTTATTCCTAATGGTAGGGTATCTGTACTGCCGACTTCTGCAGTTTTGCATATTTTACATTAAGTTACATAAGCAACAGCAATTAGCTATTCTTTATATCATCAATTCAAATTGATAGTGCAGTAGTAATTAATGCAATTATTTATATTTGAAATTTAAATATTCTACATAATCTTTTCCCCTGACATTGTAATTCTGACACCTGTATTGTCTTCTCCACCAGCCTGCCAACACAATATGATCCTCTTAAAGCTGGAGGTGCTTAAACTTTATTTGGAATCTTACATTTCTTTGAAAATAGCTACACGTAATTGCAGGAGTGTTTCAGGATTCAGCAACCTTCATTACCTGTAGTTCACAAATCTGCCTTTCAAGCATGTTTCTCACTCTTTATGGAGCTCAGCTGTGTAAAAATGTAAATGGCATTATGCTCTGGATAACCACAAAACTTATTTAAGCAGATAAATTAAACCCAGATTCAATCATAGTAATTGCTGTCTTGATGAAAAAAAATCAAATATTTTATTATAAATAGAGTAAATAAATCCCAGACCAGTTAGTTGTTGCCCTCTCTCTGGATGGAGAGTAACTGATGGCTTGCACATGCACCAGAAGCTTAAAAATAAAGACATTTCAAATGTAGAATACAGGCTTGTAGTGGCAGGAAGGAGATTGCAATACTGTGATGATAGGGCAAAGCTGCAAGAAATCTGTGTTCAAGAGGATTAGACCTGAAAGGCCCTGGGCACAAGCAGTTTGTGGCAATGGCAGAATATCATGAGGCTCTGTAAATGTTTAAGTGGAGGATTAATCCTACACTTGAAGCAGAACTATTTATATCTCAAAGTAGGATATGTTTCTTCCAGGCTTTCCATTCTTAAAATAGATTTTAAGTTTAGGTGCTGTAAAATAACTAATTTATTTCGTTTGTACAATGTCTTTTATTCTACTGTCTTTACATTCTTTAGAACCATTTGGATACAAATGCTAGAAATGGGATTATGCAAAGAAGACAAGCAGTTAGGTGGAGATATTTCATTATGCTGCTTAATTTCACTCATGTCAGTACTCAGACATTCTGAGATGGAATGCAGCCTAAACTGCCAACAGGCAAGATAAATAGTATTTGCATAAAAGCAAAATCAACTGATTTAATTTTTGAAATTGTGGCTTGGGGTTCAAGTTATTTGATCCACTGTTTAGCTTTTACTTTGATGCCTTACTCTCTGAATATCATATCTTACTGTATAATCAAGTTATTTTTTGCTAAAAATAAAATTATATGGAAAAAGCCCCACTGATGTCCATTATTTGCCAAACTGACTTCCTTAAGTAATACTGTCAGAGATTTCCCTGCAGAGCAGCAGGTTTTGTAGGAACAAACATTAAAGCTTAGTATTTTGAGTTAGATCATCAATGAGCAGTTAAAGTAAGTTTAGAATTAATACAGGAAGTGGATTTATGGTTCAGTACTTAAATAATTTCCTCAATATGCTGTCAAAAAGCTGATCCTCATTCTTTAACAAGAAATAGACAAAATATTTAAGACAGCAATAATAATAATTAAATGTGAAGACGATGAGAGCTAAACAATGCAAATCCTATTGTGAAATGTTTCCTTCATTTGGAGGTCAGGAATCAAACTTTAATATGTTTGTTCTTTCTCTGTCAGGCAAAAGAGCATAAATTATAAATGTGCATGAAGATATGGACTAATTTGTTCTCCTTAAAAGCTAAATGAAATCTTCTAATCAAATATAGAATAACCATGCTTCTCTTAACCAATGCAGTGCTAGGGCTCTAGTACATGCTGGTACATATTTCAGGTAAAAAATTGCTTTTATTAAATCAGTATTAATTTAGCTTCACTGGTATCAGGGAACTTAGTCTCCTAGGAACATCAGAACCCAGATCCGTATCCCTGGTGTAACTGGTTTAATTCTTCTGAAACCTGAAAGAATCTTGATATTTAAGATTGAGTTGGAATGTCTTGTAAGGAGAGTTATTGAAGGAATAGAGGAAGGCAGAAAAAACATGTACATTTAATCTGCAATTTTTTTTTCTCCAGGCCATGTATGAGGTTTACATTTATCATACCTGCTGACACTACAAAGTTGCAAGCACAGCCCGAGTGCTTGACCCTGGGAGAAACGTCATCTCTGCACCTGCAAACATGCCCAACTTCTACTCCCTGGAACAGCCTGCTGGTAGGGTGCAAACTGAGCATCAGCATTATTGGTTTGGTATTGGGTATTTTATATAATGTTGTATGCACTTGGGAAATCTGTGTTCAACAATCTGTGTGTTGCTTCTCTGGTCAAGTTCCATTGAAGTCTATTAAATTCTATTAATAAAAGAAGTTATGAGTATTAGTAAAACTGCAAGGGCCAAGAGGTTATTATAGTAATGCTTTCACAGATCTCATTAGAAGCTGAGAGAAAATTTGCAATACTGGGTTCTGAGCAATATTGGGTCCTAAGCCAAAATTTGCAATATGGGGTCATTAGTTTTAGATATGAGTACATTAGCCATGTGGAAACTTTTTTTTTTTTTTT